>CAXKWD010000009.1:59101893-59701893 GCA_964059195.1 Ectobius pallidus
ACCGAGACAGCAAGACCAAGACCAAGACCGAGACCAAGACCAAGACCAATACCAAGACCGAGAGTACCAGCGAGAGACATAACGAGAGACTCTAAAATAATGTGAGACTTTGACTTAAAACCCAGAGTTTTGATCTTCTTTGGACGCTATGAGATTTTTTAACTTAATAAAGGGTTGATGTATGGTAAAATAGAGTTAGTTGTTTTTCGTCCTTGAATCTGTGAATGTTGGTATCAAAATGAGTGACGAGAGCACAGGTCGAAGTAGTGTAGTATTCTTCCAATCGGAACTGATGGGCAATAAGTCAAACAGTAAATATAATGAATTTTTCGACATAGTTCATGGGAGTGATCAAATTTACGGTATATGCAAACTGTGCGATAGACCGAAAGTTGAAATAAAAATGACAAATCATAATACTTCCGGTCTGAAGAAACATCTACTATCGACACATAAGGATGAAACACAGAAACTCTTCCCGCGAGTACAAGTTAACCATATATCGTCAGACAATGCGAAACATGAAAATTCTGTAAGAAAGAAATTTTCAACATTAACTAAACCTGAGCTTCAGTCGAAACAAGAGATTAGCGATGATGAAAATCTGATAACCGATCCCTTGGAAGATAACGTGAACTTGAATAAAGACAAAAGACAACATGAGTCACAACATCCAGAAATGGAATATGGATCATATCAGCCCTCTGAGCAAATTCCGCAGAAGCATTATAATCATATGCTAGAAAAAATCTATGGGCGAATATCAGCACCTTATGTCCAGAAACTCGTTCAGCTTAAACCGAGAAATGATGATGATTACGGAATAAAATGGAATCCTGATAGGCAGGTATTCACCATTGGTAAATCGCCCGTCACCATTAAAAACGATAACATTTATATTGGTAACGAGAGGTATATCGTCCGTCCTGGACTGCTTGATCTACTAACGAAAAGTAAACCAAACAAAGATTTATACAACCGTTATGACTTAACCACGTATAAGGAGATTTTGGAGAAGACTAGTGCTCGCAAAGAAAATTATGAAGAGAGCGAAAACATACATAGACTCAATGGTCAAAAATATCATTATATACATAAAAAATTATATCCGGAAGAGGAGGGTAAAGAAGATGAAGAAGAGGATGGGGACCAATGTTCAGACTCATTTCCGGAAGAGCAATATTCGGACTCATCCGATGAGGGTTCATCGCATAGTATGAGGATGCGGGAGGACTTATATACGAAACACAAATTAGATTATGATCCCAACGCAGACATTGATAGATTGCGTTTGCTGCTGCTTTTGTCTGAAGCAGGGAATCATTCGCATAACAACGAGATACAAGAAATCATATCCGAATTGAAGAACCGAGAATATATCGAATGAAGAAGAAAGACATGTTCTGAAAACTATGTGTTAAATAATGTGGGAGACAGGAATATGTGACGTGTCTCGGGATTTTAAACTCTTAAGAATTCTTGCGTTAACATTAAAAATATTTGATTAATTTTTTATTGTAACACAATATTATATTAAAAGCCGTTTATACATGAAATAAAAATATGTGTATAAATTACATATGTATATTACTTTTACATATTTTAGTTGGATGGTCCTTCTCACCCAGTTATTTTAGGTTTGGTGTAGGTGTGTTCATGACCCTAAAGGATTAGTCTTGTTTTAGATAATGATATTTTTAGGTTTGTGTCTCGGTATGTTTCTTGTTATAAGTATGCGTTCTACAAGCAATACATAGGTGTTTTTGTTAGTATTACACCGTTTTAGTCATAGGTTTGAAAAAAAACGATTTGAACTTTATTTTTATGTGGGAATTTTACACCGATATAGTCATAGTCGTGATAAATGCGTTTTGAAGTCTATTTTATGTGAAATTATAGATGTCGTAATTTTACAAAGTTGTATTTTTAATAAAATGCGGCTGATTTTTACAAGTATTGTATTCAAGACTTTCCCAGCGTTGAATGCGTGATGAAATGAATATTTACTATCACATCAACAATAAGTATATGTTGTGAAAGTATAAGTGGAACATGATGAAATTGTTAATAAGTAGCAGGTGTTCGCGGTTTCACCTCGATAATTAATTGAAAAGTTAAGAGTATAATAATATTTAAAAAGATAATAATTAATGAAAAAGCTAAAATTCTGGCTTTAGAGTACATTCCATGGTCACAGATTCGGTTATGTAGTAGGACATTGATAAATACCACTGCTTTCTTGATTCTATTACTCATATGTAATACTGTATCGATTCTCAACTGTTTGTGTGTAGATGAATTTTATTTGCCAACTTCAGAGGTGGTTTGTTCGTGATAGAGCCCGCGGTTTTGTCCGCTAATTTAATTGACTCTAAGTAATTTACATTGGTAGTTTGTGGTTCAAATTAAAATATTTGTTCATTGCATTGCAAGAACGATGTGAAACGAAGATCTCCGAGTATACCCGATGTATCGCTATTTAGGGAAAATGTATATCACGAAGAAAGAATAGGTAGTAGACAGCATGTTTATGTGTGTGGGATGAGTATCGTATAGTATGAACTTTTTTGTACTATGAATCCGGTTGTGAATCACTAGACATCGGTAACTTATATAATAATATAGTAACGTATTGATTGTTTAGTCTCGGTTTTTTTTTAATATTGCAAAGAATGTACCATCCACCTTATAAGCTCTGTCTACGAAATATAATTAATGATTTAAAAATATTTTATATAAACACTCTAGCATATACTGGATAAAGGTTAGCATTGACAAAAAGATATAATTAAATTTTATTTATTACATTTTCATAAAACTATCAAGTGTCTAGACCGCAAAAGCATCAGACATGATCATTATGTTCAATGTTTTTACCATGAAATAATAATATTAATAATAATAATAATAATAATAAAATAAATAAATAAAAACTAAGTATAATATAGAAGCAATATTATCCATTAATTTGAACTATATAAGTCACGGTTACAGTTATACATTAAACATTATAACAATAAAAATTATTTTGTAAAATGCTTAAGTTTGATGAATGCCGTATATTTCTATAAGACGACTTTCAGCTAAGACGAGATATAAATTTTCGTTAAAGATTTATAGTTTTACTGTATAGTCTATCTATCCTATGGTCATGGAAACCACCATTAACAGCCATGGGTGTCGGCATGCTTGTTACATGGCTCCATTCCTACTATCTGGCTATGGTAAATAACATAGCGGACTGTTGGTATGCCTTGTCCCTTCAGGGATGTAGCGCCGCGGAGTTCTATCTGTCCTATAAGACGAATCCCAAAATATTATCGATTTATGAGATTATGTTTCAGTTTTCTGGTTGATCACAAAAAATTTACCAACCATTGCAATATTATAATACATACAGCAAGAAGTATGAATTATGGTAAAATAACTATAGTTAGTTAAAAAGACTGTTGGTTACCCTTACTGGGATCGAGGTTCAAACATTTCAAAATGTTTTATTTACGGTTTTTAATTTGATTGCAAATGACAACTTGCATAGTGTTATAATTTGTGGTAGAATAAAAAATATTTATAGAATGAGTTGCATTTTAAACCTGAATATTATGGGTTCGATTCCTGCCTAATCCTTCTGGTGGTACTATGTCTCTGGGGTCAACTCAGCCTTGAACAGAAATGAGTACCAGGAGCAATCGTGGGGATAAAGGCGGCCGGTGCGTAAGGCTGACAACCTTTTTACCATTACATGTCCAAAATCTGGGAGCCTCAACCTTCTGGAACCCTGTGGGCGTTCATGGATTGTATAGAGATCACTTTATTTATTTCTGAAATGACTAACCAGAGCATATTTGCGAAAGAAAATCATAACACTTTAAACACTCATGTTATACATGTGTGTGTGTGGATATATGTGGGCGGAAGGACACAATTAGATACAGGTGTTCGCTAGTGAAAATTTGCCGTGTGTGACAACTGATTAACTTCAGAAATAGAAGTGTTTGCAGTAATTAGCTAGTTGATCACCGTACTCCGATATTAATTTCAAAATGTGACATTGTAGCTTTATTTACGAAATTCGCGTTATTTCACGGGTTAAATTATTTCCGTAAATGGTAACTTTCATAACAGTATAGGATCTAATGCTATAAATTTGTGACGATTCAAAAATATTTATCCGTATTGTGTGTTAACACTGCAAGACGTGATAAGAAAGGAAGTTTCCATGGTTTGCTAGATCTTAATGGAATTATGTTGCCATGGTATTTGATTGAAGAGTTTTGAGACATGAGTTGGAATAAATACAGTTAATAGCAATGTCTTGTTTTTATTGACCCACACCTGTATGATGTTACACAAGGTTGAACAGTTTCCTGTAGTGTGATATGTGGGCCTGACATCTGCATGTTTACATGTAACGTTAAGCACCTTTCTGTAAAAAATAAATCTATTGATATGACGTGTCTTATAAAATAACTTTAGAAATTTGTGGAACAACAACTAAAATAAATCCATACATGACGTATGCTATATGAAAACAGGAATAAATGGTAAAATTTAAAGGTGTTTTTTCTAAAGAATACATACGATTTTCTCTTTGTTTTTATTGAATAAATGTTACCTGCATTATATCGTCATCTTGTGTTATTTAAATTAACTTGGCTGTTTATAATGGTCTACGGTTAGATAGGGAAACTTAGAGTCTTGGTTAGGATTAAACTGTATTAAAATCCCTTTTCCGGGTTCAGGATTGGGAAGGTCAAGTCTTAGGTTAAGATGTTGCACATTGTGCGCGATTCCTTAATTTATTATTATATTTTAAAAATATATCAGATGTGGGGATCGAACCCATGTCCCCTTTGGGGGGAGCAGAACTTAAGTCTAAAGCCTTAGACCACTCGATCAATCTGATTTGGATGGAATAAAATATCGATCAATCGATAAAATTAATCATGGTATCGAATTCTCGTAAATATACCCGATTCGGAATCATATTTAATAGCGAAATGAAATAAAAAATATACCCAATGTTCACAAAAAAATAAAAATAATTAATTGATGACCAAAATGTGTTAGTTGGAGATGTACCCGCTGGAACATATGGCGCTAGGGTACGAACCGTAAAAAATGATTGTGTGCGCATGCGTTGTAGTAATGATGCGCATAATAACCGTTATTTTTTAAACTTGCCGCCGAAACATGTCTCGACTTGAATGAACACACAGTGTAGGACCTCCTCATGCGAGTCGGGGTTAAAGTAGCCCCTTATAATGATGCATAGCGGATCTTATCTTGACCGGATGTGGGGTGACCACAGTGTGTGGCCACCTCTGCGCTAAAAGGTCTTAACCCCCACCATCCAACCATGTCGGACTTATCATTGTACGGATACAAATGCTTGAAAGCAATGGACCATATCTTAACCGGATGATAGGGTGGTTATAAGGGCTTATCTTGATCGGATGGGTTACCGTGGGATAATAATAGGCAAAAGGTCTTAACCCCATCCATGAAGGATGCGGTTGACCGGGTGCGCAGCTGGGTCTTATCTTGACCATTGAGGCGTAATGGACCAGGTGGTCTTATCTTGACCGGAAGGGCCAGGTGGTTATAAGGGCTTATCTAATAAAAAAAAGGGCGCCAACGGTCATAACCGTCTTCCATATACCACCCATATATACCTTCCATATACCTTCCATGACGTCACATATACCTTCCATATACCTTCCATGACGTCACACAGAAATATAAACTACTTATATAGACCTATTACTAGGGCCTGTATTACTATCATAACAGTGAAAATTTAATCTCTGCGCTCAGAAGCTACGCACGCTAGCATATTCAACCTCTTGTATCCCTCAGTGATTCAGAGAACTACGATTTTTTTTGTTACTGGATGTGGAAGTCGGGAGATAAACACTACATTTTCTTCGGAATTTCAAGGATTTTTTCTACTGAAGACGAAACATTCCTTACTATTTAACCACGTCACAAATATGTCATGTAGGCCTACTGCACATTCCGAGCTAAAAATTTAGTACGAACTGAAAATAAGTGCTAGAATTTATAACAAAAAAATAACTTATTTTGAACTTTAGAGGAAAAACAAGTAAAAAGGCAATATTAGCCTCTAACGTAAAAATAGGCTGTTTTAGGTCCTATAAAAGTACCAGTTTTAGGCATAGTCACTTCTGAAACATGCACATACAATTTTTCGTCCATATATCACTTAAGGATTAAAATAGGTTTTTACCTAAAATCCGAAGTCTAGTTATGACTCGTCCAAAATAACACGTCTCTAAGGTTCCCTCGGATATAACTTACTGACCATGCATTTGGGGTCTTAATGCGTAATAACTTATTAACTTTTCACAAGAATGCTTATATATCTAACTTTTCACAGTTGGTTTCTAAAGCAGTAATAATGTAATGTAATAATTATTATGCGATACATAGTTACTTATTTATTATGACTATTTTATTTCGTACTTTTGGAAATCAGCTCCAAGGCTTTTAAATTTTAAACTTGTGGTAACAACACACATCTTAAGCTTGTTCACCGAACACTTCTTAATTGAAAAAAAAAAGTTGCGTGATCACCTGCAGCCAATGATGGACAAGCGTGTCCTCATGAATCATATGAGTCGGGTTTGACCTCCGCCGAACCCGCGAGACTGACTCACCGAACCCCTCGAACCCAGGTTAAGAACCACTGATCTAACTTCAGTACTATTCATTAAAACTGCTTATTTGGTTTTATGGAATTTCTTTTGACTTGACGAAAGCATGGTGCTCGAGATGGAGCTCAAGATGATATGAATGAGATTTATGAACTTGTAGTATCTTAAACCCAAATTCTGAATCCCAGCCAGACCACTGTCATTAAGTGAACTTATTTTTAAATATAAAATTATCATTCCTTGACCCGGATTCGAACGTCGGATCTCGTGATTAACACTAGATTTTTAGATTGGTCATAATCATGTAAATGTGACTTAGGGCTAATTTAAAAGTCATAAGGGCGGATTTTGTTCAGTGGCTCTAATTTAGGAATCAGATATTTGACGAGCTTAAAGCACCTTCTGGAAAATTCGTGATATTGCCATCGGCCGTCATATAACTTAACCTTTACACTGTGGATCTGAGGCAGCATACAAACAACGAGCCACCATTGGTTACAATTTAAATTTATCACAAGTAAAAAAATCCTTCGAAGTGACATATTTTATGTTTACAGAGAGATATCTCATAACAAAAAATCGGGAATTGAAAACTACGTGCGTTGCCATTGCAAACTAAGCCAACTGTCAGTATCCAGTCTCAGAATATCCCTACGATTTCTGGTACTCTATATTTCGTGGAAATACAACTAGACTACAAAGCAGGAAATATACCATCACATCTGGGTTCCAGAAACCTGCTGCACGATAATTTAATTTCATAAGAAGACGTTGCTGGGATGTACTATGTCGCTGTGATCTTTGACTGTTTTGGTTTTCGGTTGTGGTTATTGATGAAGCGCCACAAATGAACTATCACATTCAGATTTTCAGTTAATTTAATAACCGCCTAAGCTCCATAACTACGTGATTCTGAATCATGGAAAAACAATCTCACCTAGCTAATTGTCAAGCTAAATTAATACTTATTTTGCAGATTTAATTTTAGTTCAGCCTTACTTATACTCCTTTGAACACCGAGGTCATATGAAGAGTTCAAGTTCTGTAGGTGTACCAGAGTAGGCCATGTATTTAAGAAAAGTATTAATGTGCATCTGTTCGCTACTGTTGATGTGTTGGGCATGTTAATTTCAATTGATATTCAGTTTTAATGGATATGATATAGGATGGAATAGCGGCGATGAGTCGCGGTAAGTAAATTTCCAATTCGGCATTTGCCTTTATGATTGGGGGAACCTATAGGAAAAAATCAAATTTGACGTCTACGGGGTTTGAACCCGGGACTTCCCGAATGCGAGTCTAAGATTTATTTTCGTATTACAATGAAAAGCGGCTTCTTTATTTGCTTTAGGCATTTTTGGAGTTTTTACTTTCGTTCATGATCACGAAATTCCCCAATCAACTACTAGCCTATACAATCGTTATTTCTGTATGAGTAAAATGATAACTTGCTCCCATTGCTCGTTTTAACACACTTTCTGCCTGCACTTTAACCGCTCCAGTTAAGGCATTTTGTAAGCTTCAATATTTATGTCCTGGCATTTATTTCAAACTTTCTAACAAGTTATTACCGATAGAAATATGAAAATTTCCACATCCTTAAGGTGAGTTGAAAATGTGGGGAATCCTATTTGACAATGATTTCAGTAATGGCGTTTCTTCCACTTAAGGCTATGAGCACTTACAATTTTCTCAAATGTTCCATTTACCAGCTCAATATGTGTGGGAATAAATGCATCCTCTAAATCCATTGAATGGAATTTAGTAGATTTCTTAATAGGTGAAAGGTCTATCCTTATAATATTTTCATTTCTCTTGGACACCATGATTGGCATACCCCGTACAAATCACCGTATGCGGGACAATATTTGATTAACGTGAAGAACTTGGTGTATTTAGGATTGACGCTTACTATGAACGGACGATGGGCAAAGCACATTGAGGTGACTAAAAGCAGCGGAGACTCTTCGGATGCGCAGCAAAATTCCAGACATGGCAATAGGTGTTATGGAAACTCTGTATGGGGCAATAGTGAGATCGACGATGACTTATGGAGCTGAGATATAGGGTTAGGAACAAACGGGGAATCTAAAGTCTGACACTGACCGTTCTAAAGGGGCCCTTACACGATCAATATTATTGACAATACCAGTATTGTCAATACAGTCGTTAACTTCTTGAGGGTACCACCGTCAATATCGCCATACCCTACACGGCCAATATTATTGTCAATAATTTTATCAATAAATGTGCTCAGTACGTTTCTTTCCACCATTCGGACAAGTGAAATTATATCTTTCCAAGTGGATTTTCGTGACGTTTTGTGTTCTGAAAACATAGACAATCTAAAAAAAGGTTGTGTAGCCATAATTACGGCTATCGGAAGTATTCGTCGAGTTCAGCGAAATCGATGGATGAGAGAGTGGTTGAAAAAACGTGAAGAATATGAGGCTGCTGAGGGAAATCAGATTGACACACGCGGAAGATTATTTCAGAATGAAAGAAAGGACGTTCATAAAATTATTACGGATGGTGGAACCACTCTTCACGAGGCAGAACACAAACATGAGGGAATGCATAACTGTAATGAGAGATTAGCCTTAACCCTGAGGTACTTAGCTACAGGAAGAAGTTCTGAAGATTTGAAGTTCTCTGTCATCATGTCGCCTGCAACTATCAGCGAAGCTATAATTGAAACGTGTGAAACTCTTGTTCATGTCCTAGACTACATGAAAGTAAGTGTTTTGAATATATTTTCCAGATACCTTCCTACTTACCTATGCATATCAGTCTGTCATTGCACACAACCTCTTCACAACCTATATGAAAGTAGTTAGCATGACAATAGGAGTAGGAAAACGCATGTTGAATAATTTACAGCAAAAGATGATAGTAATTATGTATTGATTAAACAGCAAAGAAAAATACAACAAGAAATAAGGCAATCAAAATTCAAAATCCTCAATCTGAGGTGTTGAAAAAAGTCGCCGCTGATAAATCCTGATGTTGGTTGTTGATTAGTTGAGGCGGATTATCACTGTGAGTAGGAGAAGAGCAATTAAATGTGGAGAAGAATGAAGTGCTGATACGACTTGTCCCCGTTGTATGGTACTTAGAGGGCTTGGACATTGACATACTTCATTTATTTTTACGGAGTTGCAACGGAGAGTGCCCAAGCTTGCTTCAAAAAGCATCTCATTTATTGCTTTCTCAGCAAACTGTCTCTGCTCTGTCCCCTCCCCAAGCTTTTGAGATAGAAGGTAAAGTGCTGTCAGGGTTCTTCGAATTTTCTAAATATGTACATACCTTTCGTAGAAGCTCATTTTGTTTAGCAATCGGACCTTGCGTTCTAGCTTTTTTTTTTTATTTTTTATTTTATTTCAAGATCTTCAGATATTTTCTCAATATAATCCATAATACTCCGCAAAAAGAGCCCTTCCGTCCCCTACGAAAGCACGGCAACAAATGAGTATTGACAATATTATTGACGTCCACCCCAAAACGCTCCATAATATTGACAATATCTCCTCCACTTTTAAATATTGACGCCCCGAGATCAGAAAATCTGGATTTCATCAATATCGCTTCAATATCGACCGTCAATACTCTTTTTCTCACCTTACATGATCAATATTATTGTCAATATCATACTGTATTGCCAATATTATTGATCGTGTAAGGGCCGCTAAAGAAGGAAACCCGAAGTAAACAAAAACCAATACATCTGTCTCACTCTAGCACATTACTCGTATGACCTAAGAGTGAGACAGATATACTGGTTTTTGTTTACTTCAGGGTCCTTTCTTAGCTCGTCTCGGGTATAGATAAGTCAGGACGCGATTTTTTAAAGGGATTTTGGGGAAGTGAGGGGCACTGCGAACTGTGGCATTATGAGAGAGTTTGGAGCGCATAGTGAGACTACACAGTGTAAAACTAGGGCGGTAAAATGTTGGTTACATCTTATACTGGGGACTAGTCTCTAATTAGAGAAATATGTTATGAAGAACAATTAAAGATTGGAGAGAATACGTGGGCTTCCAAATTAAGAAGGAGATTAGAAACAATTGGGATGGGATACGTTTGGATAGATGGGCAAGGAAAAAGGAGAAGAGTGTGTAGGAAGGTTAAGAACTGTTTGAAGGAAATTGGATAGACAACAGACAAATGCGCAATGTACGAATGTGGTTTCACTTGAATTACAATCGCGGTTAAAATTGGAGTGGGGAGATGAGCAGTACACAGGAAAACGGATCCAAAGTCAGCAAACTGGGGCTCGCTTTGGGTTAGACTCGGTGCGTGGCGAATGATTCAGATCACAGATGAGAACGGAATGAGAATATGTCCGATATGTAAGGGGGAAGAATCATGGTTTCATATTTTGGCAAATTGTGAAGGTTTGGAAAATTGGAGGGAAAAATACCTACCAGTATCTTTTATGGACTCAAATAGGGAGCAACGAATATATTTGGAGTTATTGGCATACAAAAATGTTGAGGAAAGCATTGGGAAGTTTTTAATGAAGGCGAGACAGGTCAGGTTTGATAAAGCGTCAAATTCAGGAGCGGTTGTGGAGGGTGAGGGATAGGCTTAGTTTGTTTGTGTTATTTTTTATTTATTTAATTATGTGTTCTATATCTTTTTTGTTGTGTTTTGAATAAGCATGTACGGTCCATGCGGACCCATGCGATTGTTTGCATATTTTGATTTTGTAAAAAGCAAATCAATGTAATAAACACTTACATTCAGTTACACTTACAATCAATTGTATTGTGAAAATGCGCAAGTATTTGCATTTATATCTCAAACTGAAAAAATCTATGCACTACATTGCAAGATTTTTAATTTACATATTTTGAAATTCTTACTAATTAACGTGTTAATGAGCCCGGACTTATAAGCCCAAAAAAAAACAGTAAAGTAAGCAAGCAAAATAACTACGAAAAATATAAGAAATAAGCACCAAAATAAACAAAAACAAATAACACGAAAATGAAAAATAACTTATTAGTTTCTTAGAAATGTTATCTTACGAATGTTACAGTATGTAAGGAAGTTCGTCCGCAGATTTTCTTGTGTGAAGCTCCTGTGTTATTGAAGAATATTTGTAAAGTAAAAAGAAAATTCTTTCTACGTCACAGGCGCATGCGAAAAGCAATACAGTTACAGGTTGAAAAGAAACCAGATATCCTCAAAATCGCCGGTTAAGCAATTGAAACGAAGCTCAGGCCAGATTATGTATCCGTTGTGCGGGCCGCAGACGTGCATTTAAAGGGCCACATACGGCCCGTGGGTCGCGTGTTTGACATGCCTGGTGTAGAGGAAGGTTGCGAAGGTGTTCTTTTCGCCAGAACCGAACTTTGTTTCCAGTCCGACCCTGCCTAGCACATTGCATTTATTTACTCTATCCACACTCATATCTGGCAAAGATACAATACATCTAAACATTTTCTCCGAAGCTAGATGCTAAACGTATATTCTTAAGGATTTTAAAAATAAAACTCTGTTCCCAGTAACGCATGCATCATACAGGATCCACCTAGTGGTATTGCAAAATCCAATATTCCTCCACTTGAATACTTTCATGGCAACCGGAAATTATATTATCCAGCGGGAGTGATTTAATCAGGAAGCCTGCTGTTATAGTAACTCGCTGAGTTGCTAAGCGTAAAAAAGCGTAAGAAGAAATCGCATTTACAAAACATACGTGGATAATCGAGTTAACTTAATGTAGGATCCGATGGACTGACCTACGCTTTTCGAACAGGCGAATAGACTTTCAAAACCAAATGTTCCTCCTAAAGGATTTAAAATTAGCGAATTGGGTTAGTGACTCTTTTAGTTAAGGGTACACTTTTCATGAATCTCGATCAAAGTTTCCACTTACGTTACTTATGTTATTTTTTCTTCGCCGTCACGGTAGCTCATGCTTAGCACTTACGTTACTTATGTTATTTATTCTTCGCCGTCACGGTAGCTCATCCTTAGCGCGTGGGCCTGGCATGCTAGCGGTCCCGGGTTCAATCCCCGGGCCTGGCGGGTGTGTCATTCGTGGTGGACGAAGCCATGACCTTTGGGGTTTTTTCTCGGGGATCCTCCCGTTTCCCCCTCTCATTCCACCAACACTCTCCATTTCATCTTCAACTCCCCCTCGTAATCATCCCGTTTCCTTTCCCGGTTTCCGGTTTACCCTCGCCCCAGCACCTGCTGTGGGCCTCTCCTGTCCTCCCCGTAGCTTGTGGTCCTGAAATTGCTGGCTGGTGTGCTGCTAACCTGGGGGCTCTATAAGAGGTACCGAGGCAGGGGCACACGTGGCATGGTAGAGGTATCTGTTGGGTGTAGAGAACTTCCGTGGGGGCTCGCGGTGGGGTCTGTTGTCGAGGGACCGTTGGGCTTGCACATCATTACATTCTGGAGGTTGGCACAATGGGCCGCAAGGTTTTAAACGTATAAATAATACTTTTTAAGCATTTAAGCAGTTTAAGTTCAAATGCTTTGGGTTAAGAGGCGCACGCTCCCAATCTTGCGCATTCTTAAGATGCATTTTTCTGAACTATCTCTTTCGATGTGATCTCTTCATATTATCTTGAAATTTTCCATATAAGCCATAACAACGTTTATATTTTACTGTAGATTGTATGAGTTATAAAATATTTATGCTTTATTAAATATTTAAATTCTTATTGTTATTATTAATAATACCTAAAGCTAATTGATTTAAATGATGTAAAGTACCTCTTTACCATGCATCAGTCTTCAAAATCGAAAACTGTATTGCAAGGAATACATTTCATTATACGAAAATAAATAAATAAGATTGCCATTAAAACTCTAAGTACATCCAGTACAAAGCTATAAATATTTACAGCCAGCACTGTTAAAAATAAATGTGCAAAATATGTTGCACAAACTTCCTCGCATATACGTGTTAAAAGTTAGAGCAGAAAAAGTAAATTATAGAGACAATTAAATTTTTAATGCATTTTTATAACAGTAACAGGTATCTAGAACAGAAGCCATCAGAACCGAACTTTATGTACAATGCTTTTACCGTGAAATAATAATAATTTTGAAAATAGTATGCAATTGTACAAGTAGTCAATAAAGAGTATGTCAGATTGCGAGGTTGTAGAGCAATTCATTACTAAGAAAAACATGAATTTCCCCTTTTTCTGTCCTATAAATTCCATTCAAAGCTGCATGTCCCCCCTTACGGTTAAGCATTAAACTTTAGATCTTGCTTCTATTCCGTGAGTCCTGCTTAATGAATCGATCTGGAGCTTAACTCGGATGTCGATTAAAAAATAACTTATTTTCTGCATATCAAAACGGTAATTTTTTAATAAACAAAACATTCTGGCACTTTGTTATATCAGTTTACCTGCTTTTACTCGTATTTATTATTGAAAAAAATATATAAGAGAATTCTGCAACTCTAAAGTTAGTTGGTCTTTCCCCATGGCAGTATCTGCTTAAGATATATTTATCCTAGCCTAATTGTTTTATATGAATAAAGGGTTTTAGATTTTTATACAGTGCATGAATATGCTCGGGGTACGCCGTAGCGTAGTGGTTGAGGCGCTGCGCTACAAAACGGAAGGTCGCGGGTTCGATTTCCGATGAGGTCGTTGGAGTTTTTCAATTGGCCTAATCCTTCTGGTGGCACTGTGGCCCTAGGGTCGACTCAGCCTCTAACAGAAATGAGTACCAGGAGCAATCCTGGGGGTAAAGGTGGCCGGTGCGTAAGGCTGACAACCTTATCACCTTCACCTGCCGAATGTCCAAACTCTGGTAGCCTCAACCTCTGAGCCTCCGCGGCCTGTATAGGGATCACTTTACTTTTTACTTTTACATGTATGTAGCCGTTAGGAAAGTTCTGCAATTGGAGGTTTTCTTCGGTCTAACTTCTTTACAGTTAAAAAAAAAGATCGGTACATAGGCTACAAAGTCAGAGTATACGCTATAAACGCATAGGCTACAAGGTCTCTGTGTCGTGGGGTTTCGTTCGTTACATTAATTTAATATGTTAAAGGCCTACAGTATAATTTTCAACGATAAGGTGGATATGATCTTATGGAAAACAATAGGAAAAAACCTAGAGATTCTATGTCTAGTCATTAGCGAACTTTCCATAACTGCGAGTGTACGAAAAGCTTCTATATAGCCTGAATTGCTCTCCAAAATGTAATCTAATCTTTTAAAAATATTACACCTTCAGCTTCCTATGAGTTTAAGGAAACATAATTGCGATAATTAACAAATAATATCAATATGGAGTCTTATGTAAAAAAAATGTACCTAAGAAGAAGCTATTTTTTTATATTGTTAAGCTCCACCAATCGGACAGATTGAAGACCAGAGACTGTTGTGCTGCCTTTCTTAGTCGGTGTATTTAAATATTATTACTCTCATTTCAATACGTTAAGGAAATTTTAAGGGCTAATGTCTGTTGTTCGTTGCTAGGATTTGGAATCGATTTCGTTGAACCTCGTTTTCGTAAGTAAACAAAATTAGCAATGTAAAAGAAGGCTGGCTCACCAGCCGTGATAAAATCGCCCTCAACACCAGGGAAAAGATTCTAAAAGACTGCACGAAGAAAATGCGCAAGCGATCGAATTCAAGAAAGACGAGTTGCAAAAATAGAAAAACCAATTCCAGAAAGGGATATACCTAGCTCTCAAAGGCGTAAATTCAGCTGTCGTAGGAAAAGGCCTACCTTGGGATGTGAATATCCTGCTGCCAAAGGCATCGTAGGCGTAAATCCACCTATTGAACGAAGAGGTCTAGCTCTGGAAATCGTATGGCCAGCTGTAGAAGGAAGAGACCTAACTCTGGAAGGCGAGAATCCAGCCGTCGAAGGAAAAGGCCTAGAATGGGATGCGTAAATCTTGGTGCCAAAGGCATCGAAGGCGTAAATCCACCTACTGAACGAAGAGGTCTAGCTCAGAGAATCGTATGTCTAGCTGTCGGAGGAAGAGACTTAACTCTGAAAGGCGTGAATCCAGCTGTCGAAGGAAAAGGCCTAGCTTGGGATGCGTACATCCTGCTACCAAAGGCATCGAAGGCGTAAATCCACCTATTGAACGAAGAGGTCTAGCTCTGGAAATCGTATGACCAGCTGTAGAATGAAAGTGGCCTAACTCTGAAAGCGGGAATCCAGCTGTCGAAGGAACAGGCCTAGCTTGGGATACGTAAATCTTACTGCCAAAGGTATCGAAGGCGTAAATCCACCTATTGAACGAAGAGGTCTAGCTCTGGAAATCGTATGTCTAGCTGTCCGAGGAAGAGACCAAACTCTGGAAGGCGTGAATCCAGCTGTCGAAGGAAAAGGCCTAGATTGGGATGCGTAAATCCTACTGCCAAAGGCATCGAAGGCGTAAATCCACCTATTGAACGAAGAGATCAAGCTCTGGAAATAGTTTGACCAGCTGTAGAAGGAAGAGACCTAACTCTGAAAGGTGAGAATCCAGCTGTCGAAGGAAGGCCTAGCTTGGGGTGCGTAAATCTTGCTGCCAAAGGCATCGAAGGCGCAAATCCACCTATTGAACGAAGAGGTCTAGCTCTGGAAATCGTATGACCAGCAGTAGAAGGAAGAGACCTAACTCTGGAAGGCGTGAATCCAGCTGTCGAAGAAAAAAAACCTTGCTGCCAAAGGCATCGAAGGCGTAAATCCACCTATTGAACGAAGAGGTCTCGTTCTGGAAATCGAATGCCCAGCTGTAGAAAGAAGAGGCCTAACTCTGAAAGGGGGAATCCAGCTGTCGAAGGAACAGCCCTAGCTTGGGATGCGTAAATCTTGCTGCCAAAGGTATCGAAGGCGTAAATCCACCTATTGAACGAAGAGGTCCAGCTCTGGAAATCGTATGTCTAGCCGTCCGAGGAAGAGACCTAACTCTGGAAGGCGTGAATCCAGCTGTCGAAGGAAAAGGCCTAGCATGGGTTGCGTAAATCCTACTGCCAAAGGCATCGAAGGTGTAAATCCACTTATTGAACGAAGAGGTCTAGCTCTGTAAATCGTATGACTAGCAGTAGAAGGAAGAGACCTAACTCTTTAGGGCGTGAATCCAGCTGTCGAAGGAAAAGGATTAGCTTGGGATGCGTAAATCCTGCTGCCAAAGGCATCGAAGGCGTAAATCCACCTATTGAACGAAGAGGTCTAGTCGGGAAATAGTATGGGCAGGTGTAGAAGGAAGAGACCTAACTCTGGAAGGCGTAAATCCTGCTGCCAAATGCATCGAAGGCGTAAATCCACCTATTCAACGAAGAGGTCTTGCTCTGGAAATAGTATGTCTAGCTGTCGGAGGAAGAGACCTAAGTCTGGAAGACGTGAATCCAGCTGTCGAAGGGAAATGCCTAGCTTGGGATGCGTACATCCTGCTACCAAAGGTATCGAAGACGTAGATCCACCTATTGAACGAAGAGGTCTAGTCTGGAAATAGTTTAAGCAGCTGGAGAAGGAAGAGACCTAACTCTGGAAGGCGTGAATCCAGCTGTCGAAGGAACAGCCCTAGCTTGGGATGCGTAAATCTTGCTGCCAAATGCATCGAAGGCGTAAATCCACCTATTGAACGAAGTGGTCTAGCTCTGGAAATCGTATGACCAGCAGTAGAAGAAAGAGACCTAACTATGGAAGGCGTGAATCCAGCTGTCGAAGGAAAAGGCCTAGCATGGGTTGCGTAAATCCTACTGCCTAAGGCATCGAAGGCGTAAATCCACTTATTGAACGAAGAGGTCTAGCTCTGTAAATCGTATGACTAGCAGTAGAAGGAAGAGACCTAACTCTGGAAGGCGTGAATCCAGCCGTCGAAGGAAAAGGCCTAGCTTGGGATTCGTAAATCCTGCTGCCAAAAGCATCGAAGGCGTAAATCCACCTATTGAACAAAGAGGTCTAGTCTGGAAATAGTATGGGCAGGTGTAGAAGGAAGAGACCTAACTCTGGAAGGCGTAAATCCTGCTGCCAAATGCATCGAAGGCGAAAATCCACCTATTCAACGAAGAGGTCTAGCTCTGGAAATCGTATGTCTAGCTGTCGGAGGAAGAGACCTAACTCTGGAAGACGTGAATCCAGCTGTCGAAGGAAAATGCCTAGCTTGGGATGCGTACATCCTGCTACCAAAGGTATCGAAGACGTAAATCCACCTATTGAACGAAGAGGTCTAGTCTGGAAATAGTATGAGCAGATGTAGAAGGAAGAGACCTAACTCTGGAAGGCGCGAATCCAGCTGTCGAAGGAACAGCCCTAGCTTGGGATGCGTAAATCTTGCTGCCAAAGGTATCGAATGCGTAAATCCACCTATTGAACGAAGAGGTCTAGCTCTGGAAATCGTCTGTCTAGACCTAACTCTGGAAGGCGTGAATCCAGCTGTCGAAGGAAAAGACAGAGCTTGGGATGCGTAAATCCTACTGCCAAAGGCATCGAAGGCGTAAATCCACCTATTGAACGAAGAGGTCAAGCTCTGGAAATAGTTTGACCAGCTGTAGAAGGAAAAGACATAACTCTGGAAGGTGTGAATCCAGCTGTCGAAGGAAGGCCTAGCTTGGGGTGCGTAAATCTTGCTGCCAAAGGCATCGAAGGCGTAATTCCACCTATTGAACGGAGAGGTCTAGTCTGGAAATAGCATGGGCAGCTGTAGAAGAAGGAGACCTAACTCTGGAAGGCGTGAATCCAGCTGTCGAAGGAAAAGGCTTAGCTTAAGATGCTTAAATTTTGGTGGCAAAGGAATCGAAGGCTTAAATCCACCTATTGAACGAAGAGGTCTAGCTCTGAGAATCGTATGTCTAGCTGTCGGAGGAAGAGACTTAACTCTACAAGGCGTGAATCCAGCTGTCGAAGGAAAAGGCCTAGCTTGGGATGCGTACATCGTGCTACCAAAGGCATCCAAGGCGTAAATCCACCTATTGTACGAAGAGGTCTAGCTCTGGAAATAGTTTGACCAGCTGTAGAAGGAAGAGACGTAACTCTGGAAGGTGAGAATCCAGCTGTAGAAGGAAGGCCTAGCTTGGGGTGCGTAAATCTTGCTGCCAAAGGCATCGAAGGCGTAAATCCACCTATTGAACGAAGAGGTCTAGTCTGGAAATAGTATGGGCAGCTGTAGAAGGAAGAGACCTAACTCTGGAAGGCGTTAATCCAGCTGTCGAAGGAAAAGGCTTAGCTTAGGATGCGTAAATTTTGGTGGCAAAGGAATCGAAGGCGTAAATCCACCTATTGAACGAAGAGGTCTAGCTCTGAGAATCGTATGTCTAGCTGTCGGAGGAAGAGACTGAACTCTGCAAGGCGTGAATCCAGCTGTCGAAGGAAAAGGCCTAGCTTGGGATGCGTAAAACATGCTACCAAAGGCATCGAGGGCGTAAATCTACCTATTGAACGAAGATGTCTAGGTTTGTAAATCGTATGTCTAGCAGTAGAAGGAAGAGACCTAACTCTGGAAGGCGTGAAACCAGCTGTCGAAGGAAAAGGCCTAGCTTGGGATGCGTAAATCTTTCTGCCAATGGTATCGAAGGCGTAAATCCACCTATTGAACGAAGAGGTCTAGCTCTGAAAATCGTATGTCTAGCTGTCCGAGGAATAGACCTAACTCTGGAAGGCGTGAATCCAGCTGTCGAAGGAAAAGGCCTAGCTTGGGATGCGTAAATCCTACTGCCAAAGGCATCGAAGGCTTAACTCCACCTATTGAACGAAGAGGTCTAGCTCTGGAAACCGTATGTCTAGCTGTCCGAGGAATAGACCTAACTCTGGAAGGCGTGAATCCAGCTGTCGAAGGAAAAAGCCTAGCTTGGGATGCGTAAATCTTACTGCCAAAGGCATCGAAGGCGTTAATCCACCTATTGAACGAAGAGGTCTAGCTCTGGAAATTGTATGACCAGCAGTAGAAGGAAGAGACCTAACTCTGAAAGCGGAAATCCAGCTGTCGAAGGAACAGCCCTAGCTTGGGATGCGTAAATCTTGCTGCCAAAGGTATGGAAGGCGTAAATCCACCTATTGAACGAAGAGGTCTAGCTCTGGAAATAGTTTGACCAGCTGTAGAAGGAAGAGACCTAACTCTGGAAGGTGTGAATCCAGCTGTCGAAGTAAGGCCTTGCTTGGGATGCGTAAATCTTGCTGCCAAAGGCAATGAAGGCGTAAATCCACCTATTGAACGAAGAGGACTAGTCTGGAAATAGTATGGGCAGCTGTAGAAGGAAGAGACCTAACTCTGGAAGGCGCGAATCCAGCTGTCGAAGGAAAAGGCCTAGCTTGGGATGCGTAAATCCTGCTGCCAAAGGCATCGAAGGCGTAAATCCACCTATTGAACGATGACGTCTAGCTCTGGAAATCGTATGACCAGCTGTAGAAAGAAGAGGCCTAACTCTGAAAGCGGAAATTCAGCTGTCGAAGAACAGCCCTAGTTTGGGATGCGTAAATCTTCATGCCAAAGGTATCGAAGGCGTAAATCCACCTATTGAACGAAGAGGTCTAGCTCTGGAAATCGTATGTCTAGCTGTCCGAGGAAGAGACCTAACTCTGGAAGGCGTGAATCCAGCTGTCGAAGGAAAAGGCCTAGCTTGGGATGCGTAAATCTTACTGCCAAAGGCATCGAAGGCGTTAATCCACCTATTGAACGAAGAGGTCTAGCTCTGGAAATTGTATGACCAGCAGTAGAAGGAAGAGACCTAACTCTGAAAGCGGAAATCCAGCTGTCGAAGGAACAGCCCTAGCTTGGGATGCGTAAATCTTGCTGCCAAAGGTATGGAAGGCGTAAATCCACCTATTGAACGAAGAGGTCTAGCTCTGGAAATAGTTTGACCAGCTGTAGAAGGAAGAGACCTAACTCTGGAAGGTGTGAATCCAGCTGTCGAAGTAAGGCCTTGCTTGGGATGCGTAAATCTTGCTGCCAAAGGCAATGAAGGCGTAAATCCACCTATTGAACGAAGAGGACTAGTCTGGAAATAGTATGGGCAGCTGTAGAAGGAAGAGACCTAACTCTGGAAGGCGTGAATCCAGCTGTCGAAGGAAAAGGCCTAGCTTGGGATGCGTAAATCCTGCTGCCAAAGGCATCGAAGGCGTAAATCCACCTATTGAACGATGACGTCTAGCTCTGGAAATCGTATGACCAGCTGTAGAAAGAAGAGGCCTAACTCTGAAAGCGGAAATTCAGCTGTCGAAGAACAGCCCTAGTTTGGGATGCGTAAATCTTCATGCCAAAGGTATCGAAGGCGTAAATCCACCTATTGAACGAAGAGGTCTAGCTCTGGAAATCGTATGTCTAGCTGTCCGAGGAAGAGACCTAACTCTGGAAGGCGTGAATCCAGCTGTCGAAGGAAAAGGCCTAGCTTGGGATGCGTACATTCTACTGCCAAAGGCATCGAAGGCGTAAATCCACCTATTGAACGAAGAGGTCTAGCTCTGGAAATCGTATGACCAGCAATAGAAGGAAGAGACCTAACTCTGGAAGGCATGAATCCAGCTGTCGAAGGAAAAGGCCTAACTTGGGATGCGTTAATCCTGATGCCAAAGGCATCGAAGGCGTAAATCCACCTATTGAACGAAGAGGTCTAGCTCTGGAAATCGTATGACCAGCTGTAGAAAGATGAGGCCTAACTCTCAAAGCGGGAATCCAGCTGTCGAAGGAAAAGTTCTAGCTTGAATAGCGTAAATCTTGGTGCCAAAGTCAAAAGAAGGCGTAAATCCACCTATTGAACGAAGAGCTATGTCTAGCTGTCGGAGGAAGAGACATATGTCTGGAAAGCGCGAATCCAGCTGTCGAAGGAAAAGGCCTAGCTTGGGATGCGTAAATCCTGTTACCAAAGGAATTGAAGGCGAAAATCAACCTATTGAACGAAGAGGAAAAAGTATGACTAACTGTAGAAGGAAGATACCTAACTCTGGAAGCGTGAATCCAGCTGTTGAAGGAAGAGGCCTAGCTTGGGATGCGTAAATCCTGCTGCCAAATGCATCGAAGGCGTAAATCCACCTACTGAACAAAGAGGTCTAGCTTGAAAATAGTACGACCAGCTGTAGAAGGAAGAGACCTAACCCTGGAAGGCTTGAATCCAGCTGTCGAAGGAACAGCCCTAGCTTGGGATGCGTAAATCTTGCTGCCAAAGGTGTCGAAGGCGTAAATCCACCAGAGGTCTAGCTCTGGAAATCGTATGACCAGCTGTAGCGGAGACCTAACTCTGGAAGGCTTGAATCCAGCTGTCGAAGGAAAAGGCCTAGCTTGGGATGCGTAAATCCTGTTACCAATGGAATTGAAGGCGAAAATCTACCTATTGAACGAAGAGGAAATAGTACGACTAACTGTAGAATCCAGCTGAATCCAGCTGAATCCAGCATCCAGAATCCAGCTGTCGAAGGAAAAGGCCTAGCTTGGGATGCGTTAATCCTGCTGCCAAAGGCATCGAAGGCGTAAATCCACCTATTGAACGAAGAGGTCTAGCTCTGGAAATCGTATGACCAGCAATAGAAGGAAGAGACCTAACTCTGGAAGGCATGAATCCAGCTGTCGAAGGAAAAGGCCTAGCTTGGGATGCGTTAATCCTGCTGCCAAAGGCATCGAAGGCGTAAATCCACCTATTGAACGAAGAGGTCTAGCTCTGGAAATCGTATGACCAGCTGTAGAAAGAAGAGGCCTAACTCTTAAAGCGGGAATCCAGCTGTCGAAGGAAAAGTTCTAGCTTGGATAGCGTAAATCTTGGTGCCAAAGTCAAAAGAAGGCGTAAATCCACCTATTGAACGAAGAGCTATGTCTAGCTGTCGGAGGAAGAGACATAAGTCTGGAAGGCGCGAATCCAGCTGTCGAAGGAAATGGCCTAGCTTGGAATGCGTAAATCCTGTTACCAAAGGAATTGAAGGCGAAAATCTACCTATTGAAGTAAGTGGAAATAGTATGAATAACTGTAGAAGGAAGAGACCTAACTCTGGAAGGCGTGAATCCAGCTGTTGAAGGAAGAGGCCTAGCTTGGGATTCGTAAATCCTGCTGCCAAATGCATCGAAGGCGTAAATCCACCTACTGAACGAAGAGGTCTAGCTTGAAAATAGTACGACCAGCTGTAGAAGGAAGAGACCTAACCCTGGAAGGCGTGAATCCAGCTGTCGAAGGAACAGCCCTTGCTTGGGATGCGTAAATCTTGCTGCCAAAGGTATCGAAGGCGTAAATGCACCAGAGGTCTAGCTCTGGAAATCGTATGACCAGCTGTAGAAGGAGGAGACCTAACTCTGGAAGGCTTGAATCCAGCTGTCGAAGGAAAAGGCCTAGCTTGGGATGCGTAAATCCTATTACCAAAGGAATTGAAGGCGAAAATCTACCTATTGAACGAAGAGGAAATAGTATGACTAACTGTGGAAGGAAGAGACCTAACTCTGGAAGGCATGAATCCAGCTGTCGAAGGAAAAGGCCTAGCTTTGGATGCGTAAATCCTGTTACCAAAGGAATTGAAGGCGAAAATCTTCCTATTGAACGAAGAGGAAATAGTATGACTAACTGTAGAAGGAAGAGCTAACTCTGGAAGGCGTGAATCCAGCTGTTGAAGGAAGAGGCCTAGCTTGGGATGCGTAAATCCTGCTGCCATATGCATCGAAGGCGTAAATCCACCTACTGAACGAAGAAGTCTAGCTTGAAAATAGTACGACCAGCTGTAGAAGGAAGAGACCTAACCGTGGAAGGCGTGAATCCAGCTGTCGAAGGAACAGCCCTAGCTTGGGATGCGTAATTCTTGCTGCCAAAGGTATCGAAGGCGTAAATCCACCTATTGAAGGAAGAGGTCTAGCTCTGGAAATCGTATGACCAGCTGTAGAAGGAGGAGACCTAACTCTGGAAGGCTTGAATCCAGCTGTCGAAGGAAAAGGCCTAGCTTGGGATGCGTAAATCCTATTACCAAAGGAATTGAAGGCGAAAATCTACCTATTGAACGAAGAGGAAATAGTATGACTAACTGTGGAAGGAAGAGACCTAACTCTGGAAGGCATGAATCCAGCTGTCGAAGGAAAAGGCCTAGCTTTGGATGCGTAAATCCTGTTACCAAAGGAATTGAAGGCGAAAATCTTCCTATTGAACGAAGAGGAAATAGTATGACTAACTGTAGAAGGAAGAGCTAACTCTGGAAGGCGTGAATCCAGCTGTTGAAGGAAGAGGCCTAGCTTGGGATGCGTAAATCCTGCTGCCATATGCATCGAAGGCGTAAATCCACCTACTGAACGAAGAAGTCTAGCTTGAAAATAGTACGACCAGCTGTAGAAGGAAGAGACCTAACCCTGGAAGGCGTGAATCCAGCTGTCGAAGGAACAGCCCTAGCTTGGGATGCGTAATTCTTGCTGCCAAAGGTATCGAAGGCGTAAATCCACCTATTGAAGGAAGAGGTCTAGCTCTGGAAATCGTATGACCAGCTGTAGAAGAAGGAGACCTAACTCTGGAAAGCTTAAATCCAGCTGTCGAAGGAAAAGGCCTAGCTTGGGATGCGTAAATCCTGTTACCAAAGGAATTGAAGGCGAAAATCTACCTATTGAACGAAGAGGAAATAGTATGACTAACTGTAGATGGAAGAGACCTAACTCTGGAAGGCATGAATCCAGCTGTCGAAGGAAAAGGCCTAGCTTGGGATGCGTAAATCCTGCTGCCATATGCATCGAAGGCGTAAATCCACCTACTGAACGAAGAAGTCTAGCTTGAAAATAGTACGACCAGCTGTAGAAGGAAGAGACCTAACCCTGGAAGGCGTGAATTCAGCTGTCGAAGGAACAGCCCTAGCTTGGGATGCGTAATTCTTGCTGCCAAAGGTATCGAAGGCGTAAATCCACCTATTGAAGGAAGAGGTCTAGCTCTGGAAATCGTATGACCAGCTGTAGAAGAAGGAGACCTAACTCTGGAAAGCTTGAATCCAGCTGTCGAAGGAAAAGGCCTAGCTTGGGATGCGTTAATCCTGCTGCCAAAGGCATCGAAGGCGTAAATCCACCTTTTGAACGAAGAGGTCTAGCTCTGGAAATCGTATGACCAGCTGTAGAAAGAAGAGGCCTAACTCTCAAAGCGGGAATCCAGCTGTCGAAGGAAAAGTTCTAGCTTGGATAGCGTAAATCTTGGTGCCAAAGTCAAAAGAAGGCGTAAATCCACCTATTGAACGAAGAGCTATGTCTAGCTGTCGGAGGAAGAGACATACCGGTAAGTCTGGAAGGCGCGAATCCAGCTGTCGAAGGAAAAGGCCTAGCTTGGGATGCGTAAATCCTGTTACCAAAGGAATTGAAGGCGAAAATCTACCTATTGAACGAAGAGGAAATAGTATGACTAACTGTAGAAGGAAGAGACCTAACTCTGGAAGGCGTGAATCCAGCTGTTGAAGGAAGAGGCCTAGCTTGGGATGCGTAAATCCTGCTGCCAAATGCATCGAAGGCGTAAATCCACCTACTGAACGAAGAGGTCTAGCTTGAAAATAGTACGACCCGCTGTAGAAGGAAGAGACCTAACCCTGGAAGGCGTGAATCCAGCTGTCGAAGGAACAGCCCTAGCTTGGGATGCGTAAATCTTGCTGCCAAAGGTATCGAAGGCGTAAATCCACCTATTGAACGAAGAGGTCTAGCTCTGGAAATCGTATGACCAGCTGTAGAAGGAGGAGACCTAACTCTGGAAGGCTTGATCCAGCTGTCGAAGGAAAAGGCCTAGCTTGGGATGCGTAAATCCTGCTGCCGAAGGGAGAGTTACAGCTCCCGAAGGCCTAAATCCAATTGCCGAAAGAAGAAGCCCAGTTCCTCAAAGAAGAAACTTAAGAAGAGATGAGTGATAAAACAACACTTATGGAGATGTCTATTAATAGCCCAGCAAATTTATTATTTTATGTTCCAGTATTTACTCCTCTTAACATCCTGAAACGTCTCCTAATTTTCAAAATGGCTGTTCAAATAAAGCCACCAAGCATATTTTTCTTTGTTTAATCTTTTTCCTTATAACTAAGAAAAAATAAATATTTTTCAGTTATGTAAAACCTATATTCTCTACAAGGACTGCTCTATCGATGTACGCCTATAACATAAAATAACCAAGTTAAGAAATATCCAATGGGGGCAGAATTTTTATTGTGATAGCTAAGGTAAGTTGTTGGTGGAATATTCGTCAGGTAAAATTGTGAAGAGTGGGTTTTGGTTACCTCATTACTGTAGCGATATTTCAGGAATATTTCTACAGTTTCAACTACGTTTTGTGGATCAAGTTGAAGACGAACTGTGAAATCATAGAAAGCCGTTAATAATTTTGCTTTATCTATTTGAAATCTGTAGATCCTAATTTCTGTATTGCAGAATATAGGGAGAGTAGGACATCCTTTATTTATAATAAATAAATAATATACTATCAGAATCTACTCTTATACAATTCAACGGCCCTAAATAGCGTGCTCACTCGCTCCCTCACTTCGTGAGACATCGGGTGTACTCGGTGATGTTCGTCTCTCGCAGTCTAAACTTTCACGAAGAGTACAAAATTAGGAAAACCGTTTCTTTAGGCCTAAGTGAAATGAACACAATGAACAAATATTCTAATTTTATTTTTACTTACCATTTTCATAGCTCTGTACCACAAACATTTTTAATAAACTGCCAGTGTAAATTTCTTAAAAATCCTGGAGTCAATAAATAATGGCGGGTGAAGCCGAAGGCACCAGCTTTAATATATTGATAGTTTAACCCTGGAAGTATCGCGGACAATAAAAATCCAAACAAACTACACCTTCCCTTGAAAAATGATATAATTTCTGAAAATTACACTGAAAATATCAAATAATATTCACGTCATATTCATCTGTCAACAAACAGTTGAGAAGCGAAACGTATCATCCACCGCCGTCTCGAGAATTACACAAGAGTAATACAGTCTAGAAGGCAGTGGTATTATCAGTGTTCACTGTTAGCTTTGGAACTGCATAATCGAATCTGAGATCTTTTTCCCAGGTGGGGCTTTCTAATCGTTGAATGCACTCTGAAGCCGGAATTTGAGCTGTTTCAATAATATTAATGGTTTAGTTTATGAATGGTTCGCGTGCAAGTGTTAATAAATACAATGCTTTAATAATTATTATACTCTTAATTTTTAATTTTTCAATTAATTATCGTGGGCGAAGCCGCGGCCACCTGCTAGTGAATAACAAACCAACCAAAACTATTTTTATTTGTTAGTAGGCCTAAGTGTTCCATGCAAAAGAAATGCATATGTATTTTGAAACTTCTAAATGTGCATGCCGCTCATTGTGATCACTTCGAGACGCAGCTAATCTGATAACATTAACCGATTGATAACAGTAGCCGGAGGAATTAAATGGAGGTTATTTATTCATATATAAGACGTAATTAAAAGTTATTTATTCATAAAATAATATGTAACTGTGAACCACTCATAGGCTAATACAGTAATAGACTGCAAGCAACTGCTTTTCAACCAGTAACAAAGTTTTTATTGTTTTACTTTCCTTTAGGAGGTCATTAACCAATACTCCGTACTCAGTTACGAGTTACGAGTGTTTTAGGAAGTCTATACTGATCTGTGGTAAACCCCAAGTAGCAAAACATCTAACGCCTGTCTGTTCAATTCTTTTCGTTTTACACTAGCCATCACTGCGTGTCAACACTGTTATATTCATGAATCAAAATCTGCAGCTTAATTGTGTGGTGAAACATGTTTTATTGCTTAAATAGAAAGTTAGGTAATGCCACCCCCTCGAACCGGTCATCCTGTGGGCTGGAAACAGAATTGCTACCTCCAGTAGGCTACAACACAATTCAGTTGAGTTAGACAGGAAACCCTTAATTACGAAATTTTGAATGGCGTAAAGTACTTGGAAATAAAGCCACAAAAAGGAAAATGTGATAACATAAACCGAATCTTTGATCACAATAAACAGCACTTTTTTAATGTATCAGTATTAATCCGTACGGGAGTTCTTAAAAGTGAAAACATTACCCGATTGATAACATTATTTGCAATTACATTAAGCGGCGTTCACTGTACTGACATGCTTTTGGGTTCTTTTCACAGTTGGTTTCTAAAGCAGTTGTAACACAACTTACAATTATTATGCGATATACAGTTACTTATTTATCATGAGTCCATTTCATATTCGTGGAAATCAGCTCCAAGGCTATTCAGTTTTATTTTAAACTGAGGCAACAACGTGCTTCTTAAGCTTTAGGCACGTGCAACACATTTTCCTTCCATGTCGGCTATTGTACCCCAAGATGTTTGTGGGGGGGTTTGGGGTACTGTATTAGACGGTTGCCGTCTGGGAATCCACTGGACGTGGCTACTATAACATTAGGCCCGGACATCATCTGACCACCATCATTATCTTCATCCCATCCGCGCCTTGTTCGGTGACCCATCCGGGGAGGCCCTCCGTGTCCTTGTCTGGTCAAAAAAATTTGTTCGAGGTCCGAAAGTAATTTCTCTCCCGACATGTCATTGCCCTATAAGGCCGAAGATAGCCCGTCCAAAGTATTCAAAGTAATTTTACTGGTATTTTTAAGTTTTGATGATTTTTGATCAACAATTACATCTCTATTTAGATAGCATTAATTGTAATTTCACTTTATTCACAAGGGCATTAATAACGGGTAGTAGTTAATTGTAACTATTGTACCTATGAAGGTAACAGTAACTGTATTTATCATGTATTTATAATTTGTAATTAGTGTATCCAGATAGGTATAAGTAATTTCTAAGTATTTGTAATTATTGTTCCAATGTATTGTAATAGTTTTCTTTTTTCTTTATCTTACTTTTAGCTCTCCCTTTTAGGGTTTAAGCGACCCAAGACGCCCGGGTCTTATAGGGCCGCGACCTTTCGGGACAGGGATTATCTTTGGATCACATACATACTTTTTTGACCAGACAAGGACATGGAGGGCCTCCCCGGATGAGTGATCAGCCCAATGCCGGGGCCACCTCCAAGACAACACGAACACATAGGACTTTCATCTACATATTATGTGACCTTTATATGTGACAACAATATTTTATTTGTGTCTGTCTTATAAATCCTGTTTTTGAGTGGATCCAGATAAGTTGTATGTTAAGGGTTAAGGCGGAACTTTATTATAATATACGGTATTTAATATTATGACCCTTAACTGGAAAAAAATGAAATTAATTAATTATCACAAGAAATAGTTTGCGCCCCGGAGGCCTTCCATGTCTGGTCAAAAAGTATGTATGTACTCTACAGTAACGCCCCCTTCCGACAGGTCGCTGTCCTGTAAGGCCCGGACGGCGTGGGTCGCATACACGTCCCTAAACGGGGAGGTTAAACTCAAGGGAAAGAAGACACTGAGAGTATAATGTTGACAGAAAAGTAACCAGCCAAATTGTAGAGAGGTGCTCTGTAATTATACACGCAGGAAGTCAGTATGTCATTTGAATTTTAATCTTCTATCTTGAGGAGGTGGTAGGCTACATGAGAGGTGGTTTACGATGATTAATGAAAAGTGGGATGAAAACTGGTGCAGTGTTTCTTAAAATTTCGATGGTTTCAAGAACCTGCAAATCTTTATGAAGCGAGGCACTGCTGATGCGAGGATCATGGTGCATCAACCATGAGTTTTAATAATCTGTTCTGGATTGTAAGTAACTCTTTGATATGTGAAATGGCTACAGAACGGGGTGCGAAACAAGCTTCTTCATGAGAGGGCGAATCATTTAGCTAACGTTCTCTACATGGCATTGAAAATTCAGAAGTAAAAAACATTTCCTCGTTATATACGATACAATAGCAAACATGCAGAGAAGTTATGTTTACCAGTGGTTTCAAGGATGTGACTTGTAGATCCTGGCTATGGCAGGTAATAATTAATATCATTATGAAATGGGCTGGACATGTTGCACGCATGGGGAGGAAAGACACATCTCAAAAGTATTGACTGGGAGACCCGAAGGGAAAAGACCACGTGGAAGACCTAGACGCAGGTGGGAGGACAATCTTAGAACGGATTTATGGGAAGTAGGATTTGTGGGGGACGATTGGATGGAGATAGCACAGAATAGGGTTGAATTGCGGGCTCAGGTAAGCGCGGCAATGAACCTTCGGGTTCCATAATAGATGATATTCCTTTAGTTTGCTTAGGAATCGTCTGTTGCCATTGAGTAAGTAAGTAAGTAACAAGTTATAGCAAGAGAGGGGAATAATAATTTTCCCTGCCAGGAAAAAATAATGCTGTTATCTGCCAGGGAAACAGTTTTACTAGCCAGGGAATTTCCCTCCTCCTCCTCCCCCCCGTTAATTCTCACTCTGCTGCAGAGTCCCACATGACACAGGAATACTGTATGTCCAAATGGGCCATATTGTAGGATACTAAAATCAGATCAGGGTTTTATTCAGAGGATATGATTTTGGAATTGAGGTGCAAAGAGGGTGGTGATTTTCCTTGAATTAAGAACTTGATATATCCTTTTACTGTTCTCTTGCTCGAAAGAATAGATTAACGTACGTATTATGATTGAACCGCTATTTCAAATTAGCAATATTTCAATTGATCATACCGGATGTAATAATTGGGGGAAAACAATTTTAATGGATAAAAATATTCTAGGAATTATATGCGTAACTAAAAGAAATGTAGGCTCGAAATAAGGAAGTAATACTTATTGAACACAAAGAATATTTCAACAGTGTTAGAACATATTCCTATAGATCGTGAAAAGCGACTGAATTAAAATTTAGTTTGTATATTATACACCGAGTCAGATATTATACACAGGCTCCTTTATTTAATACCAGTTACTGATCCAGAAATCCTAGATTATTACTGTAACGGTAATCAGGATAATTAGATGGTTTTTCCTTCCACTTCACATTTAAATTGATTTCTAGAACGCACTATGTAGACGCATCCGGAAATTTTCTGACGGAGTTATTAATTAGCTTTTAAGTGGAAAAGGAAAATGGTAACATCAAAGAGTCAATTTATTATCATATCCTGAATGTATGTATTTTGATTCTCTCTTGTTGGGCTCGTTTGTATGTAAAATACGTTATGATCAAAAGGAGTTTCAAGGAAAAGCAATCACTTTTAAAAAATAAGTTTTTTTATACAGTGTTATGGATAATAGAAACATTTTGTAATACCTCACAATTTCTGCGAATTTATTGTGATTCCCACTATATTAGCAGAGGTCGCAAATATTTTAACCGACTTCACAACAGAAAAGTTTCTGAAATTCAATCCATATATTTTTTTAGCCGTGTTTATCTCCAATCTGGTTAAACACATTTCAATTATTTTTCGTAACTTCATCTGGGGTTAAGCTCAGGTTTTTGCTTGTATTTTTTTCTGAAACCTGTTTAATAGCTTTTGTGTACTTCTCAAATAATATGTTTTCGTATGATTATTTTCAGATGTAGAATTAAACAATAGAAAGAGCGATATCGATAAGTATTATTAATTTAGGCCTACATAGCGTAGTATACAACTAGAAGTCAGTAGGCTATGGAAGGACCCATAAGTAGCAGGTAGAATATTCTACAGCAAAGTGTCCAGGGGTCCTCTTAAAGAAAGTAGTACAGTACTACTATTTGTTTTTAAACTGACTCAAAAGCATATTTTTATTTGACCTTACTAAAATACGTTTATTACTTGTGACGTAATGGTGTCATAATGATACTCATTTCGAAACTGATTTTCATTATGAAATCGGTATGGTATCGATTATTATCGAACACGGAACGATCTTGAAACCTTGAGAGCAGCAGCTGAAAACTTCATAATAATTAACTGTATTTAAAATAAAATCAATTCTGTTCGTGTTAATTTTAATATCATACTAAAATGAATTCATTTCGTGTTGTCAAAATCCGTTGTTTTCAAGAAAACGAGCAGACGAGCTGCTATCTGTCAAAGAAGACAAGAACTACGACAACCAGCTGATGCGAAGGTCGGTGTGGCCGCTGAAGCTTGCTACTTGCTAGCCAGATGAGTAATTCGAAAAATTATGATATTGCACATTTTAGAAGAAAACCTTACGGGCCCTTTAGACGAACACATATTTACACTGATTTGCCTGCAACGACTGGGTCCGTACAGACAAACCGGTGCATGTAAATGAAACAAATAGTTCTGCAGTATGGTCTGAGTTCAGCCTGTGCAAAGTCTGGCGAAATTTGTATTTGCACAGACAAATCGGTGCATGTCTGAGCATGTAAAGGGGGCACAGACAACACTGCATTGAAATAGCACAGTCTTTGAATGGTGAAAGTGCAAGGCATATCTGTCCAGTATCCACTGAAAGTACTTAGTGGGCGATTCTTTTTCCCAAGATTCATGCATTTATTGATGTAAATTTATACAGTTGTATCGAACATTGCCAGCTATTTAGAAAGTGAAGAGTAAAGAATCCAGTGACCGGAATAAAAAAAATGCTTCTGATGACATAGTTATAAATGTTCAACTTAGAGAAGTTTAAACTATGCAGATCGCAAAGCCATAGTAACATTAACAACATGAGAAGTGTTTATAGAAGCCAACACGCACAGGAGGGGCTGTAATGACTATATGTCTACCCCTTCATGTGCTAATATCATTTCTTATCATTTTTACAAGATCAAGCAATGAGAGAACCTTCACAAGATTCGGTAAATGAATAAACCTATTTTCTTGTAACATGTTCATTAATATTAATAACAAGGGGAACTTGAGGTACTCAAAGATCTACATGCAGAACAATCACAGGTGCAGTTATTTACATCACAAACACATCACTTTACAGTGATCTACAAATAACGAAGTTCAGTGACTTATCAAAAAATTTATGAGAAATAAACAAAATCGAGCTGGGAAATCATTCCAATCCGCACATGAGAGAACTGCCAACTTAAAACAGGTCACACCTAATGAAGACAACATAACATCTTAATGACTTCAAAACATATGAAGATTCATTTCTGATGAGGAGTAAGGACAACATATCAGCTACTAAGTCAAGCAGTGTCATTTTCTTGTAAATATATATATATATATATTTTTTTGTAAAAGATAAAGGTCCAAGAGACCTGGTACTTATGATATGAAGTGATATCATATTTATTGTACTAAGAAATATTACAAAAGAATCTACTGGATTTGACACTTGTCATTTTACCATTAGACATATTAGAAACACAATAACACTTTTTGATGGGAGGTATGTGTAGACATACAGACGGTGCTGTTAAACACATATAAACTTATTTCCTTCTCTACAAAAAGAAAGAAGAAAAGAAAAAATGAAGTAAAAATAAAGGGAAACAAATAAAGACAATTTTCTAACAGATTCATCAAAATACGTTTCTTCTCTGTTGTATCTTCAATCTATGTTTGTAAGTCCCTTAACAGTTCGCATCGTACCACCATTAGGCCACTATTCCAAAGATATTGCTGTTAAAAAAAGGATTACTAAATAGTGAATAAAACCGAGCTTGTGTGGAATTCATTAATAACAAACTGGACTTGAAAAGAAACCCAAGAATACAAATATTTAATCGAATATCCTGCCTTTTCTTAGCACCTACTTGAACTCATCTAATTTCACCATTGGCACTGGATGGTTTTGACTGCTTTAAATGCCCATCTGTTACCTGGTACTTATATGTAATGCGTTTGTAGAAACAGCACTAAATAAATAATTTAAAAAAAGATATGAATAGTACTGAAGTAAGTACCTATACAAAAATGACACATACATTTTTTCCTGCAGTAACCTGTTTTTAATGATTGAAAATATAATTCAACAATTATTTAAGAACACTTTTCTTTACTATTTTGTGATGAGTCAAAATAAGTAGAATAGTGGTAGTGTTAGAACTGAATGGGATTACTGGTGTGGAGGGATTTAAGCTTTGGAGTACTCTGCATGCCAGAACTTAATTTCATTTGCAGTTTGACCCTGGAACTAAGGGCAAAGTAACCAAAATAAATAGCATGCAGAATGTTATTAGTCCTTACCTTATCGCCGACACCAGCAGAAACCACTTCCACGTCTAGCCTCTGCTTTAGCTTGTCCTTAATATCCTCTGTAAAAAAGGAACCAAAGCTTGAATATATTACTCGCTGAAAGTTTTCACATCTACCAAGGTGTAAATTACAGAAATTACTTTCTTCTCTTAATGCATATAGCCTGGTAGGAAGTAAAAAAAAAAGCATAACAACAGCATATTTTCAGATAGATATTCCAAAAGTAGATCTTTCTATGTAGCTTATGATTGTTGAAGTGTACTTTTCTTATACTCAGAAGTATCATAGCGAAAACTTCCTAAAAACTTACATGAATTAAACAATAAAAAAGTGGATTGATAAAGTAGACAGTTCTTTAGAATTTTTTTTTTAAATAAATTCTTTTTAAAGAACTTCTTTTTTTGTAGAAAGAAAGCTTCCTGAAGCTTTTTCCTTGACATTCAGGGGAGTACATCATAATGATTGATATTACCAAATAGTGATTGCCTTTAAGTAGGAAATGTTATAAATATCGTGGTTACTTTCACAGGATTTTGTTAAGTTTATATCACAAATAATTAAAAGTTTATAAAAATGTATTCTTAAAGGTTATTTTGTTCTCTGGTCAGAGATTTTAGTAAATATGTACTAACGCATTAATTGATATTACAATTAAAATTATATTAAACTTGATACTAAACTTGAAGCTAACTTAGCTTAGCTTAGCTCACATACAGTGAGGGATTTCATATATAGTCATGCCGGATTTCACATGTAGTTTTGTCGGCACAACTACATATGAAGTCCTGCACTGCATGTGAGCTAAGAGAACTAACTTAGCTTAGCTCTTGGTCGACAACCGGCAGAAGAAAGCATTTGAAGAGCTAGAGAAAATAGTATGTATGAGAAAGTGAGAAAGGGCAAGAAGTGTGGGTAGGATGAGGTAGGGAGAGAGAAGGAGAGAGAGAGACAGGTGAAGCATGTGGGAGGGAGAAAGAAAGAAACAAAACAGCTGGAGTAATACTAACCTATTTTTCTGGCTACATCTGAAGCATTCAGGTTCAAAGCATTTGGCTCTACTTTGAAGGTAACTTCATTCCTGTCAACCCTGAAACAAAGACATGAAAACTGTTCCTACAGAATGCTTCTTGATAATACTGTCAGCTACTACTCTTGCTAAAAGTTCAAATCCAGTAAATATTATTATGGTTCTTGAAAGTCTTAATTTTTTTAATTCAGCTACATTTATACTCCTTTGGTTATCGAGGCCATATTAAGGGTTCATATTAAGAGTTCAGGTTCCATGTGTAGGCAATGGGACTATTGATTCTCAACTGTTTTCTATTGTTGGTTTATTTTTTATGGTGTCAAGAATTTCAATATTTCGATATTCGATATTAATTTCAATGAATGTGATACAGGATGTGATACAGGATGAAATGATGAGAATGAGTCGTGGTAAGTACTATCGAATTCAATATTTGCCTTTACGACTGGGGAAATATGCAAAAACCCATGTCAAATTAGCTGGCCATGGGATTTGATCGTGGGACCTCCAGAATGTGAATCCAAGATGTTATCATCTCGACCACCTCACTTAGTTCTTGAATGTTGTCCATTTTGTAGTGATGTAATAACTTGTGAACTTAATTAAACTATTTCACATTTTTACTTGACACTCACTATTGCGATTAGGCAATGTTAATTACCTTGTTGAAGTGCTTTTAACTGCATAAGCAGTCATCTTCAGCATGTTGCTGAATAATATTTTATAGTTTAACTAAGTTCACAAATTATTATGAGTTATTCGATACATAAATGAGCTTCTAGTTCTATGGAATACAATAATTAGGCCAAGTGCATAATCAATTTTAGGCAAGTATGCATATAGGATAGTCACACTTCTTACTTGAATACCTTGCTGAAACAATACAGAGACAATCTGCACCTTTTAAGTGTAAGAAGGTGATAAAATATATAATTATGTAATTATCCAGTTAAAAACCAACTCTTAAACCAGTAAACCAGGTTATTGAAAACTAGTGATAACCAAAGTTTAAAAAAAAATATATTATGTATATCACTCACATCACTTTCTGGGGCATTGAGTTTTTATATGCTTTTCATTCTGACAAAGAGTAAGTGGCCATATTGCAGAAGTGTACATTCTGCTTTTAAATTAATGCTGAGTTATGTTACTCGCAAGAGAGGACTTTTAAGTTTGAGGATAAGATAAGATAAGATAAGATAGTGTCACATACCTTACGCTTACAATTAATGAGCAAATGCCCCATAAACAGGTTACTTATCAAGTAGTACAACAAAAATACATAAAGAAGTTATTTACAAGAACAGAAGAGAAGTCTACAACAATATAACAAATCACTCAGCAATATAAGCTATCCTAATCTAACATAATATTTGATGTCATGTTTCCAACACCATCTATTAACAAGACAGTTTTCAATTGGCCTTGCTCGGTTTGCCAAAGCAACCAGGAAAAAGGAAAATTGAATGATTTGGACAAAACTCACTATGTGGGTGTTTTTTGGGGTTAGGGAACTCAAATCTGAGGTCGTCTTTCCCTGAGCATAGCACTCTAATCGTGAAATGCACATAAAAACCGGATTTTAGCTTTTTAATTTATCAATCAATCAATCAATTTGTTTATGCATGATTTGAGTAAGGTTCATGAGTCTGTGGTACGTTTAAATCAATTAATTTCGAATCTGTACGCCCATACAGAAACACAAGATATGTTCTATTTGTTTTATTATTTATATTTATTATATAAACCAATATAATTAAGAATATAATTATATAATTCATGCAACTTATGTAAAATGATGTAATTGTTAATAAATATAATGTTTTAATTACTTTTCTGTTAAATAAATTGTTTGAGTAAAACATCCAGTAGCTAAGTACATAATCGTAGGCAAAGCCGCAGTCACCTGCAAGTATTAACAGAAATGGAGTAGTACATAATGCAATGCTGAAGTAATAATACAACAAGGAATTATGGTTCTCTAAGTATCTTCTAGTTATGATGTAAGTACACTAAAGTTATTATATTGTCAATCATTCTGCTACTGAATAGTAGGCCTTGTCTAAGTGTAAGTTATTTGCTCTTTTATTACATAATTTTAAATTTCTGATTTCCTGATTTTGGTTGGAAGTTTATTGCACGTTTTTCTGTCAGCATACAATAGGATTTTTTTGCCTGTGCATGGGCAGTGTTAGGTTATTTTTTGTTCTGGTTCCATGAGAATGTTCATTTCGCAATTTTCTGTGTCAAAATTTGCATTTGTGTATTTATTTAGTTCGTGTAAGTACTATGAAGTTAAAGTTAATATTTTCAGGTTTTTGAATAAGCTTCTGCTTGATTCCTTTGGGCCAACATGTAGGGTTACCATATTTCTGATTTCCCAAACAGGGAAACTTAGACAGGGTCTTTGCTACAGATATTATTAGTGCTAATTTTTCACTTTAAAAATGCAACCATTTCTTAAATGCAGTTTACATTAACAAAAGTGGAATCTAATCCAACTTACATACAACTTACACAACTTCATTTTAGTATCATTCACATTTTTCACTATAATCAGTTTTATTTATAAATTTGGTATCAGTTTTGATGCTTACAAAAAATCCAAGGAATGTTAAATTTATGTTGATCTTGCAAACAGAAGAACAATATAATTCAAGTGAAATTTTCTGTATGCCATGAAATGATACTCTCTACCAACACTTAAGTGTACAGTACACCAAGTTCTGCTTATAAATATAATAAAAGAAAAGGTTATAATTTCAAAACTATGCATCCAAATGGGTTGAAATTGGTACCATTTTAAAGAGGAGGTTGGGAAGTTTTAATTCGTTGTTGTTGTTAAGTGTAAAGGGGTCATGCATTGCACACATGCGCAGATTATTTCATAGGATAATTCTTATCAGCAGACATAATTGTTGCTTCTGGGGGTTGGAAAATCTGCATGTTGTAATTGAACACCAAAGAGATTCCCATAAATGGAACACTGGGACACTGAGACCAGAGACTTCACACAGGATCTGTGATATTATATGAATAATTTTTTCTGGCTTCTTGCTTTTGAAGATTGTTTTGTAGCCTGTTGATCTACTCCAATAGTATTATTCCATATCATTACCATGTCATATTATTACCTAAATAGTATTATCATATAATTATGGAATGAAAATAGCTGAAATATACAATTTTTTTCTGGTTTAAAATTGGTAATTTGAGCTATGCATGTTAAAGCAAGTGCTACTTGAATTTATGTTGATATATAGTATCTGTTTGCCCAATTTTAGTTGCTTACTTACATCAGATATTTGCTGTATCTTTGTGGCTTATTGTACAAGTTGGGATAATAAACCATGCTTTTAACTACATACTTTTAAAACAAAAGTGCCAGAATGAACTCAAGGATTACCCATAAAATATATAATTTTCTTACAGAATGAGTATTGAAAAGTGTTATTTACCTAAAGTGTGTAAGGGCACGACGGTCCAGTCCCAGAAGATCTGCTACTATTCTCACTATATTCCTGCCTTGATCCCATGTTCGAATACTGAAAAATTACAAGAAAAAACAAAATTAATGTAATAAAAAAATAGTCTTAAAGGACACTCTTATTGTGAACAAATATCTTTAAATTCTAGCTCATTTTCATAACAGTCTAACTAATGCTCATTTCTATGATTCCAGTTAAGATAAGAAGTCTTTGTTGTTAAGAATATTTCTTATATAATTTACAAGATCATGAAAAAAGGGACCCTTTCAAAACTTTCCTATTTCCTGAGAAACAAATTCCCTATCCTTTCTACATGCTAAATACTAACTGATTACACTTACTCATTTTTTACCCCAATATAGGCGTATGTAGTATCAACAATATCATACTGGCCAGATGTTGGTTCTAGTGATTCTTGCTGACTTGTTTCTTTCTTTTGTAGAGGGATGTTATGGCGCTGAAAATGAATAACAGTCTATTGTTTCACTACTATTAGGTTTAGTTGTTTTAGTTTTGGATGAGGAAAAATAAAACAGAGTTTAAACAAAGAGGGTTGACCAAGCAAACTCTTTGTACCTGTAATTTGACTGCTGGCTAGGGTAATTGAAGCTCAATCGAGAAAACAGAAACATGGACAGAGAATAAACAAACCAGCTTGTTTCCAGTTAGGATGTTAATGATTACATGGAGACTTCCAAAACGTGGGGGGGAACTCTATGGGTAGTATAACATTCAATCTCTTTTAAACTGAAAGCGACAGTATCAAAAATATCACCTTAGAATTTAAGCTCGAAATGGTTTGGAACATATGATTTCCTGATAATTTAGGATAATCATCAATCTAGAAAGTGTGCTTGGTTGGAAACACTGACCCAGGTTTCAGAGCTTATGAAATGCTTTGAGGGACTAGGCCTGTCATCCGAATCCTGTATCATCTAACATTGGCAGAGGGCAGGATTGGGGGCGTGGTCAGCATGTCATCTCCCAATAACATATTGATGACTTATTGAACCAGAGCTGCTACTACTTGATCAAGCAGCTCATCAGTTTGGGTCACGAGGCTGAGTGCACCCTGTTCCATAAATAATAAATAAATAAATAAATCTTTATTGTAGTAACAAATGAGTACATCAAATGTATTACATCCGTCAAATCTAAATAAACTACTACTAACATCAAAATAAACTACTACTAACATCAAAATTATTACTCTAATAACATGCTAAAATAATCAATACATTGTCATAACTTTTAAACAGCAAAATTAATATCGAAGAATTCCTCTACTTTATATATACAGTTATTGGTCAAGATTGTTTGTAATTCTTTCTTGAATCTGGGGTATGGTAACAGTTTTACAGACAAAGGAAGAGCATTATAAAATTTAATAGACAAGTAATAAAAGGTTTTTTGTGTTTTGCTATAATTGCACCTGGGTAATTCCAGACAATTTCTATTTCTGGTTTGATAACTATGTGTTGAGCCTAACTCATCATAAAGATAAAGGTTCTCCTTCATATAAAGAAGGCACTGATAAATAAAAATGGCTGGTACTGTCATAATACCCAACTTAATAAAACTCGACCTACAGTGACCACGGAAAGAAAGCCCACACATTAATCTTACACATTTCTTTTGGATTTTCAGTAGCCTTAAAGCCGAAGACTGTTGGCCCCACAGTAGTGTACCATAGCTCAAATGACTATGTATTTGTGCAAAATAAACTGTTTTAAGAACCTTCAAACTTACAGACAATCTTAACCTACGTATTACATAAACCCCTTTACAAGCCTTGGATTCAATTCTCAAGAAATAAATGCACTGTACAATGAATTACATATTTATAGTTAATTATCTTGTTTAAAAACTTAGGAATTTTTTTAGCAATGGATTTTCACTTTAAGAAGACATTGAAGCACACAGTGCGATATGATTACTGATCTCTTAAGGAGTTAATGACATGTAGTTGCCATTTTGGACGGTAGTTTTAATTCCCTCTCAATCATAAAAATTACTACATAAAAAACTTTATAGGAAAGGTAAAATAGTAGATTTGAGACAAAATTCCATTTTGCAAGATTTTTTTGCAGCCTATTTATGAGATTTCTAAGGTTTTTTTGGCAAGGCGCAGGATAGGATGTAAAGCAGGACATATGGTCATCCTACATACAAATGGCCCTTCTTCTTTAGTAGGCTACTCACCTTGTCCTGTGAGTTTGTACTAGACTTTTCATCAGGTGACACAGGTTGAGCATCTGTTGTTTTCTTGTCACTGCCATCTGGAAGAAAATAACATACCATGGCAAAACTATAACTTATCAATCTACTGACTATTACAAAATATAACAGCTGTAAGATGACCGAGTTTACAATGGTTAGTTATTAACAGGACCTGGAAGTTAATGCTCTATCAGAAGACAATATATGCATGTAAAGATGCTCTAAAATTTGTAAAATGTGTTCCAAAATAAATGAAATATGCTATATTATTGTCAAAAAATTTCATATTTGATTAAATTAATTGGGAAAATATTGTGAAAATTTCATATCTGATTAAATTAATTGGGAAAATATTGTGAAGTGTCAGTGTTATATACTGAGGTCTGTTTGAATGTTAACTGTACAATAACGGTGGGAGCCCGGTCACAAAAATCACTAATTAGTGTGCCCCATAGTACTGAATATGACATAACTTGTCTGTCTGTGAGGTAGACCATTAGGGCAATCAGTCATAGGAGAGAGGTTCCGTCTGGCGCTGTGAATTGATCTCCGGCTTAGCTCAGTTGGTAGAGCATTGGCGCGAATAACCAAAGGTCCTGGGTTCAAGTCCCAGTGTCGGGCGAATTTTTCTCCTATACTATTCTCATGTAATGTCCAACAGAGACAATAATCTGTGGTTCATGAAAGCTCATATATCTATGCAAAATATGTTAAATGCTGTTTAAATTAATTTTGGCAATAATATAATTTAGTAATAATTTTTTTTATACTTCTATAGCACAGCATTCAAACATACAATTTGATACATTCTGGTAATTGTCCATGCAAATACAGATATTGTTTCCTATTTTTAATAATTCCAGATTGTGACCAAATTTACCATGACCAGTTATAAACTGTAGACTATTGCCAGTGCCCTCCGAAGTAATGGCTTCAATGTCTCTGAAGAGGTTCACGGTCTTGCCAGTAATGGCAGCTGTAGGAGAATCGACATTATTGCCATGAAACCACGTGATAGTAAAGGATACATCTTGGATCCTACTATAAGATTTGAGACTCATATTGACCAACCTCATGAAGTGCACTTAGAGAAACAGGAAATATATGAACCAACAGTGCCCTTTTATAAGGAAAAATATAATTTAGAAGACATCGAAGTACGAGGCATAATGGTGGGTGCAAGAGGCACTATCCCTCAGAAGTGTGTCACACTACTTCAAGATCTGGGAGTCCCAACATCGATCTTTAAAGAAATTGCCTTACAGGCTTTAAAGTTTTCTATAAGAATATTTAGAAACAATCTGTATTCGAAACAGTAGATTTCTTATTTCTTCTTCTTCTTTAGAGATAACCCAATAAAACATTTATACTTCATGCTGTTATGCTATTCTTTATCAATTGGTAGCCTCTGATGTAGAGGAAGATTGTTAAAATAAAAATATAAAATTTGATTCTGTATATTGGTACTTTAACTTGTCAAACACTGGAGGAAAAAATAAAGTTCTTGTCAAAGAACCATTGCTACTATTTAACCACTTAGAGTTCCAACTTAGAATCAATTCTTTCCCTAATGAATTAAGGATAGTGAATCCTGAAAATATTCACAAATCCAAATAGCCTATGTTGTAAATGTTGATGGTACCTGACATGGAGAAATTGCTGTGACAAGACTTGAAATTGGATGATAATCAGTAGCGGCTCGTACTTGTAAACGTAGGTGAAGCTCAAATCTAGGTTTGCAAAGTTCATGTTGGTGCATCAACAGTAGGAAATACAAAGTTCTCCCACAAGGGGAAGAAGGTGGCTTTATATTTATCCCTGCTATCAATGCACATAGGCCTACATGCACGTTATTATGTTACATTGCTTACCTATTTGTTGTATATCCTCCAGAGCACGAATAACATTTAAAAATTCACAGACTACAGTTTCATTCCATGCCTAAGGTGAAGGCATGGCCAACAGCATAGCTTTTTAATGTAATAGTTTCTACATAACCACTGGTGCTGGTTGTACCACGAAGCGTTTAATTTGTCTTTGTATGGCTTGCTAGCCTGGGAATTTAACTTTTCTCTTATTATACTCTCTCCAACGACTAAAGGGAGTATGTATCCGTTTTAACAGAATCAGTTTTACATTACAGCTTGTGATAAATTTATATTGCCAAACACAATGAAAGTAAACAGCATTTTTTTTACCTGAAGCTCACCTGAACTAATAAAGTGAAATCACTCTTAAATATACGTTACGAACAATCACAACTGACACATAGCAACACATGGAACAGACTGACAATTTGGAGGGAATGCATGATCCCACGAATATTCATCAGAGTAGAATGACTGTGTTCAAAACATAAAACTTACTTTCCATTTGCTTCCCTGCTACAGTACTTTAAAATTATTAGTGGGATTCTCAATTAAGAATCTGCAAAAATGTAGTCCCCCCCCCCCCACCAAAAAGCGAGGAAATATAATGCCTTCTTATCTTACTTAATAAAACTTAGAAAATAGAATCAGAGCTAAATTTATTTTACTTTGTAGGAAAACTACAGTATTTAGGAAAGAAGTGTCATTTAGACAGTCCCGGCCGGGGAGACAAGTAGTCATAAATCTATCGGCTTAGCTCGGTGAGTATGAGCAAGGAGGCAAGAAGACCAAAAATTGTCTGCTTCAAATATGACGTATATCCCGAAGAGAGGGTGGAGTAGCGGGGGAAATTTTCTACGCGTTGCCATAGCAACCGCTGTAAACAAGAAGAGCAAGAGAAGCTGGAAAGTTTGTTCTTCACCCAGCCCATTGGTGTTCCGTGATTGCCCTCCTGGTGAAGGTTGAGGAACTGCGGAACGCTGTCTCTGGCGCGAACATTCAAACAATACATTACTGAATTTCATCTTACGAGAATAACAGTAAAAGTAATAACGATAATAATACTAATATAATAATTATGATCATAAAAATAATTATAAATAAAATTCGAATCAAATAAGTAGGAAATGGTAGGTGAATTTGTTCTTCACCATCTTCCCCTGAATAGCCGCTACTGATGATAATCAACAAGACCAAGGGTCTAGGCTGATTACAAAGTTAACAATGAGCTGGACATGTATTTCATAGTAGTGTTTCATATGAAGCGTTTGGAGGCAGAAACAATAAATACCTGTTAGACTAAACATAATTGTACATGACCTGTTCAAAGGCATTCCATTCAATATTACAGGTTGGATTGCGAAGAATTTTATACAGCAAATATTCCTCTATGATTAACTGAATTCTATTCAAAATCTAATTACTACAGGTATTCTATTACAAATTCATTGCAATTTAATTATGTGAGAATTTATTTGTCTGTTTGGCTCCTCTTAATTAAAAATCTTTGTTTCTGACAGAATGAAGAGCTAATAAACAAAGAAAATTAAATTAAAGGTAGGCTTTTGTTAATATACTACAAAGGAATCTGCTGTTCTCATCCAATTTCATATCTGTCTTCAAACAAAGAGTGTTAGCGCTTACATTGTAAGTCCTATATGATTACAGTTTGCACACATTACGTAAATTGACGTCATATATCCATTGGCGTTACATAAAAGTAAAAATATGTGGGGATTTTAAGGAGTAAAACTTTAATAGGTCTTGCAAGTAAATATAAACTAACTACAAAATGTAAAGCTAAACTAAATGTAAGAAAATTATTAAAAAATCATACATATCCTACTGCTATGGAAAGGAAAGAGAATTTTGTTTAATATTGATTTTACTAAAAATGATACATGAAACATTTGCTTTGAAATATTACGATAAGTTTTATTCATTGCAAAATTTTAATGAAATGTACATATTATTTTTATAGGAGGGCTGATAATGATTATGATAGTACTGGTATGCAATTGTTTTTGTTAAATTTTCAGGCATGAAATTGGGATATCTTTTAAAAACCCATCTACTGAATGTGCAAATATTATTTCATAAAACCATCTAACAGATTTTTATAAATTAGTTGAAAGATAAATTGTCATTGTTCTTTTTAATATGATACAATTCACTCCTGATCTAAAAATATCAATACAACTCATGGAGAGAAAGATTCCTTTTTCTAGCATATAAATACATGTAAATAAATAAATAAATAAATAAAATGTTTTGTATTAATGCATACCTTGCACTTCACTGGAAGCAGAAGAGCCTTCTGGGTTTCCAGACTGAAACAAGATGAACAGAACACAATTTTTAAACCCAAAAACAAACAATCTCATTCTTCAAAACCATAAGAAAAGACAAATAATTTTAAGAATCAACTTCATGTAAGTGCTATTAATAATACACTCCAATAGGCATGTTACTTTTGTCCCTGACCTAAGATATAGGGTGACTTTAACGTCCTAGGACATTTTTAGGAAATGTTAACCGATTACATTTCCATTTGTATATACCAAGATGCTGATATTAGGTAAATAGCCTAAAATGGTATACACAGTTCTCATTACTTATTAGTTATCACTGACTACTAAAGGCTTATGAAATATGTATTGGTTCTGTTACTGACTGTACGCTCTTCTTTTCATAAGCCACCACACTATGAAATATTACACTGCAACACTTTCGATTATGAAAAGAAAGAAAAAAAGCAGCATCAGCAGAAATGACAATTAAGGTCTCAACCCATAATACACCATTTAATGATTTTATGGGAAATGCTTGCATGGAAATTGATTTATGTACCGACTAAAAACAACCTAATTTCTTCATAATATGATGATAAATCCAGGATAGGTATACACGAGTATCTTATTGGATTATAAGGTTCTACAGATCCTGTTCAGTCATCTAAAAGGTGTTAGCTACAGATGCGATTAACTTTCTTTAATAAGTAAGTATTTTGTATTTCAATTATCTTGGGATTTTCCTCTTTTGCAGGATAGTTACAAGGTACAATGTTGACTAGTTATTGCTAAACATGTTGCTACTGTAACATGATGCATACGAAGTGTTACTTACAATGAGCTACTAAGATTGTTTCATCAGAAATTTTGAAAGCTTGATCTGCAATAAATGCTTATAAGAGGATGTTTAATAACTTCCAACAAATAGGCATTTAGTTTTTCTATCAGATCAGCCTCCCGCAAGCAAGGCTGACTACAAAGCTGGTAATTAATTGAACTGTAAATTCTCTTGGCCACGAATCACACAACTAAAAATCACCAGAGTTCAGAGGGCAGAAATTCATATTCACAAAACTTGTGTATCATTTTTTATGAGTGTTATATCACTGATATGATGATTACTTTGCAAAGATTCAACTTCCGCTTGGCTTGTGGAAGCCAGACTTGGTAAGACTCATCAGCAACTATGCCTATTTCTGGCAATTTATTCAACATTATTCAACATTTATTATTCGATGATAATTTATTTGTAGGTCTTTATTCAGCTGGAACTATTGTCATATCTCATTTCATAAGTTATCCTCTAGATGGCACATTAGAAACTGAACACAATTAATAAAAGTCAATGTTATGCCTCATGATTGCCCTAAAGAAGTTCTAAATTAGCTGAAACTTGAAATATGTACTTATGTTATGGACACTTGTATATTATATGTTAAAATATTGCTTACTGGTTTATTCTTTTCTCCCTTCTCGGTGGTATGGAAAGCATAGTTGTTAGTGCTGTAGTATGGTCCAGGTTTTTTGACGTCAAGTCGTTCCCTTCGTTTGAATCCTCGATCATATTCATCTAGAAGAGCATCCAAACCATCATCAAGGACTTCTTGTAGGTCTTCTGGTTCTTGTCCACCAAAGGGTATTGGCCTGTTAGTAGATCCATCACCTAAAAAAGATTGAGAATGCCCCTGTATACCAAATTATGCAAAGCGATACCAGAACTCAGAGCTGTTTGTGACTCTAACTTAAGGATCCTTCCTTCCAAGGCTGACAGATGTATAATCAAGTCTGTTATTAAAACAGTTTCAATAATTTTATTGTCGATATTTTAATTTGCTATTTTCCTGGTCCCATCAGAACATATGGGCTGCTAAACAAATAATTCTTATAAATAAGGTAAACGAGCTTACGTAATAAAGTTGTGATCATAAACACCTGACCCTTTGTAACTAACAGTAAACATTGCTAATATTTAAGCTTCACATAATAGTATCGCATTTACTAGAATCTAATGCACATCCCAATTTTGAAACTTTTAATAGCAATTATTGTTGGCAAATGCAATGCACATCAATGGTAGGATATTTTATTTTGAGTTTTATTTTACACTACAATGGATTTGTGAATGCCGATGAATAAAGGTCAGTGTAATGGTTTAGGGGGAACAGTGGGGGAAGTGCAAAACAATAGATGCCTCTGTACTGAACCCCACTGTCTTTGAACACGCTTGGTATTAATGTTTAGTATCAAAATAAGTCAATACAATAACTTCAATCCTTGTTTGTGTCATGACGCTGAGTGGACCTTGTTTCAGACCTCACTATCTCAAACCTGAACAAGTCAGCAACACTAACCACTAGATCACGCGGGTGGTCCTTAGCAGTGGTGGAATCAGAATTTTATTTTGGACAGGGATTTGAGGAGAGAAAGATAACTAAAAAAAAAAAGGTGTTCACTTATATTTATAGGAGTTTAAAATCATGTCAGATATTATCTAATCATGTTGTTCCGTCTAGCATTCGTGTTGCTATGGCAACAGGCTTGTGACTTCGTTTGTTTTATTTTTCTTGTTGTGTCTTCAATATAATTTTAAATATGAACTTACTTATCTGTTTGTTCTTTCTCCCATCAATTCTCATAAGAAATGACATTTGACTGTCGCATCTTTCATTTTTTGGATAGTCATGTTATAATCTCCAACCCAAAGTTTCAGTCTGATTATTTTTTAGTATATTTTATTCATAATTTTGTGTTTTTAAAGAAACAATTCAGTTTTGAAGTAATGCTATTAATTCTCTTATTTATGTTTTAGTATTTTAATGTAACTTAATTGATTTATTTCCAAGATTGATTATTTATTGTTTTTCTTGGCCAATGGGATTCTTGCTTTACGTCACATGTCGTGACGTCTGTCATTCTTGCTATTCATTCTTATTCTCTCGTTCGAAGCTTTCGCCAGGCTAGTTTTCAGTTCAGAATTCTGAATCTAGTTATTATTGTCGAGCTGGGAATTTGAAGTTTCCCAGCCCTAGTTATTGCAGAGACGCAATTTAGTACATTCATCAAAGTAATTTATTTGTGATTTAATTACAAATGTGTGAAGCCAAGTTTTTTACTTCCCTGATCAAACCGTATGGACTTGAATGCGTAACTCATTAAGTAAAAGGATTTACTGTAAGTACTGCTGTGAAGTGAATATTTCAGAGTGCTTAATTTTAGTTGCAGTGTCGAAGCAACATCTAAAGGTTCTTCTTTTCGGTCGAAGCAGCAAGTCGACCTTAAAATAATTTGCTGATAGTGCGCATTCACTTCAAGAATAGTGAAATTCTTTCTCAGTCGTCCGAGCAAGCGCGACTATAAAAATTGCTCTGCTCTGGTCCTCCGAGCTATTCATCAGTCTTATAAGGCAAGCATGCCTTATTTTCCAGAAGGAGCTTACTAAGTCGTCTCCCCTTGACTTCATCAACATTTCATCTTCTTCGGCACCGCTAGGAAGAGGAATTTATTTGTAAAGCAAGATACAAAATTCCATCTTGTATTTTAAAGGGTCTATTTATCATTTTGTCCATTGTGCTCTTTGTATCTTTCAAGGGGCTCAATAAATGTATTTAAACTTGACTTAGTGTAGCATCCTTCATACCGGAGAGGTTTCCCCGTGTCCCTATTTCGCCTGCGAGCTACCGTGGGAGCGGGAATATCTCTTTGTGGTTCCTCCGGGCCTGGATATGACCCAGAGGCCTATGGTTGAAGATGCATTGATAGTTAGTGACCTATAATTAACGTAGAGTAACTATTCAATTAACAGTTTGAATTTGTCTTGGTCACTTATTACAGAGACCTCAGTGATTAGCCACAATTCTAGTCATTCTTATATATCAATCTTGTTCTCCCGGTATAGTTTGCCGCCGGTGTGAGACGCTACCATCAGTAGCCATCAGTAATAAGTAGTTTAAAGTCAGTTGCTATAAGTATCTGTGGTTCTCCTCCGCATTGCGTTTGAGGGAGGTCTCTGACAGATTTCAATTAAGTTTTTGGTACTTTCTTGTAAAGTGTAAACATTTACATTTGTGTACTTACACCTGTACAGCTACACACTATTTCTTTGTCTACTCGTATGCTCCTATGCGGGCAACTCACTCCATTCTTATAAACAAACCTTAATTTGTCATTGTTGCACCGGCTCTAGGCGGGCAACCTATTTAATTCAGACATTTGTATAAGCAAGTCGCTATGTCGAGTCCAGACGGTTTGACGGCTCTTAAAGCCAAGCGAGTTCCCATTAAGGCCCAGATTACGCGGCAGGTTAATGTCATTAGTAATTTAGCTATTGAGGATGTCACATATCCTGAACTCAAAAAGTATGAGTCTAAGTTAGACGAACTTGCAGCTAAGTTCGACCTTGTGCAGACTGAAATCGACGGTGTGGATTATTCTGATGCTGAAGAAGCCTATAGGGCAGAAGTCGACGCCGTCATTTCCAGAGGCAACTCTCAGTTGTGTAAATTTCTTCAGGCCTTATCTGACAAGGAGGCCCTGGCCCAGGCCGAAGCTAAGAGAGCGGAGGTCCTGGCCCAGCTCGCCCTGGCCCGTGAGGAAGCCGAAGCTAAGAGAGCGGAGGCCCTGGCCCAGCAGGCACTTGCAGAAAGGCAGGCTCAGGCCCAGCTCGCCCTGGCCCGTGAGGAAGCCGAAGCTAAGAGAGCGGAGGCCCAGGCCCAGCTCGCCCTGGCCCGTGAGGAAGCTGAGGCTAAGAGAGCCGAAGCCCACGCCCAGGCCGAAGCTGCCCAAAAGGCTAAAATAAGACGCTTCGAGTACTTGCAATCGCAACTTCTGCGTCAAATGCAGATTATGCGAGAGTACGAAATCGAAGATCTCACTACGCTTCATGAGGCGCGCATTCGCCGCTCTGAATTCGTAGAGGTCTTCAAGGCCTACAAGTCAGATTATGCTCAGGTGGCCATTGACGAGGCCTACCAGGATAATGAATTCGACTTTCACGCAGTGGAATCTGATTATTACAAAGTCATCAGTTTCTTTGACTCCATGATAGCTGAAAGGAAACAGCTATATGAACCCGAGCAGGCGCAGACTGCCAGTCAGCGCTCTTCGCTTGACCCTGTCACGCCGTTGTTACCGAAACTCCCCGAAATCCGTCTTCCTCAGTTCAATGGGAACCCCTCTGAGTGGATCGAGTTTCGTGACACTTTCTCGTCGTTGGTAATTCAACACAGGCACATTTCGGACATGGACAAGTATCAGTACTTGAAGTCCTGCCTGTCATCAGAGGTTAGTACGGTCATTCAGAATATTCCTGTCTCTGCTGCGACCTTCCAGGTGGCGTGGCAGACTTTGATTGATAGGTTTGATAACGACCGGCTAATCGCCAACACCCATCTGGACAATCTCTTCTCTCCCCCTCAGATTGAGAGGTATTCTGCAGAATCCCTGCAGAAATACCTGGATCATTTTATAAGCACGGTACATGCACTGAATTCCCTTAATACAGAAGTGGAGTTGTCAGATCTGATTATTACCAGAATTATCATCGACAAGCTTCCGATGAACCTCATCAGAGAATGGGAGTCATCTGTCAAAATAGGGAAGCTCCCTACTCTCAAGGAGTTATTTGTCTTCTTGGAAAGCCGAGTTCGCATACTGCAGATGACTGATGCTGCCACGAAAAGTCAGGCTGCTAAGTCAGTTCCGAGCTCTCCGGCTCCTTCCAAGTCAAAGTCTTCTTCTTCGAGGCCTAAATGTCTCTGTTGTCGTACTGCTGTGCATGACCTGTTTTCATGCAGCGACTTCAGGAGCATGACTTTCGCTCAAAGAGACCAGTTTGTTAGAGACCGCAAACTGTGTCGTGTATGCCTGTATAGTCAAGGGCATGCCAACAATTGTAGGACTTTTCAGTGCAGGAGATGTGCTGGGAGACATAGCACATTCCTCCACGACCCGACTAGCGATAGTCACCAGGCTGCCAACACTGCAGGTGTTATGGCTTCTAGTCAGACCCAGCAGCGCTGCTTGCTTCCTACTGCTACTGTCCGCATCCTGGACTCAGACGGCTCGCCTGTTGAGGCCACAGCCCTCCTGGATAGCGGTTCAGACTGCAATCTTATTAGCAACAGGCTGTTTAGGCGTCTTGGACTAGCTCCTCATGCGCAGCGGACTACGCTAGCGGGAATTTTGTCCACTAATGTTAGCACACATAAGCTAACCAGCATCACGATTCAGTCGCGAGTGACTTCATGGCGCTACAATGCACAGGCCATTGTCGTTCCGGAGATTTCGGAGAAAAGGTTCCCGAACTCTTTCATTGAGACCAAAGATTGGAACATTCCTCCGAATCTTCCCTTGGCTGACCCATTCTTTAGTCGTCCTAAGTGTGTCGATCTACTTCTTGGAGTGGAGATTTGCGCCCAAGTTGTGTGTCCAGGGCAAATTTCCACCTGTGAGTTACCTACGATTCAGAACTCGCACCTTGGTTGGTACTTCGCCGGGAAACTGCCCTCTGCGCCTTTCCCTTCACAGCGTTGCCATACTTCCAATGGTCATCGACGCCGATCCACGGCTAAGCGTTATCTTGAAGCAAGCCCAAAAGAGCCTGAATGCTCGGAGGCTATGTCTTCCAATTACTCAGCCTTCCTAACTGCAGACCTAAACCATTCACCTTCTAAACTTAAGACTTTCGTGGCTAACAGAGTCGCGGACGTCCAAGAATTCACTGCCATTGGCTCTTGGTCGCATGTGTCTTCTAAGGACAATCCCGCTGATCTCATCTCTAGGGGAGCCACCCCTTCTGACCTACTTAACAACTCTCTGTGGTGGTCAGGCCCTTCTTGGCTTACTGCCGACTCCACTCAGTGGCCCAGTTTGCCCACTGAGCTCGAGTCTTCGTCTCTCCCAGAGGTGAAGATAGCAGCGCTAGTCACCATCGAAACCTCTAGCTTAAGCCCATGGCTGACTAAGTTTTCACACTTGAAAACAATCAGGGTCATGGCTTATGTGCGACGTTTCATTAATAATTACTTGAAACTCAAGTCACCTATCAATGGCCCTTTGTTGCCGTCAGAGCTTACTGAAGCTTTGCATTCTTGCATTAGAATCATTCAAAGGAATGCTTTCAGAAAGGAAATTCAAGCATTGTCTTCCTCGCAAGATTTGCCTTCTTCTAGTAAGATCCGGCAACTATGCCCCTTTATTCAGGATAACATCCTGCGTGTAGGTGGACGTCTAAGTCGGTCCAACCTACCCTTTGACAACAAGCATCAGATATTACTTCCTGCAGAGCATGCTTTCACCAGGCAGTTAGTTCTCCATGTGCACTTGCATCTAGGTCATGCAGGACCTCAGCTAGTCATCTCACACTTGCGAGAGTCGTATTGGATCCCTTGCATTCGCAAGCTGGTTCGCAGTGTACGGAGGCGCTGTAGTGTTTGCTTCCGCTTTGAGGCTCAGGCTTTTCAGCAAAAGATGGCTGATCTGCCTCCTGAGAGAGTAAATCCTCTCCCTCCTTTCACAAACTCTAGTGTGGACTACGCCGGTCCATTCTCTCTCAAGTTTGGTGGCCCGCGGTCCAAGGTGACTACTAAAGCCTACGTTGCTATTTTTGTCTGCATGTCCACGAAGGCCGTACACGTTGAGCTAGTGACTTCGCTCACCTCACGTGCCTTCCTGGCGGCATTGTCAAGGTTCACAAGTCGTCGTGGAATTCCAAGTTCAATCACTTGTGATAATGGTAGAAACTTTGTCGGAGCTCACGCCGACCTGCAGAACCTCTCTAGGCTTTTGATGTCATCAGAACATCACTCCGCAGTGCAAGACGCCACTGCGCATTTGAACATTCATTGGCGTTTCTTGCCTCCTCACTCTCCACACATGGGAGGGCTTCATGAGGCGGCAGTACGCTCTTTGAAGTTCCACCTGAAGAGGATGTCCTCGTCCTGTAAGTACACTTACGAGGAGATGTCTACTGTTCTCACACAAATTGAGTCATTCTTGAATTCACGTCCTTTGATGTCGTTATCTGAGGACGTGGATGACTTTGGATATTTGTCTCCCGGCCACTTTCTTATTGGCAAGCCCATTGTGTCGGTGCCCAGTCCTGACCTCTCTGGTGGGTACAGCCTGCGTTCCCGTTGGAACCATCTTCAGCAGATGGTCACTTGTATTTGGAAGAAGTGGTCCGTGGATTATCTCCACACGCTACAGCGTCGTGCAAGGTGGCATAAGGTACTGCCAGACGTTCCTTTGGGTACCCCTGTATTGGTTCTCGAGGACAATGTACCTCCTCATAGGTGGGTGCTTGGTCTGGTGCACCAAGTACACCCAGGCCCAGACGGCCTTGTCAGAGTTGTCACTGTGCGCACTGTCTCAGGCACTTATAAGAGGCCCCTCATCAAGTTGGCTCCTCTGCCTGTCAGTGAAGAGGGACAGTGACACCTGCTTTCATTCAGAGTGCTGATGCCGGACGCATCCCACTCCACCGATTTTGACTTTATTGCGACTTGATAGTTGTTTTGGCCTCGAATCCTTGCATTCACGAATTTGCTTGACGTCACATTCTGTTAGATAATTTCACGAGCGAAATTATCGCGGGCAATATGTTCCGTCTAGCATTCGTGTTGCTATGGCAACAGGCTTGTGACTTCGTTTGTTTTATTTTTCTTGTTGTGTCTTCAATATAATTTTAAATATGAACTTACTTATCTGTTTGTTCTTTCTCCCATCAATTCTCATAAGAAATGACATTTGACTGTCGCATCTTTCATTTTTTGGATAGTCATGTTATAATCTCCAACCCAAAGTTTCAGTCTGATTATTTTTTAGTATATTTTATTCATAATTTTGTGTTTTTAAAGAAACAATTCAGTTTTGAAGTAATGCTATTAATTCTCTTATTTATGTTTTAGTATTTTAATGTAACTTAATTGATTTATTTCCAAGATTGATTATTTATTGTTTTTCTTGGCCAATGGGATTCTTGCTTTACGTCACATGTCGTGACGTCTGTCATTCTTGCTATTCATTCTTATTCTCTCGTTCGAAGCTTTCGCCAGGCTAGTTTTCAGTTCAGAATTCTGAATCTAGTTATTATTGTCGAGCTGGGAATTTGAAGTTTCCCAGCCCTAGTTATTGCAGAGACGCAATTTAGTACATTCATCAAAGTAATTTATTTGTGATTTAATTACAAATGTGTGAAGCCAAGTTTTTTACTTCCCTGATCAAACCGTATGGACTTGAATGCGTAACTCATTAAGTAAAAGGATTTACTGTAAGTACTGCTGTGAAGTGAATATTTCAGAGTGCTTAATTTTAGTTGCAGTGTCGAAGCAACATCTAAAGGTTCTTCTTTTCGGTCGAAGCAGCAAGTCGACCTTAAAATAATTTGCTGATAGTGCGCATTCACTTCAAGAATAGTGAAATTCTTTCTCAGTCGTCCGAGCAAGCGCGACTATAAAAATTGCTCTGCTCTGGTCCTCCGAGCTATTCATCAGTCTTATAAGGCAAGCATGCCTTATTTTCCAGAAGGAGCTTACTAAGTCGTCTCCCCTTGACTTCATCAACATTTCATCTTCTTCGGCACCGCTAGGAAGAGGAATTTATTTGTAAAGCAAGATACAAAATTCCATCTTGTATTTTAAAGGGTCTATTTATCATTTTGTCCATTGTGCTCTTTGTATCTTTCAAGGGGCTCAATAAATGTATTTAAACTTGACTTAGTGTAGCATCCTTCATACCGGAGAGGTTTCCCCGTGTCCCTATTTCGCCTGCGAGCTACCGTGGGAGCGGGAACACATGTGATTTGACTGTATTTAGTTTACACGATTCTGCTTATATTTTATGTTTATGATTTGAGAAGTTTATGTAAGTTTATGTAGAGGCTACCTCCGATGGGAGGCAGTTTTGAAATAAATAAAAATAAAAATAAAACTGTAATGTTACCAGAAGTCTTGTAAGAGTGTGAAACATGAAAGTATTTATCATAATTTTAATGAGGGACCAGAAGGAAAATGACTGTTCATGGAACCAAGATCAACTGACAGCAGAAATTCGAACTGGACACAGTTGACTAAGAACTAATATTTTCTGCATTCTATAATTCCTTATACTCTCTTTTCAATTGATGAGAAATAAGCAATTTAAATACTACCGAATCCAGATATAAGAATGTGTGTAAAACTTGACACTCTGATTTGCATTTATAGCCTATTCTTTTTACTCTTTTTTTTATTTTGGGGGGATATATCCCCTTGATCCCCCCACTGCAACTGCCACTGGTCCTTAGGTAAAAAGAGGAGTGAGGAAATAAGGGATGAACTGAAAATGCAGAATATCTTAGAAGCAGTAAAAGGTTATCAAAATCACTGTCAGAAAATTGAACAAGTCACGCCAGATATCTCTGCATGCCAACAACATCGCAGAAGTTGAACTTAGTATACTACCTTCACCACAGCACACTAGGAATACCTAGAAAACGATGGTTGCGTCAGTTTTTTTTTTAGATGGAATGGCCCAATCCTTAAAGAAGAAGAAGAAGATTATGCTGATGAAGTTCATAATGATCTCATGAGGGACCTGACAGCGGGCTGGGAGTTGGTCTCACTTCAACGTCATCAAGCTGGAGATCCAACCAGATGCATATGCACCGAAGGAGGCAACCTGTTACTCAACCAGCCTTTCCGACTACCCACCTGTAGCTATTATACTGCCAATCAATAACGTAGAATGTAGATTATCAGTAAGGGCTATCTGACTTGCTTTCTGGGTTAAAACGTGGAAGGCAACATTTCGCAGGACTGATTCTTAGTCCAGTCAAAAACTCAAAAAAATGACCCAACCTCTAAAAAAATCCGAAAGTTTTGAAACTTTGCACACTTATTTAATGGTACCTTGGGATGAATATACCAAAAGTCCTCATGAATATGAGGCGAGCTCTAGCGGCAATTAGCGAAAACAGGACCCCTATTTTGGTTTTTCGTTAAAATCTCGAGAACCGTTGGTCTGAGGTAAAAGGTGACTATATACGTAATTAAAGCTTATTAAATTTGGAACATAAATGATTATGTACATTTTTCTCGTATTCCTAATGTTTACTGAGTTATGGGGCGCTAAAGGATAGCGTTTTTTCTAAAACCGTCGAGGAGCGCACGATGGTGCAAATTAAAGTAGGTACCTACCGTACTATTTCACCATTGTCTTTATTTGAGGAGGCAGGAATGCGGAATACCAAGAAATCTACCTTGTACGATGCCTACTCCATTAAAAGAAGAAATAAACCTAGTCTATATTGACATTGTTTTGGTTGGAGGCTTACTATTACACAATTAAATTACACAAGGTGGTGTGGCCCAAAGATTCGCCAACAATCTCAACCATCTGCTAGTGTTATGTAGCCTATGTTCTCAAGCATTATGGTGGCAACGGCTGCACGGTGGTGTTTGATGTTTATTCAGCCACCCGATCCAGTACAAAGAGAGCTGAACAGAACCGAAGGTACAAAACAAAGAGGTCAGTTGACATAAACTTTGGAGAGAAAACAATAGTAACAGTCAAACAAGATGATTTTCTTTCTAATGAAAAGAATAAATGTAGACTAATTTCATTCCTCATAATTGCCCTTACCAGCCATGAAGTTGAAACAGAACAAGCATCCAGTGATGCTGACACATTGATCGTCCGAACAGCACTCGTGAAGTCCTTCACTTGTGACGAAGTAGCAATAGTCGGGTGAAGATGTAGATCTTATTATTCTCCTCATGGTCTTAACTCCGACTGAACAAAACATATTATTTGTGAAACCAAGCCATGGAAAAGTAGGAAGGCAAGTATATTGAAACCAGCAATTGCAAACTTTGGGAATGAAGAACAGCAAACTTCTTGTGCATGCGTTCAGCGGATGTGATACGACTTCGGCTGCATATCGAAATGGGAAACATTCCTGATTAAAATTGTTCAAGAAGCAAGCTGTACTGCAAGGTATTGCTGATATATTTAACAGCCCAAGTTCATCCCGTGAGGCTGTAGCTGCTGCTGGAAACAAAATATTCCTGGCATTGTACAATGCACCCAGGAAGAAAACCTCTCTTAACATGCACCGCTACAATGCTTTCACCAAATCTGTATCCAATGCTAAACCCGACTTTTCTGCTCTGCCGCCCACAAAAGGAGCAGCAAGACAACACGCATTTCGAGTGTACCATCAAATTCAATTTTGGCTTGGGAATGAACTTCTTCCTGTGCAGTGTGGTTGGAAGTTGGAAAGCGATCAGCTGATCCTGTAACAACAGAGAATCCAGCAGCACCTGAAGCTGTCCTCAACCTCATTTGTTGCAAATGTACAGGTGGATGTGGGAACAGATGTGGCTGTCGAAAAGTCAGGAATAATGTGTACAAGCATTTGTCACAACTACCATGGCGAATACTTGAATGGTGTTACTTCCACCCTCGAAGAAGACTTTGATGACCCTGATGATCCCGATGCCATATACCTTGAAGAAACAGACCGTTCAGTGCAAAGCACAAACATTGAACATTTGGTACATGAAGATCAAAACACTGTGCTTGCTGGACGCTTAACCAGAAGTCAGGTGAGATTGCACATTTGTATTTTTTTGTTATTCATTTTCCTTGAAATAGTATACATAAATCGGTCGTCATGTTCATACGTTGTTTTACCGCTCGCTTACCTACTTTCTTTTACCTACATGTTCTTAATCTGTATAATGGTTCTCTCACATCATCATATCATGCATAGTTACCTCTTCTTACTGTGTTTAGGGCAGCAAGTTCAGAAGCTGACCAAGATGAGCAGATTGCAGGACCTTCTACCAAGAAGCGATCAAGAGTTGATTGATTTTTCTGTACACAGTTTTCCTTGGAAATCCTCAGCTTTTTTTTTTTTTTGTTCATGTATTTCATTGTTTAATATACATCATGTCTCCCTTTTTATAGAAAGCTGTGAAATTTATCTCCTGAATCATCCTTGGTATAAAAAAAATGGTAAACCATTGTCAAATATTATTAGAAATGCCATATTGTACCGCGCTAGCGTAGTTTTTAAAAAAACGCTATCTTTAGCGCCCTATAACTCGGTAACCATTGGAAATACAAGAAAAATGTATATAATCATTTTTGTTGCAAATTTAATAAGCTTCAATTATGTATATAACAAACTTTTTCCTCCGACCAACGGTTCTCGAGGTATTAACAAAAAACAAAAATAAGTGCCCTGTTTTCGGTAAATGCCGCTAGAGCTCGCCTCATATTCACGAGGACTTTTGGTATATTCATCCTTAGGTACCTTTAAATAAGTGTGCAAAGTTTCAAAACTTTCGGATTTTTTCTTAGGTTAAACCTTGTTTTGACTGGACTATCTGTAATGAATAATAGCTTAGATTCTGTACAACTGCAATTGAAAGACATTTAGGCGGCACTTTCGCTAACTGAAACTCTCATTAGATAAGTAGGTCGAGTAGTTGGCCAAAGTAATGACAATGATATAGGTGAAGGGTTTCTTGAGATTCTTCCCTCACCAGTAAGACGAATGTCGCTGTAGCGCGTGAGCCTGGCATGCTAGCGGTCCTGAGTTCAAATCTCGGGGCCTGCGGGTGTGTCATTCGTGGTGGACGAAGCTGTGCCTTGGGGGTTTTTTCTCGGGGTTCTCCCGTTTCCCCTTCTCATTCCACCAACACTCTCCACTTCATCTCACCTTTCCCCCTTTTCATGATCATCCCGTTTCCACTTCCGGTATCGGGCCTGCTTTGGCAGTCAGCGCCCTTTGGGGGCCTCTCCCGTTCTCCCCGCTGCTTTTATTTTTTTTTATTTTTTTTATTTTTTTATTTTTATTTTTTTTTTTATTTATTGTCAGCATGCTCCATTGCGGAGTAATATTACATGCTTTATTTACAATTATTATGATTTCTATCCCCGCTGCTTGTGGTCAAGAGGTTGTTGGTGGTGTGCGTCGGGGACCTGTCGGGGCTCTGGTTGGAGGGACCGAAGGGGGTGGCGCACACGTGGCATGGTAATAATGCTTGTTGGATGTAGGGAAGCTCCGTGGGGGCCTGCGGGGGGGATCTGCGGTCCGGGGCGGCCTGTGGGCACGCAACTCATTCCATCCCGGAGGTAGGTACAAAAAGTCTGCGGCTTCGGTGCCTCCCGCCTTAAGGGCGCCTATTCAATTCAATTCAAGACGAATGTCGGGTAACTTTAGGCTCTTAAGTCCCTGAATATCATCTGTCATTATCATCTGTATCCCTTCCGGACATTGTTCGGCATGAGTGTGTGTACGATTGGTGGGACTCGTCCCATGCATTCGTATTGTCTCGGAGGTGGCCCTGAAATTGGGCTCTCCCATCTGGGTAGTCCCTCCATGTTCTTGTTTGGTCAAAAAAGTGTGTATGTGATCCTTAGGTAGCCTAATCCCTCTCCCGATAGGTTGCAGTCCTGTAGGCCTAAGGCCTGGGCAGCGTTAACGGGAGAGGTTAAGTTAGGAGAATAACAATGATATACACGATCAGGAGGTTACGGTCTTAAATACCGAAATAGGTCTCTTTTGAGATTTTCATTAATTGCATTTACTTCTCATCATGATCATCTCCATGTCAATTTTGAACGCTTTTTCTATCAGAAGGATGTCTAAAGTCGAACTGATCTTTGATCAGAGACTACCCGTACTTCTATGGCGTTTGCTTGGCCTTGGGTAAGTTCTATTCAAAGATCATTCATTCCTCTCTTAAGGTTTGAACCCTTGAAACAGGTAGTTAAACCAAAGAATTCCCTCCACAGTGAAGTGGTGTGAGCAAGGAAATATTTGCATAACTATGCAGTAGCGATACATCCTGGTACATGTGAAGTACAGTAGGCTACAAAATTTAAATCGTACATTTCAACTCCTCGAATATGTCCTTTTTTAAACATTTCGTGTATTGTAAGATACATTGGCGACGAAATATTGTATTAAACCAAACTCCGTGACGCTAGATCCCTAAAGGGATTAGACCCACCACACTACTGGTGCGTCATCTACCTTAGACAGATGACAGGATTGGAAGCATAGGCCTATGTTCAGCATGCCGACACCCACGGCGTTATGATGAATTTCCGTTACCGGACTCACTATTTCTGCATCAAGTCCTCAGTTTGTACCACAAAGCTGAGTCCACCCCGTACCAGACCTCCCTACCTCAGAAAAATTCGAGAAAGTACGGGGATTGAACACCCGGGCCGTAGCCAGCGACGCTATACACGAAGTCATTCACGCGTTCGAAATAGTATAGCCTACATAATGTATATCTCTATATAGGCCTATATAAAAGGCTTTGTCCTGACTGACAGGAATCAACGTAGAGCCTAAACTACAGTGAGTCCCACGCAAGAGTTGGCCAATGACGCGGGTTTCTGCGTCGCGGCTGGCACAGCTCCAACTCCCGAGCGTTCGGGTGAAATATCTACGCAAATAATGCCGCGGTTGGTGTAATGATTCAGGTTCTCACATTTACAGTTAAAATTACAACGAAAATAACCACGTACCTCATCACAAGAGATGTTGGAAATGTTCTCATCTCGCATAAGCACAACACTGACACCTTTTTAAGGGAATTTTCTTTCACGCGCGTAAGTTCAGCTTCCGAGATAGAGTTAATTTCTCTTGTGATATTGTCTTTAAGTTCTTCTTGTGTATGGGAAATTGACCTATAAACTTTATTTTCAAGTTTACCCATAAATCATATTCACACACTGTTAGAAGAACTTGATGAGAATATCACATAGGCCTATCACAAGAGAAAGTAACTCTGTCTCGGAAGCTGAACTTACGAGCGTGAAAGAACATTTCCTAAAAAGGTGCCAGTATTGTCTGGATGAAAGAGGAGGACATTTCCAACATCTCTTGTGATGAGGTACGTGGTTATTTTCATTGTAATTTTAACTGTAAATGTGATAACCTGAATCATTGCAACGACCGCGGCATTATTTGCGTAGATATTTCACCCGAACGCTCGGGAGTTGGAGCTGTGCCACCGCGACGCAGAGACCCGCGTCATTGGCCAACTCTTGCGTGGGACTCACTGTATAACAGGTAGAGACTTGGAGTTTTGATAGTACCTTCGTTTCATAATGTAGGTGCTCACTAAGGAAGGATTTTGAAAAATTCTGATTTTAAATGCCAAAAATCAAATGTTTTTGAGAATACTTAATCCCTTTTTACAGAGAATTATCGAATCCGAATCATATTTGACATTAAAACATATTGTTGCCAGTGGGTTTCAGATGGGTTTGGAATTAAATTAAATGGAAGTTTGACAATTACAGTTGACTGTGTCTATTTTTGTCATACCTTGGAAATGAAACTTTCGCGATCGCTTGAATGTTGTTGTAAGCTCTAACAAACATTGGTCAAACATTGTTTAATTTGGATGAAACTCACTATACAGGGGATTTCTGGACCAAGGAACTCGAATCTGAGGTCGCTTTTACCAGGCGACGCTATCTAATCGTGGTATGTAGTCCACGTGATTTAGGTGTTAGTAAATAGGCCTATAATGATTTAACTATTATGCTCTTAATTTTTAATTTTTGAAATAATTATCGCGGGCGAAGCCGCGGGCACATGCTAGTATATATATATATATATATGACTGACTGACAGGAATCAACGTAGAGCCTAAACTATAACAGGTAGAGACTTGGAATTTTGATAGTACCTTCGTTTCATAATGTAGGTGCTCACTAAGAAAGGGCTTTGAAAAATTTTGATTTTAAATGCCAAAAATCAAATGTTTTTTAGTATACTTAATCACAGAACATATTGTTGCCAGTGGTATCAGATGGGTTTGGAAAAAAATGAAAGGCAAGTTTGACGAATAAGTGAAGTTATCAATATAATTCATGTTATAAATAAACATTACAGAATGAAATCCACGAAAATAATGCAGTCACATAACTTTCTCTACCCTGGACATAGAGAAAACAAAACGAGGTATGGTAATGTGTATATTATTATATCGCAGGTTTTTGGAGAGAGAAGTTTGAAAGTGATATTGCTTTCTGTTTAATTTCATCCCCAAAATAGTTTTATGGTAACATGAGAGTGGGAAATAAAATTTTCCGCCTCGATATTACAATTTCATGTTATAGGAATTTCTGTTTCTTTTTATTTGAACCTCTACCAGGCTTGCTGTGCACTGTACAAGCGATGGGATGCAAAATTCTACATCTTCTATGATCCATAAAAACTGTATCAAGCGTTTTCTGAGGGAATAGTTTGAGTGTGATAAGTCGTTCTTCCTAGAATTTAAAGATTTAAAGTCCTTCATAAGCTAATTTCAAATTTCAAAATAAAAAACCCGTGCTAGTTAGTCTATATTGCATGTATACCAGGAATTAGTTGTCTTGCAATTGCAGTATTGCTTTAGCAATAGAATTAGGTCAATGTAACTTATATGTTATGTCATGGAATTCCTGCAGCGAATTTCTGTGGTTTTTATTCGGCAGCTAATTTATCGTTTGAAATTTTTAAAAATTGTACAATTATCCAAGTACAGAGTAATAATGCTCACCATATAAAACTACGAAGTACTCAAATAAATAATATGTGAGGTAATTATATAATGAAAACAAAATTACAAGTAAAGAAAAAGTTGTAAAAAGTTATGATAGCTTGATCAGTCACTCATAGGGTAGATAGCTTTCTAGTATGATGTATACCAGTAATAGTTATACCTATAAAAGAAAAATAATGTATTTACACAGAAATAGGCCTATACTATTTTTACATGGCGAGTTCGTACAACTAATCAAGTCACTCGACTATGTGCAGTTCACAGTGCTGTAGAACTTTTTATCATTATCCAAAGTAGGCCTAAGTCATTACTATTAACAACTTATCAAGAGAAATGAAGTTTTATAAATGTGAACTAATCCATGAAAGCATAAAGAGCATAGGAATATACTAATACAATTACGATATTTCGAAAACTACAGATGTCCTACTTGAATAATCCTACATACAGACGAGTCGGGTGATCAAAATACGAGGTGGCAACACATACGTAAAATCAAGATGAATTACAGGAAGTTCAATTCGCCTTTGTTGGATGTTGGTTGTATAACCAGCATACTTCAGAGCAAATAGGAGCCTTCTAACACTACGAGTACCTTCGCAGCAACCAGAAGAAATTGAGCTGGCTCTATCAACCGGTCTAAAATGAATTTTGGATCTGACAGAAAGCCAATGTTTAAAAATAATTCAATACCTTACAATTATTCTTGATTCACAGTAATATGCACTAACATAATGAACTGTTTCAAGATCGGTTAAACATGTTTACTCATTATGATGAATGATTGCATGCAACGAATGACTGAACCTCCGTCGGAAGGAAATGAAGAACAAGTGACAGACATCTTGTTCCTTTTCGGTATGAAAATGTAAATTCCTTAAAAGCCTCTGTATGCCAAGAATTTTCTCTAAAAAATTAATTGTTAAACTTCTAAATCTCATTTTATACCGGTTGATATAGCCAACTCAATTTCTTCTGGTTACTGTGAAGTAATTCGTAGTGATAGAAGGCTCATATTTGCTTTGACGTATGCTGGATATCCAACAACATCCAACAAAAGCGATTTGAACTCCCTGTAATTCACTTTGATTTTATAGAATTTTGCCACTATTAAACTTCCAACCCTCGTAGTTAGAGAATATTTCTTTACAAGTACAGTCAACCCTCGATATAATGCCCCTCTTTACAGTGCCACCCTCGCATTTGCCAATAAATGTAAATGAACGGATCTTCTCCCATATAAAATACATAAGAAAACCTCGTTACTGTGCAAATTCATTTAGTGCCAATGAATATAAGACAAGATTTTTACAAAATACGGCTTGCAGTGATTTTTCTTTCAGTTGAAGAATTCTTTTAAAACTGGGCGAACTTTAGGAAGATTATTTAAAAAAACATACTGTACTGCATTTCTAAGGAGCGAGTGTTCCCCTGCCACTAACTCTAAATGTATTGCGGCGGAATGAGGAAGTTATGTTAAGAATCGGACAGACAGCCTGCGTGAGGGTGAACCGGTAGAAAGAGCCCTTCTTACAATGAGACATTCCAAACTTTCACTTCTTTTAGTCCAGTGTCCATTCAGATCTGAACACTACACTACAGTTACTCAGTCACAGTTAATCACCCACATGATTTTCAACCCCTTTGTGTACTGTAGCACTGGACATACGAGGGGTATTCCGAAAGTAAGTTTCGTCAATGTATGGCAGGAGCGGCGTGTTCACCAGGGGAACCAAACAAACGCCAGACGAATCCCCACCCGTGGCTGGTTCCACGACGGAAGTGGCGTCAGCGGAGGAGGCAAGACGCAGGCGCACTGCACCGTAGAAGAGCGAGTCGCAGCAGACAGGCGTGCCCGCGGGTATTAGTGTACCGCTCACGATGGCACGAGAGATTTGGCGCCACTGCCATGTACCGCTATCTCCCCTCTTTCAAACGAGCCATTGCTGCAGCCGCTGAACCTTTTACTGTCCGAGATAGAGCTGTTTGAAATTGATCTTCCGATTTCCGTCCCCGCAAAGTGCGGCCTCCACGAACCCATCTCGCACAAACCTTATGGAACATCAATTTGTCACTCAAAATGGTCTGTATGGAACCTTTAGTAATGTCAGGAAGCTGAGGTGGAGCAGGCTGTGCGCCAATTCCTTGCATCACAGGGCACCGAGTTTTACCACAGTGGGTTCTTCAAACTGATCGCACGCTACGACAAATGTCTCAATGTCGCTGGCGACTATGTCGAAAAATAGTGCACGGTGTATAGGTCATGCTGCCATGCTGTATTGCTTTTGAGTCAATAAAGTGTCCGTGTGACAAACTGACGAAACTTACTTTCGGAATACCCCTCGTATACTGTAATCAACTGAGTTACTGTACAGTATTTTATTTTGTGCTAAAGTTCTCTATTTGCCTCTATTTTAAGTTTATTTCATAATACAGCACAGTAAATTAATACAGCAATGTATTATGCCGTTTTTATTTTACAAACTAAATTTCGTTTAAGTGCTACCCTCGCTTTGTGCCACTAAATGTTTGGAGAACGGATGGTGGCACTATATCGAGGGTTAACTGTAGTTGAAGAATATTTCTCAGAATTGAATATGAATACGAGAAATAAGTTTTGCTTTAGGAACGATACAATATTATGTGACAGTCAGATTTCGAATGTGATGGTTGTCAAAATATTTGAATATTCTGTGTTAATTGGTTCTGGGTCGACAGGCAAAGCATGGTAATGTGATAATCATCTTGATTACCCGATGCGAGAGAAGTGACGCGGCAAAAAAAGTCACACCCTGCAGATTACGCCTCAGATTCATTAAAATGCTACCATATATCGTAAAAAAAAACCAATAATCTGAATATCCATAACAGATTAGAAATAGCAGTGATCATTACTGCAATTACAATTAATTAAGCCTGCCTAATCACTGACGCTAAGCGGGGTTCTTTATTATCCCATGAGCAACGTAAACTTACTGGAGGAAATTACTCTATGTGCATTTTTACATGCATTGTGTTTTAATACGTATGAAACGATTTATATATATATATATATATATATATATATATATATATATATATATGTATACACACACTAACTAATCAATTGTCGTAAGGCAACACTGATGGATAGTAGGGGTACAAACATTAATACCAATATAGATTCTCCCAAAGCCACTGAGATAATAAAACTCAATTTCAATTTTTTAATACTTTTCAGAGGGAAATTTTAAGTCTTTAAAAGTGTGCAGTTTTATATGGATCATTTACTTCTTACTCAATGACAATAGACAATTCCTAAGCAAGCTAAAGGAATATTATTAATTTTATGGAACACGGAGGTTCATTTCTGCCCTTACCTGAACCCGCCATTCAACCCAATTCTGTGCTAACTCCATCCAACCATCCCTCGCAAATTCTACGTCCCTGAAATCTAAACTAATATTGTCCTCCCAAATAAGTTTGGGTCTTCCAAGTTGTCTTTTCCCTTCGGGTCTCCCAGTCAATATTTTTGAGATATGTACTGTATAAAAAGTTACAGGCTTTGATTTAATGATGCACATGTGCGGTAAGTGGCCAAAAGACGCTTAAGCAGCTTAGATTCCCGGCACTGGATATATGAAGTTCGAGTTTCCATCATGGTAACATGAACGGAAATGATTGAAAATACACTATCATAGAAGAAACAATAGATGCAAATGTGAAAGAAAAAAATGCTTATTTAAAATTCAACTAACATGCTTCTGAATAAAAAGTGACTAAAGTCTATCTCAGCCAACCTGATAGGAAGAATAAACAATTTCTCCTCTTCTCGTTCCACTGGCTACCGTCAGAGGGGAGGCTAGTACGGTCCATTCCAAAAACAATGATTCGATTACTACGAATAATCATACTAAAATATGAAAATAAAATTATGTGTTACATAGGCACGGAAGTTGGAGTAATCAATAATGCAGTTATATTAGATGAAAATAGAGATGGGATATTCATAATTAATAACTAACATACATTGCATACACAATAAATATTATTTACGCAACAAATAAATATATATACACACAGATTTTCTTATACACACTCACAGACACTATAACTACTAATTCAACTATACACAGGGCGAAATATGGAATTTGAAACGACACGTGCAGAAAACCACTTCGAGACCGTCTGCGACAATGTTTTCTTGGAGACTGTAGTTGCCAAAGATCTGAAACAGGTACGCCATTCCTGATTTGTCTCATACCCACGCTTATTAACACAAAGAAAATAATGTTATTTAAAATTAAGCCTATTGGTGTACATATTTTACTTATGAGATTACTATAATCACGTTTAGATGGTTATCGCATCGCATCTCAATTAAAACTACGTTACGTTCTTTATACTCCAGTAGTAAAACATTCTAACGTAAATATCAGAGCTGTGAGTAGGGGGTTGAAAGCGGTAAAAAGAACGGCAATTCGTCACATTGGAACTCCAGTCCGGTTCCGTGGCGGGGACTGAGAATGTTATGATTTCCTATCAGGTTCCCTGAGATACAGTATAGTTACTGTACACAGTTCGAGGAAAAATTGAAAACTCTTACCTCTGTTTTGTTCAGGAAGATATACTAGGCCACCTTCAGTGTATGCCGTTCCTTCAGGACCTGTCCTCTGCTTGAAGTTGTCTTCTTCTACTTCCAATCCAGGAAGCCTCACGTATCTGTCTGTATCAAAATACAGGTTTGCTAGTTCTTCCAGTTCTCGGCTCAGTTGTGGACCTCCATGACCACCCCTTCCTTGGCCTTGAAACTCTTCTGGCACAACATTGTCTCCTAACCTGTCAGCATCTTGCAATCTTACGAACATGCCTGGTGAATCTCCTGGAATATCATTGTTATCATTCATCTCGCGAATGATTTCATCAGGGGTGATAGCAGTTTGCTTAGAAATTAGGTTGCTATCACGGGTCTCTACCCCTTCGCGAAACTTGTCAGGAGTGTTGTATTGTCTAGAAAACTGTTCGGGAGTGATTATGGCGTTGAGAAAACTTTCTTCGTCATCATCTTCATCTCGAGTTTCGTGTCCTGCACGAAAAGAATCAGGAGAGTTGTAGTGCTGTGAAAACTGGCTCGGTCCTATGACATCACCATCTGCAGTGGAGAGACCTTCAAAGTTTTGAAGATCATCATCTGCTTCATCCTTGGTCTCTTTTCCTGCTCTGAAACCATTGGGGGTGTTGTAATGCTTACTGAAGATTTCTCTGGAACTGCTTTCTGAAATAGGATTCAGTAGCTTTGCTAGTAGGATAGATTCCTCGCTCATTTGAGACCGCCGGTTTTTCGGAGCGCTGAGTGATTTCTTCACTGGTAGCAATGACTTTGGAAACCTGTATCGTACTGGATTTGGCTGGGGTCTGCCCCCCTCTTCTACTTCCACCACTGAGGACAGAAATAATTACAATAATAATAATAATAATAATAATAATAATAATAATAATAATAATATCAATAATTATTGCTTACTTCGGCAGACAATAATTTTCATTATAATATTTTATGAGAAAAATCCCCCTGACAATGTGATTAGAATCCATGATCTTTGGCTTTCCGTGCCGATGCTCTCCCAACTGAGCTGTATACAGAGTTTGATTCACGGCGCCAGATGGAACCTCTTTCCTATGATTACCCTTAATTGTCGACCTCACTGAAAGAAGATTACGTCATACACAATATCGCAAGGCATACTACTTTAGTTAATTTGGGAGATATATGATTAAGATTAAGTGAGCTTATCTATATTTTTTATTTATTTTTATTTAATATCCAAGTTTTAACCTTATTTTACCCGAAGGTATATTAAGGTTATAGTTATTAACAATCACTTAACATATCTAAATATTAAAGTAATATATGTACAAGAGTATTGAGTCATGAGATGACTAACACTATTTGGTTAAAGTCTAGTTTTAACAAATATATAAATTTAGAAATAGTGTATGAAATGGCTAACAACATACGCTAATAGTTAACTTAGTTGCTGATATAGTATCTGATATACATTTCTAACTATAGAACTTAACTACTGGTGCAATTTTATCTTTGGAAATATTGTATTTAAAAATGATATAAAGTATTTATATGATTTGCGGTTTACTAAAACATCTGTGATTGGCTTAGAAAGTAATATAATTATAATCCCATAGCTTCAAAAATAAGAAATCTAATCCTAAACTGTACTGCTCATGTTTGTTTTTCATGGGTCAAAGGTCACATTGGTATTGAAGGAAACGAGAGAGCAGACGAATTGGCAAAGCTAGCTGCAAATTCAGACCTTCCACACTGTTATCATTTATGCCCTGTCTCACATGTTAAATTAATTATGAAAGATGATATCATTCAGAAATGGAATGAACAATGGCGGAACAACGATAAAGGTGTTCTGACAAAAGAACTGTATTTTCCTACAGTTTTTGATAGATTGAAGTGCAAATTGCTGACACCCAATTTTGTTCTGACTCAGTTTTTGACTGGACATGGTGGTTTTACAGAATATCTACATAGATTCCATCTTAAACCTAGCCCGGAATGCATCTGTGGAGAAGATACCCAAAATGTCACACATATAGGCCTACTATTCGACTGTCCAGTATTTCATAGTGAGAGATACGAACTTAGATTGCTGTTGGAATCTGTGGACTGCACACTTTCTAAGCTTATCTATATTAATAAACAAAATGTATGACGGAGCGCCACTTGAGAACGGCTCGACCGATTTGGCTGATTCTTTTTTTTTATTGTGTTCGTAATTGTCAGGACAAGGTTTGTATGAAAGAATTTTTTTTAAATGCACGGAAAAAGTCGGAAGTGTGAAATGAGGCAAAGTTAGAGAGTTCTGGTATAAATTGTTTACTTAAAAAATATTTAAAAAATTGAAGTGTGACAAAAGAAGTGTGACATATTCATAGTTTGAGAGTTCAGCTGTCACATGTTTTCATAAAAAAGTGCGAGTCTTGCAACCAAGTCAAATCGAAAGTGTGTAGGCCTATGTATATATGTGGGTGTGTATGTTCCCTATACAAATCTACATTTCTTGACCAATTTGCATGGAATTTTGCTTACATACCCAGTTGAGCCCGGGAAGTAACGCGGTGAACACTAAAAATTCAAACAAATATTTCCTTCCCTTGAAAATTTATATAATTTTTGAAAATACTATACTGAAAAATGAAATGTAATTCAGTTATCATGACAATATTGTATTGTTTACAGTGTTCACATAGGGCTTTGGGAACTGCATAATACTGGGCTTTAACAAATTCTGATGCTATCGATGTAATTAGTACATTTGTGAAAATAATTCTTGAAGAATGAAATCCAAGAAAATAAAGCACAATGTGAAGCAGTCACATAACTTTCTCTACCCTCGACACGGAAAATATCATTTTCTCACTTCACATTTTGATGTAGAATAAGCGGTCGTATTGCAGGGACAGCTTAAGTGTGTGCCAGTGAGTATGCTAAAGCAGAAGTCTGTAAAAAATCCTGCCCACTGATACGTCACTCACAGCTGTAGGATGTTTATCATAGGCCCTAAACATCTACAAGAAGGCAAAATAGGATGGAACATTTTAAGTCCTATGCCCGCAGTATATTATGTCCCAGGTGTTGGGGGAGGAAAGTATGAAAGTGATATAGATTTTTTTAAATTTCAGCTCCGAAACGGTTGTATGAGTGAGAAATAAAAATTTCCGTAAAGACAATGCAATCTTATGTAATCGGTATTTATGATTCTTCTTATTTCAACCCCTCCCAGGCACGGTCTGTAGAAGCAACGGAATGCAACATTCGACATCCTGGCAAAAACCAAATATCGGGTGCCAAATAGGCTCCTCCCATACTCGCTATCGGGACCCGCCCGGGAAGGAGGGGTTTAGGGCGGAGACTAACTAAATGAAACAGTGGGAGACATCTAGTAGGTAATGGTGGAATTAGTAGTAGCGGCGCAGAGACATCTGGCGGAAATAGCAGAAACACAAGAAAATTAATTTTCTCCTTTTATCCTCCCTATTACCTCCTTTCCCTCCTTCACCCTACCTACCTATTTGGGACCTATTCCTATCCTACTAATTTTCGCACCTACGGGGATTCGATCCGGGGACCGCGAGCGTTCTAGTCCATCGCCTTGACCACTACACCACGAGGATCGTTGCAATAAAAATCGAGAAAACTTCTAGCCTTTGTACTACAGAGACGTGTAATACATGACGAGTAATAAGAATGGTAATGTTCTTGTAAATACTTAGGTGGGTATATTTGGTACAAGGGGCATCTCGTATTTTGAATATTTGGTACAAGGGGCACTGTCGCATCGTGAGAATCGTATTTTCAATAGGGGTAGTGTTGACTGTGAAGCTGGTATGAGACCCCCTACGAAGTTTGTACGGCACCCTATGGAGACTTTCTTCCCACTGACCGTTAAAATTCAAATATCCTAACTTTTCTTCTTCAATTAAGACAAAACCAAAATTACGACACCTATATTAATATTACCGTTCGATAGATTTATTTACTCCCTTTCATTTCATATGTCACTCAATTAATATAATTACAGGACTAATTATTTATTCGGTTTTTATTGATTAACATATTAAATTTACATCTTTTCATAGAGAATTTTACACCACCGGACTCAGCGAGAAACAAGCTACCGGAATATGATATTCAATTTTTCCTCGATAATTCCAATTCGGAATTATCAAGGAAAGTTCCAATTTCTATAGAACTGTCTCTCCCCCGCTAGTTTTCGAGTCTACTTCGTAATTAATGGCTGTTCCTGACAGTCTGACTTTTGTTCCTTCAGGATTCCCGGATTCTTAACGTCCTCTTTAAAAACTTTTCAACCAATAAACACCCGTGGCGCGAAGTTGTCACCCAATAGGGCCCGTATTATGACCAAATTACGTCACATCCCCAAAATGTATAAAAAGGACCTCCGCCATCAAATCGGGGCACTCCATACAAGTTTCCGAACAACTAGTCCACGCAACTCGCCTGTGCATTATGCACACGAAGGATAAGTTACTCTATAAACACCGTGTGTTTATAGGACTATAAAGTTGCTGTTTATTTTTCCGTATAGGATATTTCAGTACGGATCCATAATAATTAAGTCTACGAATTGTAAGCGTAACTAGGCGAGGTGACGTATTATATTAGCAAAGTGTATGTGACGTGGACGAAGTATAAATAGGCCGCCATTCATATGTGAGGGTACCTAAACCAAAAGTGTACGAATGACGATATATTTTTGTCATAAAAGTTTTAAAATATATAAGTATATTTTACATCGTGTGCCTTTTATGTACATGTATAACCCCTGTGCAATATCCTAGCTGTTGTGATTGTTGGTGCTTGAACACAGACGTCGCCACCACGAAGCCCTTGCTCGATCCGACTGACTACGCCGGCAGCTCACACCTTACAGGTACACGATCAACTGATTGACGCCCAAGCGAACGGCTTCATAAGTGACGCCCGAGCGAACGGCTTCATAAATGACGACCCAACGTATAAGGCATGAATGATCTTCTGTGTTTTATTAATTAGTTTCAACAATCAATTAATCAACAACACTATTCATTACTCATCACACCAACTGGATACGAGTGAAAGTTTTTCTCCATCAGCCCTCCCAAGTGATTTTTTTGTCCACGAAGTAATTCTAAACCCTCCTCAAACTATTCAGCGGAACGAATTCGTCATTGGACTACTGACCTTCTCGAGACACCATTGAGACCAGCTGTACGACCATAAAGTTTGCCTGTGAGTACAAATTTCTATTCATCTTATTGTTCTGTAAATAAGAGTAAAATTTCATTTTTCTAAAGCTTCATATTTTTTCTTCGTTATTACACGAGATTATAAATATTTTTGATTATCTATATACAATTATATGAAATTACGGAACAATAAGATCACTATGTCAATTCGATCTGCCTCACCGATGGATACTCTTAATGAACCTGTGCATGAAAGTGAAAGTGTGCATGAAATTCATACTAGTGCTGCAAGTACAAGCGAACCTGCCGGTGTAATTTCTTCAGGCAATAGCTCGAATCCCCCCTCACAGCCTGCTCCCAGTCAGTGTGACATGTTGGCACAGCTAACTAATTTAATTTCCAGCATGGAAAATAAACTTACTGCACAAATTACACAACAGGAAAATAAACTTACTGCACAAATTACACAACAGGAAAACAAACTTACTGCACAAATTACACAACAGGAAAACAAACTTACTGCACAAATTGCACAACAGGAAAACAAACTTACTGCACAAATTACACAGCAAGAAAATAAGCTTACAGAACAAATAACACAACAAGAGAACAGAATTACCGAACAGATTACACAACAAGAAAACAAACTGACTGCACAGATTACACAACAAGAAAATAAGTTTTCTACCATTTCAGAACAACTGGACAAAGTCACTACACAAAATAACGAACTAATTGAAACTATGTCACGTCAACAAGAAGCACTAATTGCTCAAATGGTCGACGTTGATGTGAGGATATCACACCAGGTCGAGACATTGGAGCGAAATACACAACAACAATTTGAAACTGTACAACAGAACCTACAGCAGAACCTAAATAATACTGAAAACAATACTAAACATATTGGCACTTTACAACATACTGTGGAACAAAACACACAAACCACGGGGAAGGCTATGAACCTCATTCAGTCCACGAGTAACCAAGTACTTAGGCTCCAGTCAGAATTAAAACGAGTCAATTCCAGGTTACAAGAGTGCGAGGTCCTACTGGAAAATCCCCCTCCCCCTCCCCCAGTGGCTAATGATAGTCAGGCTAAGGATTCAGAACCCCAAAGTGTACCTAAACCACAGAGTACCCCAGCACAGGGAAAACAAGTTCCAGATGCTGTGCCCAGTACCTCCCGTACGCCATCGGAGTTACATGAAACTACTGCTAACTGTAAAATCGATGACCATATGAATTTGCATAGTGTATTGAATTCTACAGATTTGCCTTTGCCTTCGTTCGCAAATGAAAATGACCAGAATCCTGTGAGATTTCTGAAGCAGTTAGAGTCTTATTTTTCACTAAGAAATATACCTTCCTCCTACCAAATGGCGATAGTAGAAAGAACCTTGAAAAAGAACACGTTAAGGTGGTTTCATGTAATTACCGAAGCGCATCCTATGAGTTTCGAGGAATTTAAGAGCGAATTTTTGAACCAGTTTTGGGGTCCGTTGCAACAGGGTAAAATCAGGGATAAAATCTTTCATGGCAGATACGACAGGAACACAGGCATGTCATATACGGAGTATTTGTTGTCGCTATGTGAGTTGAGACAATTATTAGTACCAGTAATTCGCGAGGACGAATTATTATATGCAATTCCGTCGCATTTCCCATCTTACATCCGGAATTCCTTGATTGTTGCCTGTCCAAAATCTATACCAGAACTTATGAAATTGCTGCAATCTTTACAAGAGCCCAGCCAAGGCCGAAGTGATTTCAGAAATAATCCTCCAGATCGTAATTCCCGTAGGCCTACTAATAACCAAGTAAATAATGGCAATAGGCAGATTAATATGATAAGAACTGATGGACTTTTTGAAGTCGAGGACGGGTCACACGACAGTCCGAAAAACGACCAGCCTTCTTATCCGCGGGATATCGCATATTCCGAAAGTGGTAATGAGTATCATAGTGCGAGGCCACCTCAAAATGGACGAGGTTACTACCGGCAACAGGGAGGTTTCAACCAACGTAAAAGTTTCCAGACTAGGTATTCCCGGGGTTGGAATAATAATTATAGGCCGCAGCCATATGGTGGACGCAGTAACTTTCAGAGAGGGAACTGGAATCGAACCAGGGATTTCAATCGCCAGGGATATCGACGCCCAGCGTACAATGGAGTCCGGAATAGTAGCAGTTCATATAGAAACCAAGGAAGAGTAATTGATAATAAATATGTACCATATAATAGGGATAATTACGAGACAGTCAGCCATGGGGGAAACGATTGTAGACAGAACCAGGAAGTAGAAACATCCCGACAACAAAGCCGACCACACACCCCTCAGAACCGTGAAGAATCTTTAAATAATTAAGGGTCGAAGGATTTCTTTCAGCCCAAGAACCTTGCGTTGCTCATAACAATGGAAGACCCTTAGAGTCAATCGACACAATGCCCGAGCTATAAAGTAATAAATAACACCGTGAAAGAGAATACTAGTGACCTCATTCAGAAAACTGACACAGATGAGTTAATAACGATAGGAATTTTGCATCTTAATGACGAAAGCGAAATAGAGCAGATTGTATCTTTCGTAAGACATGATATTGTAGTTTCTTATGATGACGATGAAAATGATATCGGTAAGGATCAAATGTTTGTGGAATATATAAATGTTAATAATATGAATGTCGCTAAGTTAATATGCGAAGAGGAATTAAGAAATAAAGATGCTCTTGCTAATATCCCTGATGATAAGAAGAATAATAAATAATAATCGTAATAATAAGGGAATAATGATTGTGAACCTATAAGTCAAGAGAAAGGAATAAGGATTATGAAATTGAATCTGCGGGATAATTATTATCTGAATGATAAACTTAAGAAAATAGGGCAGCTCCAAGCGGGAGATCAAAATCTTCAAAAGCTTATGGGTAACGCACGGGACATCGGGACAATACATGTAATGAATGAGGGTACAGAGAACATCGGTACCATAAGCAATTACTAAGGAAATACCGTACCCAATCTTCATAAGAAAACCCCTAAATGGGAAGAATAAGAATAGTATTGTAAGTTATGTATGAAGCAAGGACCTTGGAATGGACAAAACACGTTCTTGAGTCTAAATTATATGCATATATTCGTGATCGCGGACCTCGGATCTATATACACATTAAACGCAGTGGGTGAGGTACTTTCCCCGTTGCGAATGCACCCTCAGTATTAGAGAAAATGTATCCTACTCCGAATGGACAGGATGTAGATATGGCATTTGGTGCATGACACCAACCCATACAGTTTCGACGAATGTGAAGGAACTCCGATTAAGGTTTCCTATATGTAAATATTTTGTAAATAGTGTATATATGATTATGGTAAATACTCATACTGCAAGGCAAAGCTGAAGTGATGTGATATCGATCCGACAGCCGAGATTACGAATTTGTGAATTTAATACTATATTATCATTTCAAATTTTTAAATTTTTATTTTTAATATACACTTCACATGGAAAATATTTAGCTACAAAATTAGAGATATGTATATGATTTAACCCTTCGAAACTCATAAATCTCACCTAATAAGTTACACCCTGCCTAAGAAATTACCGTAAGGTAAGTGTCCGATGTAATATTTGTATGAACTAAATGTATACCTAAGAATTTCCGGCAGTGAAACAACGAATATAAGATAATTAATAATGTGACGTAGTATTGATGTAAAGATAATTAGAGAGAGAATTGTTAATTATGTACAATACCATGAGTATATAGATATATTACCATGAGTAATGAGTAACGAAGGATATACGAATTCATTATTAATTAAGAATTCGAGACTATGAAATTAAAGGTCACATTAAACATATTTATGAGAGGTATATGCAGTAACTCAGAATTATTTTAACATAAGTTCCAGTGAATGAAATACATATAGAGTTACCTAACGGAAAGGCAGATGGATAACATTTGTGATGGATGGAAATTTCGTACAATTTATTGTACAATAAAATTTGTACAACTTAGTACGTAAGAAAATATTTCATATTTTAATGTGAAGGGTATAGCTACTGTCTAATTAATGTGTGAAAGGAAAATACTCATATGAGATAATTCCATATTTGATTTAAGGATAATTACATAAAGAAATAAGTTGATACTTCAATTTTTAAGTACGATGTCAAATTACAAAGGAATAAGTTAATATTTCATGTTTTTCAATTTTAGATACATGAAAATTGAATTGATATAATTACTTTTCAACTACATAGGAAATAAGTTGATATTTTTATTTTTCAGATACTATGAATACATCAAGTAAGTAATTATTAGAATTAAGGGTACTATGTTACTCCTATATGTTATTACAAGTAAGAATTGCTACATTAACACGTACAAAATACCTTTGCTCATATAATGATATTTTTGAAGTCGAGGCAAATCAAAATTTTTTTAATTCAATAACCATATTCTACGAATATCGTCATTTTCTTTATAAAATTTTTGACTTGGGTCAAATGAAGCTGGTATGAGACCCCCTACGAAGTTTGTACGGCACCCTATGGAGACTTTCTTCCCACTGACCGTTAAAATTCAAATATCCTAACTTTTCTTCTTCAATTAAGACAAAACCAAAATTACGACACCTATATTAATATTACCGTTCGATAGATTTATTTACTCCCTTTCATTTCATATGTCACTCAATTAATATAATTACAGGACTAATTATTTATTCGGTTTTTATTGATTAACATATTAAATTTACATCTTTTCATAGAGAATTTTACACCACCGGACTCAGCGAGAAACAAGCTACCGGAATATGATATTCAATTTTTCCTCGATAATTCCAATTCGGAATTATCAAGGAAAGTTCCAATTTCTATAGAACTGTCTCTCCCCCGCTAGTTTTCGAGTCTACTTCGTAATTAATGGCTGTTCCTGACAGTCTGACTTTTGTTCCTTCAGGATTCCCGGATTCTTAACGTCCTCTTTAAAAACTTTTCAACCAATAAACACCCGTGGCGCGAAGTTGTCACCCAATAGGGCCCGTATTATGACCAAATTACGTCACATCCCCAAAATGTATAAAAAGGACCTCCGCCATCAAATCGGGGCACTCCATACAAGTTTCCGAACAACTAGTCCACGCAACTCGCCTGTGCATTATGCACACGAAGGATAAGTTACTCTATAAACACCGTGTGTTTATAGGACTATAAAGTTGCTGTTTATTTTTCCGTATAGGATATTTCAGTACGGATCCATAATAATTAAGTCTACGAATTGTAAGCGTAACTAGGCGAGGTGACGTATTATATTAGCAAAGTGTATGTGACGTGGACGAAGTATAAATAGGCCGCCATTCATATGTGAGGGTACCTAAACCAAAAGTGTACGAATGACGATATATTTTTGTCATAAAAGTTTTAAAATATATAAGTATATTTTACATCGTGTGCCTTTTATGTACATGTATAACCCCTGTGCAATATCCTAGCTGTTGTGATTGTTGGTGCTTGAACACAGACGTCGCCACCACGAAGCCCTTGCTCGATCCGACTGACTACGCCGGCAGCTCACACCTTACAGGTACACGATCAACTGATTGACGCCCAAGCGAACGGCTTCATAAGTGACGCCCGAGCGAACGGCTTCAACTGTCGAATGAAGGCGGGGAGACGGTCGGGAGTACGTTCGGGAACGGTCGGAAGAAGATCGTGGCGAGAGGTCGCCGGCCGACAGCTGCTGTCGCCATGGCAACGGAATGCGGGATGGGCGGAGCCTATTTAGCACCCGATACTTGGTTTATGCCAACATTCTCTATGAGCATCTAGCGTTTCTAAGGAAATAGTTTGAGTGTGATAAGTCGTTCTTCCTCATTTCAAGTTCTATGTAGGCTACATATTATACAAGGGCCTAGAGTCCTTCATAAGTCAATTTCAAATTATAAAATAAAAACCTGGGCGACGCTGGCCTTTTTAAGCTAGTATGAAATAAATGTTTCCGTCTAGGCAAGGTAGTATATTTTCTGAAATCATTTTTTTATAGCAAACTTTGAAGATGATACAGTCCATACAGTCATTCCTTCGGCATTACATGAGTCATTATAATTATGAACAAACTAAAATATAGAAGACCTATATTAGTACCTTTTTGGAGTTGAATTTCTTTATTATTATAAGTAATCGTCAAGTAAAATCATCAGTGGGCTCTAAGTTTGAAATAAGTGAGAGAAATTTCAGTAGAATAGCTGGTTTCCGTAAATGACAATTCTAACTTGTAGATGTTCTACGTTATATCATGATTCTTATATTTCATCTAAATAAATACTCCATCATCTTATATTTCTGCTTTTATACAATTTTCAGGTGATGAATTGATTCGTCAGTAGCAGATGAAAAGGTTAAAGGATTATGTTGCTTGATTGAAACAAACGGGTACATGAAGGATGGTCAGGAAATTGGTTTCGCTAGTACATTATAAAGCTGCAAAAACATGAGTATTGTATCCTTTCAAATGATAACATATGCATTTGTGCATACAACTCTAGACTTTCAGGGAAAAATACATTTATTTAAGTGCATTTTTGGAGGATGCTTTTAAGCGGGGATATAAATACATGTATGGTGTGTGTCACATCATCAGATGCTTCATCTTGAAGTGTAATGTTTCGTTTATTACAAAAAGTATCAAAAACCTTTGTCTTATTTCATTAAAATCTTTCACAGTTATTCTTCTTGCATCTTTTAGACTTAGAGGACGGACACCAGTGGTTAATTTTAAATTTAAAACTACTAGTTTGATGGTACCGTAATATGCAATAATTTTAAATATCATCATCTCTTTTAATAAAATTAACATAAAAGATAAAAGACAGTTATTAGATTAGTTATATACCAAATTAAAGTTAGGTTAATGTAGAACGAATGTAAAAAAGTGTATGCAAATCTGACCATCCAAAGTCAAACTATTCGAGATTTTTAAAAAGTAGGTTCACTAGTGCAATGCAAGGTTCTTAAAATAGTGTAATGAGCCCTTTCAAACGGAGCAAGAGGGTATAAAACTATGGCGGTTACAGTAGGCTACGACACAAGAAGTTGCAACTAATTTCGATATTGACCTTATTGCTTTTCATTATATTATACCATTATCCAGATTTCCGGTATGATTATTTTACGAAGATGTTACTTGAACCGCCTGGTAAACAAACTAGACTATAATGTGTAATGCAAAAATGCATTAAAAATTACGTGCAGTACACATTCACGAAATGGAGGAACAGAAAATACGTGTCGGTGCTACATACCATCCACAGTTCCTGGAGCCAAGGCTAGTTGCTGTTCGAGATCATCTTCAGACTGAGGGGGGAAGTAAACTTCATCTGCGAACTCAGGATGAGGATTGGATGCACTGGGCGTAAACTTGACGTATGCCAAACCGTAGGGATCGAACTGCAACAGAAAAGTCAATACAAAATTCTATTACCGTATTTTACGGACCATAAGACGCTCCGGACCATAAGACGCTCCGGACCATAAGACGCACCTTAATTTTAGGATGGAAATTTAAAGGAAAATAAATTTAATGTGATTCTAAACGAAACATTTTCATACTTCATTACATAAACAAATTATAACCTTGTACAATGGAATCGGTGTAAATCACTTCTGACTTAAAATCTGCATTGTACGAAAATCTCTTCTGTATAGGTGGCATCGCGTAAATTTTAACAACTGGATTGATTTCTCATGAAAGACTGAAAATACTTTTACACCCTATAACCCTCAATTCTGCATAGGGTAAGTGTAACGGGACAAGGAAGTTTAGAGGTCAGTGTATTCATTTAAACCACCAGGTGAAGATACTACTTTTGTATAAAAGAACTCAATATTCCTTTCTTACCGGGCTTCCAGCTACGATCATTTTACGATTGTGACAAGTACAATGATATACAGTTTGTGGTAAAATGTGTAACTGTCTTACCGTTTAAAACACCTTATGTATAACTAGGTATTCCGGTAGTAGCCTATTTACCATAGACGCACCCAACTTTTAAGGTTCTGTTTTCAAGGTAAAAAAGTGCATCTTATGGTCCGTAAAATACGGTATTTTTCTGAACTATTGTTACTGCCAAAAAAAAAAGTGTGTGCTTAGGAATACAGAATGAGATAAACAAGCATGCAAAAAAAAATCAAATGGTTGGCCTGGTGGCGCAGACTATATGGCACTGGTTTTCTGTGCTCAAAGTCGCGGGGTAGATCCCGGCTCAGGTCGATGGAATTAATGTGTGCAAAAATCTGCAGACTTACAGGCATGTAACTCTTGCGAGACAAAATACCGACAGACCGGCGACGATCACAGCTAACGGAAATACCACCCAAAACCAATCAAATAATATTTTGTAAATCATAAAATAATATTAATTATCAACCAATCAAAAAAATAAAAGAATGTAAAATTAATGCCACTCTTACCTAAGTGCAGTATACCGCTGTTAAATAACAAAAAAAACTAACAAATAAATAAATAGAATACCAGCATAAACATAATAATACAATACTTTAGCTATCTACGTAACATATTTAGGTAGCCTATACTGACTGAAACATATTTAGGTATTCTGACTGACAGATTTACTGACAATTTGATTTGGGTGACCTGAGATCACGTTAGGATACCTTAGTTTAAATTAAACTACTTTACATTAATGTTTCAATTACATGGTAATATGAGGTGGATTTCCTAACGTTTCATTAGGTTTAGCATGATTAGCATAGCATAGGGTGGCCTACTTTATGTTATGTTTAGTTTACACTGTACTCTATATAGGCATTATTCCTGTTTTCGATCTTTTGGAGGAAGTAAACAGAAATATATTAACACATCATGCAGTGAAATATCAAATTTCATGAGTTTTTTTTTTTATATTTATTTTAATTTTACCCCTGAAAGTATTAACCCAAATGTTCGTTAGGTGCAAAGTTTCTACCGTAAGATTGAAGCCATTGCCATAATGTAGCGTTCCTATACGTTGATCCTATTCCAGTAGTACTGAAGAATGTAAAACAGAACTATAGACCTATGTGAGATATTTTATTGTGAAAGAAACTGTGTATATGACTTATCTAGTAGGGGGTATAAGTTGGTAATGAAAAATAATAACTTATAATCTTCCAATTTTTTAGATTAGTTCGAAGTTCAAACATAGGAGAATAGCCTACTTCATAAGTTGTTATAATAATGTATTTGGTTATGTAATTCGAAGTACTTATTTATTTATGTAATAGTGTACTTTGGGCCCCTACCCTTGATATACATCAGGGGCTTGTACATTCACTGTAAGTTTATATTTCGCACGTGTTTTTAACTATAAAATAATGTAAGAAAAGGAGTTAAAAATTTAATAAGAATGGAAGCGTACAACAATCGACAATGAATGACAACTACATTATATATACTATATACTACTACTTATATCGCGGACTCATGCGATTGTTTGCATTGGAATTTGTAAAAAGTTACCGTAATAAACACTTACATTACATTACATTACATTACTTACATTAAATCTAACAATGATAACTTAAAACTACAATATACAGCAGGCACTCTTCCTTCCCGAGTACCTGCTGATGGTCGCATTCGAGGTATTTATGTACAGGTAAGGGGTAAAAAAGCGGACCGATTCTTGTAGGTGATTTCAGAGCCTTGAGATACGTAAATAAACGTAAGAGATGTAACGGAAACGTTTGTTTTCACAAGCAATGCAAATTACATGAAATTATTTCTCTATTCAAGCAATTTATCGACACTAGAACAAATTTCAATACATTCCCTGCTATCCTGTGAATGCCGCTAGGCATGCGCAGTGGCTCATATTGGCAACTTAGATATTTTAGTCGGTCCGCTTTTTTTTTCCTATCTGTACATTTATGATGATGAATGAGAGATCGCGCCTAAGCATACTACAACCTTTCTACAATAATGCAGTAGAATATCGCGTCCTTAACAAACTTATCACAGACTAGGAGAATAACCAGTTGTCACCAGAATCCTTATTCAGGAAGTGAGAATTTAGGCATCGGTGTCGATATCTCAGGCACCCACTTTTGAAACGATTATTGTCAACTAATCATAAATGTATTGGTACAATATACTTCCTTTTTGGCGCATGATCAGTTATAGCCGGGTGTTTGTTGTCTGTTCTTAGTAGATTGTCTATGTCTATGTCATACGCCCTTATGTGTAAACTAACTTCGAACTACATGGTAATGAAGATATTCCCATTTGAAATCACACATAAGTTTAGATAATGACTTATTGGGCCATACATTGTGAAATTTTCTAGCAGCCAGGTCTATTTGCTCTAGGTCTATTATCATGCGGCTGAAGCACGTAAGATCTCAAGTAGAACTGGCAAAATGCAGCCATCCAAAAAGCAGGAGATGCTTGTCCTTAGAAGCTACCACATAAGACTGCGTAAAATCTCGTCATTTCGAGCGTTGTGGGAGTGAAATAACTTATGAAATAAAAATAAAAAAAATATTAGAACGTAATTAGGCATACTTTTAAATAAGTCTGAAAATATTAAAGATAAATTTAAGCGTATATTTTTGTTAACGCTTTTGGGAATCCGACCTGTCTCACCTTCATTAAAAAAAATTCAATGATTTCCTTAAAATTTTTGTCCGCCAGTATCTCCGTACATAATCGTTGCTCCCTATTTGATTCCGTAAAAGATATTGGTAGATATTTTTCCCTCCAATTCTCCAAACCTCTACAATTCGCCAAAATATAAAACCAAGATTCTTCCCCCTTACATATGTGACAAATTCTCATCCCGTTTTCATCTGTGATCTTAAATCATTCGCAATGCACCAAGTCTAATCCAAGCGAGCCCAGTTTACTGACTTTGGGTTCTATTTCTATATATTTCTATCTTCCAATTTTAAGCGCGAATGTAATTATCTGATATAGTTTCAAAGTTATTGAACTGTGAGCTTGGTAAATATACTACTTGACCATTGCTAGAGAAACTGAAGTCAGAATTGTAAGAAAAGGCCAAGCCTACTGTTCAGGCATTTAAATAATAACTAATTTGAAGGGAAAAATTCATTGTATAAAATATTTTGAGCTGCATTCAAATTTACAGGAAAAATTAGGGTAGCTAAATATAAAATGTTATTGATGCAGACAGTTTGTACTTTATAAATACATCTTTATACAATATATAGCAACTAAACCCACATTACCACATTTGTCAAAAATCGGTTCAGTTGATAATAATGTGCCCACATATACTCCTGCCCGCATCAGTCAATTCCCTATCCTCTTCTTTTTTTCCATTCTGATAATTAACACACAAAAAATGATGATTAAAGAGAAATTACCATTAGGAACGATATGTGGAAATACTGAACATTTTAAAAACTTTAAGTTTGGTAGCTCTAAAATAGAAAACTATAAGAAATATATGAAATATGTATCAGAAAAGTTGAAAATGGAAATAGGGATGAACAGAAAGATAAATGGACAGATAGGTAGATAAGGGAGAGCTAAGCATATAAATAAATAAATGAAAGGATAAATAGCTAGATAGATGATAAAGATAGAGAAAAGATAGATGGCTCCATAGCAATATATAACTCGTAATAGGCCTAAGTGTATTTGCACATATAATATATGTGTATAATATAACCAGTCGGCCGCGGTGGTCTAGAGGTAGCGTGCCCGCCTCTAGATCCGCAGGGCGCGGGATCAAACCCGGCCGCGGTCGATGGATTTACGGCACGTAAAAGAACTCCAAGCCTAAATTAGAGCCTCTGGACAAAATTTCTCGGCCCTTTCACGTCCAAGAAATACTTAGTTTCCAGAGGGGGGTTGCGAGGCGATGGGCTTACCACCTGTCCCTCTACCCTCTCTCGGAAAACAAGCATATCAAAATTAATATAGGTAATGAAACCTCCATTGGAGGCCCCTTCGCCCCACCTGGGGATCATAGGGTACCAGATACCAGATAATATAACCAAACAATATATCTATTTGCCTTACTTACTTACTAAATGGCAATAGACAATTCCTAAGCAAGCTAAAGGAATATTATCTATTTGATGGAACCCGGAGGTTCATTGCCTGGGCCCGCCATTCAACCCTATTCAGTGCTAACTCGATCCGACCGTCCCTCGTAAATCTTACTTCCCTTAAATCTATCCTAATATTGTCCTCCCACCTACGTCTAAGTCTTCCAAGTGGTCTTTTCCCTTCGGGTCTCCCAGTCAATACTATTGAGATATATCTTTCCTCCCCGATGCGCGCCACATGTCCAGCCCATTTCATCTCCCGTGATTTAATTATCCTTACTATATCCGGTGACGAGTACAGGTTTTGACACTCGTCGTTATGCACTTTTCTCCAGTCCCCATTTACATCTCTCTTAGGCCCAAATATTTTCCTAAGCACCCTGTTTTCAAATATTCTACTCACCAACTACTGCGTGTTACTGAATGCATAGCCCGAGGGTTTGAAGCTAAACATAATACAACAGCAGTATTTCTCGACTTCAAACAAGCATTTGACAAAGTGTGGCATTCTGGCCTTCTCTTTAAGTTGCACGCAATTGGTCTTCCTGACTACCTATATAATATCGTACTAAGCTTCCTCTCAGACCGAACATTCTGTGTCAGAATCGGAAATGATAAATCACCAATCAAGCCTATCAAATCTGGTGTTCCGCAAGGATCAATTTTAGGGCCTATTCTCTTCAATGTCTATACTTATGATATGCCATGCCCATCTTTCGCCAACGTCGCTATGTATGCGGACGACACTGCAGTATATACCTCACATGAAGATATTCTTACAGCAACTTCTCGTCTGCAATCAGCGTTGTCACGAATAACTGACTGGCTTTCTAAATGGCGTATTTCACTTAACTATGCTGAATGTGAAGCAATGATCTTCACCTTACGTCGTCCAATAACTCCTCCAGCTATTACTCTTGATGGCATAACTGTTCCATGGAAACCATCTGACCAAGCAGTTAAATACCTAGGAGTTCATCTAGATCGTCGCCTCACTTGGAAGCATCACATTAATATGAAACTAAATTTAGCTTATGCTAGACTTTCGAAACTATATCCTATTCTCAACAGAAATTCCTCACTCAAATGTGACTATGCAATTCTACTGTATACATCATTAATAAGACCTTTAATAACCTATGCTTGCCCAGTATGGGGTACTGCTGCTAAAAGTAAAATTAAGAGATTACAAGCTCTTCAGAATAAAACACTGCGTATTGCTGTTAACGCTCCATGGTTTGTGCGAAATAGTCAAATTCACAGAGAACTTGGTCTGCAAAGTATCCATGAATTTATTCTCAAACAAGCTAAAAAGTTCTTCGCAGATTTGTATAAAGTTCCAGGAGCAGTACACTTCAATCTTGGCCATAGAACATCTCAACAAACTAGAATTAAAAGCAGACTACCTCAAGACAATCTCCTGTCAACACCAGAAACATCGGACGAAGTTAGTACCTGAAGCATCACTTTATCTTTAAACCAGAAATATGTATATTGTTACAGAGGGGCCATTGGCTGACCTCAGGTCTTGTTTGTTTGTTTGTTGTATGTGTGTATGTGTGTGATTGTTAAGTTAACACTAATCTGTAAAGCACTGATGTTGCTGGGCGATTTTTAAACTTATTAAAAAAAAAAAAAAAAAGAAGAAGAAGAGTAAGCGACCATGTCTCACATCCATATAATACCACCGGTAGGATAATAGTCTTATAAATCTTTATTTTTAGCTTTCTGGACAAAAGACGAGAAGATAAGAGTTTCTGAATTGCATAAAAACAAGCATTTTCTGATCTGAGTCTACACTTAACTTCTAACTTGAATTATAATGTATGGAATTATTGCTCCCAGATATTTGAATTTATCCACTTGTTCGAATGATTTACCGGCTATTATAATGTTTTGTCCGCCGCCGTGGGTGAGTTGGTAGCGTGACTGCCACCTAGGTGGCCCGGGTTCGATTTCCGGCCTGGTCGGGGATTTTACAGAGATGTAAAATTTCCTTTCTTCCTGTATTGTGTCCTCATTCCCATTCCGCAAAGGAACTGGCCACCCTGCGCGGTATCATCCGGCCTTCCCCCCACGGCTCTGCCCAGGGCAGGACCGGCCTCCGGGCAGAACACTTCATCATCAACTAATGTTTTGAAGCGCATTATTTTGACCTTGACCTCCCCCCCCCCCAAAAATCGGTGCGTATGAATGGAGGCAGAGTATGATGAAATAAGAGTAACCTTACACCAATGCTAATAGTTAATTATGAAACAAGTGGTAAAAATTAGGTTTTATTTTGCGAGTAGATATGTTTGCGAAACGAGTCCTACGAGAAAATAAAATAATTTTACCATGTGTATCATACACTACTTTTTAGACCGAGTCTATTTAATAATCATAAGCAACTATTTTTTAACCGAAAGAGTATTTTCCATGTGACTAAAGCCATAGTTGGTAACCCTGGAGCATAACAATTTTACATTACTCAGTGGCATAATTTTCTCCTTTTAATTAATGTCATGTACCGTTAAAGTACTTCTTCGACTGTCTAAAAAAGGATTTTTCTGCCACTTCCAATGAAACACTGATCATTCGGAGATATTAATGGAATGTTTTGCTGAATAAATAACAATTTTAATGGGAAACAATGTCATGTCATGATGAAGGTAAAATAAAGATATTGGCACATGAGTAATGCAATCACTATAATAGTTTGATTTACAAATTAAATATTAAGGGAACTCAAATTATAACTTACTTCTTCGTCTACCTCGAGAGCTTTCATTGCAGCCTCCAGATCTTGATCTATCAAGTGGTTACATAATCCTCTATCATACTCCAACCTGTAACAGAAGAAATACTTATGTCACTATTATGTTATCTGATCGTTTTATTTTGAAATTGTTGTTAGATGTTTAGAAATTCTAAAATAAAATAATTTCATTTATCATAATTATATGTTGTCTGTAAAAATATGACAGTTAATGATAATGTGGAACAAACATGTAGCCAGAAGAATAACCTACATTCTGAAAAAACAAAATTCAAGATTGATGAACCCAGTCACGAGATATTTGAATTTAAAGATTCACAGTTGTCCGCCATTTTGAATGGCCGCCATGTTTGAAAGCTACCTCCTCATGATGCCCCCCCCCCGACTTTTTTGCTCCACATGACCCCAGGAACGTGTGGTATAAGTTTCATCCAATCCCCCCAAATTATAATGACATGGTCAATTTTGGGGGTCTGGCACATGGACTAATTGTTTTACTGTGATCTTATAAGGCTTTGGCAATTAAAATACAGTTAGCTATGACAAATAACACTATTGCTTTACATGCGCTTATCCAACTAAACCGTTAAACTGACCCAGTGGCCGAGATGGTAACGTCTTGGCCTCACATTCTGGAGTTCCATGGTTCAAATCGCGAAACCGGCCAATTTGACTTTCTTTTTTGTATTCTGCATATCATATCTGCAATCATAACTGATTAAACAACATACTGGCACTTTGTTACATCAGTTTACCTGATTTTATTATTATTACTACTACTACTACTATTACTACTACTATTCCCATTTGCAGGCCCTCGTACTAGGTCTGAAAAATTTCCTTTCCATCATCTTCTATCGTTAGTTTCCCCCTTTGAGTATTTTATTTTGTCCTATAAATCGTATAGCAGTTGATTACTCCTAATCATTGAGTTGATTGTTTTTTGTGCAGTCCGTTCCGTCACACCTCACTAATTTCGTGTCGGTTTTGAGTGTGACACTAATTTCGTGACGATTTTTGAGCGTGACACAAGCTTTGGATTTACCCCTACCGCAGCTAAAGAAGTTTCACTTCAAAAAGTTCCTATTTTATTAGTAGACAGTCTATGAGAAGTTCGTATCAAGCACAATATAACTTACAGTTATAGTCTGTTATGTTATAAAACTGTTACCATATTTGTGCGGTGATCAGATGTACTAGGCCTATATGCGTAGGCCTCCGATATTTTTCGCAGCAATCCCAATGACGTATTTACGGTTGTGTATTAGTTGGCAGATGCACTTCGACAAATTATTTTGTCATCATCGGTTTCTTAGAGCTTGTGAGGAAGCTGCATGACCAGAAACCCCGAGAAAACCTCATTCATGTTGACTGCTGCGAGGCAAGTCTTTGGGCAATATGCCATATCCGTCTTGCTCGGTAAATATCTGAGCATTCCCCAAGGCTTGTGTGGCTTCCCTATATCTCGCGCATGTGTAGAGAGCGTGGTACACTGAATTATGCTCACAGTCTTCACAGTAGCAGAGGTTATTTCTCCGCTAAGTTAACCTAATTAGGTTTGCTCTCAAGCAGGCGTGTACCGAGTACAACTGGGATGTTGAGTAATTTTCTTGTGGACGACAAAGCAGTGATAAGCTATTCGTGTAAAAATCTTTCACCAATAACAGCCACTGGTTTAACCCCGGCAGCGTAATACTATTTCTAGCGAGCTTACAATCAAATACCTCGCCTTACTGTTGTTTGGATTCCATGGCGACGGAATTTCTACAACGTCAAGCATGGGTGCGTTGAATTCGGTCGGACAAGTAGGTGAAGTTCCTGCAGAGTCGGTTTGCAGCATGTGCAACCAAGACGTCTACCAGAAACCGGACGTATCGCAAAGAACATTTGGACCGGTGCCATGTTGTCAACATGTATACTGTATCAGTTGTCTGAAAGGCCACAAGAAAAGAGGTGGGAATACTTGTGTGGTTTGCGAAGCCCCATTCGACGTCATCATCTCGTCCAGGTATCTAGTCAGTGGACCTGTGAAAGACCGCATGTTTAAGGACCACAAGGAGAAGCTGGGGAGGATAGACTGCAGGTACTTCCTTGCTGGACGTTGTCGCCGAGGGGTCAACTGCCTCTACAGGCACCCTTAATCACGATCAATTACACCTCAAAATTTAATGTTCTGTGTATATACATATTTCATACCCTATATATTTTCTATGTTCTTTATTGAAATACATTACACGTTATAATGTAAAATGTTTTAATTCAATAATCTATTTGAATATATACTTCCTGTAGGTCTGTTTATGAATACTATTCCATTCATGCTTACCACCTGTCCCTCTACCCTCTCTCGGAAAATAAGCATATCAAAATTCGTATGGGTAATGAAACCTCCACTTGGAGGCCCCTTCGCTCCACCTGGGGATCATAGGGTAACATACATACATACATACATACATACATACATACATACATACATACATACATACATACATTCCATTCATGCGACGCGAGTTAGATATTGACCAATAACGTTTAGCAATTCCTCGGACATAGACCAATCACGATCGTTTTCTTATAAAATACTTCCTATGTGACAAAGATGCAATTTTATCTGATAAAACACAATCTCGTTACTGAACACGCAAGAAGTGATTAATACGTCACATGCTGCCAGTGAACAGAATGAAAACGCATTATTCTATAGAAATAACTTGTTTGCAAATTGAAATAATGTAGATGTTTATTAATTAAAAACACAATTTCCATTCGGTGCAAGCCAGTTCGTTTGTTTTTATAACCTTTTGATGTTAGCAATCTACGACTACGCTCTCTATTTTGTGGTATGCACTATTGGTAACATCGAATCGATTCATGGATTGTTCGTCATTCTAGTATGCTGTGATCGCACAGATGACAGAATATTGACAACAAAGAAATAAAATAATTATTATTAACAAAATCCGGCACATTTTAATAATGGAATAGTCCTAATAAAGAGATTGCGAGTTTCATCAGATAAATTTGTACGTCACCGTCAACATCGTCAGGTTGCCTACACTGTTTCACGGTGAGATCGATTCTGCGCACGGTTCCCCATGTCATGACCATCTGTTGAATCTTGTGATTAACCGGTATAAATTACGCCATTTTAGGTTATATAAGTGCCCACTTCTTCAAGATTTTCCGCATATTCTGACGAACAAAATGTGTTTATGTATAAAGGACATTACAACCTTAAATGTGGTCGTCTTTCGTGTTAAAAAGAACACTTCATACAATATTTTTAGCCGTTTGGGTCTTTAACATAAAAATCAAATAATTCGTAGGCCTAGTGAACACATTTTTAATTTGATTCAAACAACATCTTCCGGTTTCTCTTTAGACATTTCATTTATTTCTTTACATGGAATGTATTATTTGTGATACATCAATTGAAGGTCAAGCCCTATCTTCTTAGCATTACAGTTTTAATTTTTACTAAACGAAACAACGTTAAAAATGTATCCCTAGGTGCAAGGATTACAATTAGGCCCGAAATTGTTCATATATAAGAACAAGCTTAAAAGTCCCGGCGTCGCCCAGGTTTTTAATTTTCCCGAAATTGAGTTTATTAAGTGCCAGTATGGTACTTTATGAGATTGTGTGGGGGACGAAAAATGTCTGTCCGTCTGTCCGTCCGTCCGTGTGTCTGTACGCGCTCTAACTCAAATACGCTTTTTCAGATTTTCATGAAACTTGGAAAACACATTTATAATGTCAATGGGAAGAACCCTATTGATATTGAACCAAATCGGTTCACCGGTACCGGAGTAAAACCCAATTTAGTGTATATTTTAAAGGCGCCATAACTCACATACGCTTTATCGGATTTTCATGAAACTTGGAACACCTATTTATAATGTCCATGGGAAGATGTCTGTTGATATTGGACCAAATCGGTTGGCCGGTACCGGAATAATACCCAATTTGGTGCCTTTTTATGGTATTATATAGCAAAAGGTGCGATAACTCAAATAGGCTTTATCGGATTTTCATGAAAATTGGTATATACATTTATAATGTACGTGGCAAGAAGCCTACTTATTTTGGGCCAAATCGGTTGACCGGTACCAGAGTAACAACTAATTAAAGGTCACATTTTTAAAAATCATATCCATACAACAATGTCGCATTTTTAATCATTTGGGGGCTTTGTCTGCAGTGCAGTCAGATGTTTGTTTACTTGGCTGCTGTAGTTGAAAATAAGTACTATCAAATACTATTACTGTGAAATAATTAGCGGAGTTATATGCCACTGAATTTTGTGAAATGTTGACGTATTTTAAGAATTTCAAGTTGTAGGCCTAATATATTTAGATTTGACAAATAACAATACTCCTTCACATAAGCTTATCAAACTACATCGTCAAATTGACTGAGTTAACCGAATGGTAACGTCTTGGATTCAGCGAAAGCATACTGGCACTTTGTTATATCAGTTTACCTGATTTTATTACTTTATGAGATTGTGTGGGGGACGAAGAAATGTCTGTCCGTCTGTCTGTCTGTCTGTGCGTCCGTCTGTCCGTGTGTCTGTACGCACCTTAACTCAAATATGCTTTTTCGGATTTTCATGAAACTTGGAAAGCACATTTATAACCTCCATGGGAAGAAACCTATTGATATTGAACCAAATCGGTTCACCGGTACCGGAGTAATGCCCAATTTAGTGCCTATTTTAATTGATATATTAGAAAGGCGCCATAGCTCAAATACGCTGTATCGGATTTTCATGAAACTTGGTATACGCATTTATGACGCCCCTGAAACGTACCCTATTGAATTTGAACTTAATCTGTTGACCGGTACCGGAGTAAAACCCAATTTAGTGTCTATTTTAAAGGCGTGATAACTCAAATACGCTTTATCGGATGTTTATGAAACTTCGTATACGCATTTATAATGTCCATGGGAAGACGTTTATTGATACTCGACCAAATCGGTTGGAATAATGCCCAATTTAGTGCCTTTTATGTTAATATATAAGAAGTCGCGATAACTCAAATATGCTTTATTGGATTTTCCTGAAACTTTGTATACCCATTTATAATGTACATGGAAAAACGTCTACTGATATTGGACCAAATCGGTAGACCCGTACCGGAGTATAACCCAATTTAGTGTCTATTTTAAAGACGCGGTAACTCAAATACGCTTTACCGGATTCCTACGAAACTTGGTATACACATTTATAATGTTCATGGGAAGACGTCTATTGATATTGGATAAAATCGGTTGACCTGTTTCGAAGTAATGCTCAATTTAGTGCCTATTTTATGGTAATATACATATTCGAAAGAATTTATGAAATGCAAATCAGTTATCATGACAACATAGCCTATTGTTTTACTGTGATCTTATAAGGCTTTGGCAATTAAAATACTGTTAGCTATGACAAATAACACTATTTACATGCTTTACATGCGTTTATCCAACTAGACCGTTAAACTGACCCAGTGGCCGAGTGGCCCAGTGGTCTTGGCCTCACATTCTGGAGTTCCATGGTTCAAATCCCGAAACCGGACAATTTGACTTTTTTTTTGTATTCTGCATATCATAACTGCAATCATAACTGATTAAACAAAAAAATACTGACACTTTGTTACATCAGTTTACCTGGTTTTATTTGTAATAAGGAAGTACTTTGAAGATAACGAAGTTATATTTCAGTTCAAAGTTCTAATTTTGTCCCAATTCCACTATGACAAAGAATTTCAAAACGAATTCGATATTAGAATAAATATTTTTACTTTGCTATCTGACATCATTTCACAGTAAAATTTGTTCGGCCTTGCTTTAATAGGTTAACATATTTTTGACGTCAGAGTAATCATAAGAAATAATTGATTAAGTCATTACCCCTATTAAATAGGCAATCTATCCCATTCTTATTACAGATACAATATATCGATCCAGTCACGATAGTAATATCGATCTCAAAATCTCGATTCAGTTCCTCATTGCCTATTATAGTTTGCAGATTAGAAAAGCCTTCATAGATCCAAAGCTGTCATAACGTGCTATCGCTTCACCTGTAACGGTCCTACAAGAGTCAGCAGAGGTAAGATGTTGAACATAAACTGTATAGAATGTGGTAAATCAAATTTAAATTCATTTCAGCGAATTATTGACTAATTGTTTCTTCGTTTATATGGACGAGTGAAATTAAGTATTATTATTATTATTATTATTATTATTATTATTATTATTATTATTATCATCATTAAATTTTAAAGATCTTAACATACCATAGATTACCAACATGCTAAGCGTCTAGAATTTATTTTCCTCTATTCTTATGTATCGTTGCACAAAACAATATGTTAACATGGATTAAAACGAACCTTTTCCGAAGCTTCCAGTAAATATTCGCTAAACTGAACGGGAAAAAAATAGTTTTATGCTGCACCCTAGGCTCCTCTCTAATGAGGCCCGCCTGGGAAGGTGGGGTTTAGGGTTTCGTCACAGGAGAAATTCAATGTGAGACATAATAAACCTCGTGCTATTCAGTATATTGCTCCTAAACTAACATAAACGTTCCTAACCTAACAAAACAGCGGAACTTGGCTGGGGTGCAGCATAAATCTATCTTTTACACTAAACCGAAATGTAAGGGCCAGCCCTATATCCTTAGCCATATAGTATAAATTTTTACGAAACGGAACAAAGTTAAAAATGTATCCCTAGGTGCAAGAATTATAATTTGGTGCGAAATTGGTTCATATACAAGAATATATCCTGTAATTCTCTTACCTTAAAATACGTAATTCATGATAATAACATATAACTCTCGGCCATCTTATGTGGGTAAACAGGTTAACCAACACGACAAACCTCACTGGAGATATAATATGGCACATTTCCGAAACGCGTGAATGCGGTATGCCCTACAAAACTAAGATTACTGTTCATAACCTAACCAAACAAACCTAACCTAACCTAACCTGTCACTAAAATAGAATCTACCTGCCAGTACTTACCTTATTGCTTCGCAGTTGCTCATCCTACTTCACTCAGAACCATAATATGGCTGCCGTGTTTTATGCGTAATAAAAATGAATTGATTGCAAGGGGTAAAAATACAACATAAAGTTCTAAAAACTACTAATCCCCCCCCCCTGAATCAATTCCTTCAACAAAAGTACATTAAATTACGTTTTCAGTGTCAGGAAGGAAAACTGTATGCCTAAGGATATAGCGCATTTCCCACAATTGTTTTAAAGGACAACAATTTGCATCCCTTTTGGGCTATATTATAATTTTTCAGAGTAATTTTCTACACTGTATTTCAGAGCTTTGGTTGCAACCAGTTAACAACTCTGTTATTCTTTGCAGAGCATTCATTTTACTTTTCAATCATACGGTATATCTTTATTTTGGTTCTAACAATGTGTTTACTTTCGTTTTGCTTACTAAAATGTTCTAAAATCCTATCATGAAACTAATGCATTCCTCCGGGAAGCTTTTCGCGAATAGTTTATTACAACTTTGTACTAGAGTCTAACCTCCTGAATAAAAGAATCAGAAAATAAAAAGGAATTTCGATACACCTTTTTATTTTAAATAAACTGGAATCTTTGATGACCATCTGCGCACACGACTTCTATCATCATATGACTTCTTTTCTAGAATACTGTTCTTATTGACCTCGGATACAATAACATCATGTTATATGGTTAACTTAGAACCTTTATTGAATGTTTATCTTAGCTCATTGCCTACCTACTACAATAGGTTTTATATTCTGTGCAGTAAAATCTGTAGGATGGGAATCAAAACTTCTGCATTGAATCCGTTTGCCAAAATGTTCCCAGTCTTATTCCAAATATTCCTCTAGACCCCTATCGACCTTGCTACAGATGTTAGCACAACTACAGTGTAGACGAGGATACGTTTCCCCTATCGGGTCATTAATCTTTCTTTCTTCTTTCTTTATGGTAGTTTTACCTCTCCCTTTTAGGATTTAACCGACCCAAGCCGCCCGGGCCTTACAGGGCCGCGAGGGTAATTTTTCTACAAAATCAATTTCTTTCAAACGCTTAAAAACGTAGATAAAAACACGTGCTCTGTATGGCAAATAAGAATAATCAAAACAAGAGTAGGCCTATAACTAATACGGTTTACGAACTGCTTTCCTAATAATAATAAGTTTGTGTTCAAACGAGTGGTTTATACCCATCCAAGAATTAAAAAATCTCAGTGTAGGGTACCCCAGATCGCAAAATGTAGGTTTTCATGCACGATGTGGTGTATTTTTGTTTTTAAGCTTACCATGATGACCAATTATGATTCCTTTACATTGCTTATCGGTACAACGGCAGATGAGCTGCGTGTCGGCTGCAATGTTAGGTTATGAAGAGTGTTGTTATTTTAGTAAGGCATATATTTACTGAATTTTCCCGTTAGTAAATATGCCATATTATATCATCCATGCACATTGTGGTGTTTAGTGACAGGTTCTGTTAGATTATGAACAGCGATATTAATTATTTAGAATGACATACTGAATTCTTTCGTTTCATAAATGTGCCGTTTGTTTCCCGCGAGGTTTGTCTTGTTTGTCAACCTGCTTACCCAGAATTCCACGAGCTCTAGCGGTGTGACGTCACACACTAACGTCCAATCACGAGTTTCATCATCATACGGAGATGGAAATAGGCGGAAATTTAGCTACTTTTTGCTAGATCGTATTATAAAAGAAAATGTATTTAGGGTGGGCGAGTTGGACCAAATCCTTCGTCAAGACAATGTAGACCTATGCTATTAGATGTTCTATGAAGAGAACCTCGGTTTCAAAATTGGGGTATCCTAAATAGGATTTTATCATAAATCATTTTTCAAGAAAACAAATCCCTACAATAGGATTTTATCATAAATCATTTTTCAAGAAAAGAGATTTGAAACCTTTGAAGTGAAATAATTCTGCAGCTTTTCACAGCGAATGGGCCATGTCTTTCCTCAATTAAAAAAATGTCATATAGCCTATCGGTGGGGAAATTACATTATCAAGAGCAATCCTGGGAGTAAAGGCCGCCGGTTCATAAGGCCGATAACCTGACCACCTTCATGTGTCGAATGTCCGAAAACCTGGGAGCTTCAACCTCCTAATGCCCTACGGGCATCCACAGTTAGATAGAGATTGTTGAAAGAGTTGAACATTTTGCAGGATGTTTACTTAAAAGGCCCTACAGGATCTTTATTTTGGATTATGTCGGTAGGATGACTTTTCCTTTGGCATACCGGTACTTCAATAGAATGGATGGTTTTTGTGAAAATTTTAATATCTTCGTAATAAGTTATATAAGTTTGAAACATAGCGTTGGAGAAAGGGTTAGTACTAATTCATTCGCAGACAGCTCAATGTTTCAGTAGGTTTTAATATATATATATAGACTGGTGCAAGTTGCAAGGTTTGTTGCCACCTTATCAAGATTATTTGATCATCGACCGTGCATTTTTCCAACAAATATTTTAGGTCTTTTTGTACAGATCTATTCAACATCGTGAGTGTGATTTCTTTGGTAAGGAAATGATTATCAGTAGGGGGCGGATTTCTATGACATCTCATATTTTTCCTCTTTGCATTATTTCAGGTTTCCGACTAATTTAAACCCGATTCCAAGCATCCTGGTGATAATGGAACGGCTTTTATTATGCATATAACTACATATTTAGGAAATTTTCAAGTATTGTAGCATATTTAGTATGAATATGCATATTTAGGTCATATTTTTGGCATATTTGTGTGCATATCATATTTGGTGAATTTTGCATTATAATGATACTTTTTTTTAAATTTACAGATATTTTAAATAATTAACACTATATTTTAATAAAATGTATTGTAATGAAACTTAAAAAAATATACACAGTGTGTAAGTGATAAGTCATATTTCAAATTTTATTGGTCATATTTTAATGTTTTTTAGGTAATTAATGCATGCATATATCCTATTTTTTAGGTCATAGAAATCTGCCTCCTAATTGTCAGTAATAGTTAGACGTGAATCCTGGGCACGGAGTCCTCCGGGAGGGTCTTTAAATTGGGGGGCCCGTGTCGTAGATTTACGGCACGTAAAAGAACTCCAAGCGTAAAAATTTCTCGTCCCTTTCACGTCCAAGTAATACCTTAGTTTCCGGAGGGGGTTTTGAGGCGGTGGGCTTACCACCTGTCCCTCGGCCCTCTTTCAGAAAATAACCGTAACAAAATTCACATAGGTAACAAACCTCCACTTGGAGGCCATTCGCCCCAACATAGGAGATAAAGGAAAACAGATCCAAACAGTAATTAATTCCCCCACTAGACTAGCCGTGAAAAAAATCATAACTGCAAGTTACATTATCATTAAGTGCCTGAGTTGTACTTTCTAAGATTGTATGGTGGAAGGGAAAATGTCAGTCCGTCTGTCCGTCCGTCCATGTGTCTGTACGAGCGATAAGTCGAATACGCTTTATCGGGGTTTTATGAAACTTGGTTTACCCATTGATAATGTCCATAGGACGAAGCCTATTGATTTTGGATCAAATAGGTTGACTGGTACCGGAGTAATGCCTAATTTACCGCCTATTTTATGAAAATATATTAGACTGAATTTATCAAATGCAAATCAGTTCTCATGACAACATATTGTTTTACAGTGTACATATACGGCTTTGGAAGTTGCAACACAGTTAGCATTAACAAATAACAACTCTATCCCACTTACTCCTTCACATATGCTTATCAAACTTTAGACCGTTGTTCTTCCATAAGCCCTGCTTAATGAATCAATCTGCAGCTTAACTCTGAAATCGATTACAAAAATAACTTATTTTCTGCATATCTTAATTGCAATTATTACTGATAAAACAAAAGCATTGTGGCATTATTTATGTCAATTTTTCTGATTTTATTATTATTACTATTATTATTGTAAATATAATCATTATTATCATCATGATTGTTGCTGTGTTATTATTATTATTATTTTTATTTTTATTATTATTATTACCTAAGTACCATGAAATCTCATCTCCCAGTGCGGGCCCAATACTGTTATATATTTTACCTCCTTTACCCGTACTCTATTATTAGCAGAGGAAGTATTGTATTAGAGCCCAAAATGCAACGTGTTTTAACATAAATGCTGGTTTTGAGGTTCGTTGACAAACATATTTTCAGAAACATGTCTGTGTGTGTGCGATCAGATCAGCATAGCCCGAGAATGAAAGATCGCAATAAAAAAAAAAAAAAAAACATACCGTAAACGCGGGCTACTTGAGCCCTGGGGGCTAACTTGAGCCCAAAAAAGATTTTTTTTTTTTTTTGTTCTCAACATCAGTATAACGACGTAGTTCAGTGCTTTGTTGGTAGGTGGCAGCACTATGTCGTTATACTGATGTAGAGAGTACGCAGAGAACAAACAAAGAAGAAACACATTTTTCTGTTTTGGGCTCAAGTTAGCCCCCAGGGCTCAAGTAGCCCGCGTTTACGGCTAGCGTTAGATATATTCTAGGGATTTGTCGCTTGAAAATTTCAGTTTCTGTTGAAAATTGGTCTCAGCGTTTCTGAATTTCTTGAAAGTAGGCAATAGCAGCCTAAATATGGTGCAATAAATTTTAATTAAAAAAAAGAACGCGATGCATTTGTAGCATGAGATACTGTTTCATATCTTCCACGTCTTTTTATTTTCCTTATTCACATCTTTATAACTTTCTAACATCACCTTAACATTTTTCTCACAGTCTCAAATTTAGAGTTCAAGAAATGCATGGAATCATACAATTTTTTTAAAAACTATCTCACTTATCAGAGCTTCCAACTTTGCTTTACTAATATAACTGCTTCTAGTTTATTCTCAAGATCAAGTTGCATGCTGCTAATCATACTGAAAATATCACTAAAATATTATCTGATTTCTGTCTTCAGAATTCCATGTACTGTATTACAAATAACTTTTTATCGTTACTTTTACCATAAGAAATACATTTCACTTTAAATATCTTAACCCATCCTGTATGGAAATACGTTCCATCTATGTTCACACTTAACACACAACAAATTTACATAAAACAGGTCAAATTGTATTTCATTTTTCATTTTTTTAAACAAATTATCCTTTTTTAAGATGCCATTTTACGAAATAGTACCAGAAATATTTGTCTAATGAAATATACGATACGATTTTTTCACAGAGATGCCTAGGATCCGGCCACCCGCCAAATTGGTCGACTTGGGGAAAAGCGAACTGAAGCCCCTAATGATAAAAATGGTAACTTCCTTGATAGATCAACTAATTCTGGATGAAGAATACGAAAAGCTATTCTGGGATGAAGAATTAACAAAGACGTATGACGATATTAGAACCATTCCGGAATTTCTTATGGCATGCCCCATGCATCTGCTCAAAGATTGTGTAGAAGATGTACTGCCTAACTACTTGAAGCAAGTACAGACATACCTATTACATCCTTTAATGAATTATAACTCAGCTGCCAGTATTCGAAGAGAAATATGTAAAGAAATTCTGCGCTCTGTATTTCTTCCCTGTATTGAAACGTGTAATTTAGAAGTGGTAACTTCGCTTTCATTTCTTCGAATTGTGTACAGGTCAATCTTTGTCATGAATCGCCTCAAGACGTTAATATTACCAAACTTATCTACGCATCTTTTACATAGTTCATTAGTTGTACAAATTGCGTCGTTTTCGCTGTTGGAAAAGTTTGAGTATAGGGTAAAGTGCACAGATCCAATAATTTATAGTCTTGGGATCTATTGCAGAAATCTTAAGATTCTAATTGTAACAGGCTCAGTGGAAGTTACTGACAATTCAGTGGTTCGTATAGTGGGAATGAGCAATTTGACCATATTGAATATCCGTGGTACAAGAATATCTGCACGAGGTTACAGCATCATACTCTCCGAAGTGCGGATGATTCAAAACCTTACAGAATATCGTTTACTTGACTTTGTCCTAAGTTTAATCCCAAACAATGTTTTAAATAATGTAACGCAATTCGACGGATGGATAAGCGATCCTGGAATACTTGCTTTAAAATGTCGTTACCTCAAGAAAATTTGCATGATAAATAATCATCAAGACATCACATGTTTGGCAGATTTACGAAATTTAGAAGATCTAAGTATACACTGGTCGGATAGTTTAATCTGCAGACTGGATGAATTGTTCGAAGTGATAGGTGCCAAAAGACTTAAGAAATTGTCCCTAAAAAATGTTCAAAATATAGAACTATATAGTATTTTATCCAAACTCCGTAGTGTAGAAGTTCTCGAGATATTAAATTGTAATTTTTTACCTCAGAGTCCAAATGTTAGGCCTAGACTTACTAGCCACTTCAGTACCCTAAAGGTGATGTCTGTAAGTTCACAAAGTGTTGATTTTATTAGTAGCAACCTAAAGAATTATGCAAGTTTACAAGAACTTTACTTAACTGATAGCTTACATTTAAATGATGAATTTATTCACAGCACACTTGATGCAAGGGGGCTCCTTGGACTTACGAAGTTTCACATTGCACGTTCTAGCGAGTTGACTCTGGCAGCAGTAACTAGTTTGATCGACACTTGTGATTATTTGATGGAGATTGGTGATCTTGAGTTCTGGGACAACGTTCAATACGAGGCAGTATGTATTCTGTGGGACATTGTTAGAGAAATGAACTATGATCTCGAAATAATTTATTCTAATGTACAATGACTTTCTGGATTCCTGCAAAGCCTTATTTAAAATTACGGTTATCTAGCTGCTGGATTTTTTAAATGCATCATCTCATGCCAATTAGCTGCAGCTGTGTAGCCTATAAGTGAGGAATCAAGAACTTAAAGCGATTTCGAGATTTTTTTCTTACACTATTTCATACTTCAGTCTCCATGTTAAAGCTTGCAGTAAACTCTGTCGTTGTGCATTCACTTACATGTAACTGGCTTTCTTGTAAATACAGTTTGGTAGTACTTACTGACTGTCCGCAGAATAAAGCGTGCAATAAGATCTACCGACCATCGCTAAACCTAACTTGCAAAGATGAGGTAAACTCTGCAGTAAACTCTGTCGTTGTGCATTCACTTACATGTAACTGGCTTTCTTGTAAATACAGTTTGGTAGTACTTACTGACTGTCTGCAGAATAAAGCGTGCAATAAGATCTACCGACCATCGCTAAACCTAACTTGCAAAGATGAAAATGAAGTGCCATAGAAATAAAGCTAAGCGACTGTAGCCATTATGCCCGAGAAAAAATAATTCATTAGGCTCTGCTATTTTATTTAAGTTCTAAGTAGCCACATCACAGGATCGGGATAGTGTGCACATTAATTTTGAAATTAGATTGTCAGTACCGTTAATATTTATACCTAGCGTGGTGTGGTGCACGGGACTGCGTGTATTACACTTGAAAGTACAGCATGTAGTAGGACTTCGGATTTATAACTTCCCATGATCTTAATGCCGATTTATAACTACTACATAAATGCTTTAAGCTAGAGGTAAAAGCATACAATAGCAGCAACTTGTAATTTGATCGGAAGCAAATACTACTAACTTTGGGAAGACCGTAAGGACCAAGTGACTACATGCTTTTCGCCAGAGATGAATGTGTGCAATGCAGCTAATCCAAAACAAACTTCTGAAGATTTTAATGCGATTCCACAGCAATGTGGAATTACTCGGGCTGTAGGAATTACTCGAGAATAGTCTATGCTGTCACTGTAGCCATAATCAACCGGGACCTTATTTTTGTGCAATGGAATTAAAATTAAATACTGCCTCAATTACCAGTGTGATAAAAATATACCGGTACTTTAATACTCAAAGCATATTGTAAAGTGGCAATAAATATGAATGGTGCAACATTTATTGTAGGAGGAACGTCGTGATATTTTAACAATTAGTTTAGAAAAATGTAATATTTTGTTTTTATTGTAAGTTTGAGAACAAGCTCCTTAATGCAAAACATGGTCTTAAGTGAGACTTAAGCTCTGATGTAAAAATAACAAGCTTAGTTATTACAGCAACTGGGTTCAACGTTTCATGTAAATAGTGATATCTTAATAGGTAAATTGTTTTTCTGTAAATCTGACAGCTACTACACATGTTTATAGTACATTATATATTATATAAATCTGTCAAAATGTTTAGTGACATTGAATAGTTTTAAAGTAATATATCACCGATAATGGACTTTCACTGTCTAATATTTTATCATTTTTTAATTTTATTGAATCTTAACTGAAGTAGAAGATATGCCAAATGTAGGCTATAAGGAATTTTAAATAATATATCTAATACCTACAGTTAATTAAGAATCTCCGAAGGACATTTACACTTTTAACATGTTTTATTAAAAAAATCGAAAAAATGCAATGGGTACAAGAAATATTAAAAGTTTTTTCTTGCAGTTCTGTATGTAATGCATCTTAATCATGATTCATGTTTTCTTGCTAATATTAGGATAGATAAAGCCTGAAAAATGAAATTAGTGCCAGCTTATAAATTTTGATAACTGAAGCAAAATAACGAACACTAACTACCAATTTTGATGCAAACAAATTAAAGATTTTTATATTTTCAAATGTAGGGGTTACATAAAATAAGACAGTATATTCACTGTATCCATCTGTTTTAGACTATTTAGTTCTGAAAACTTTTAGTTACCACCATTAGTTCAATTAGTTCGTATAGGTTAAAATCTCAATCAGTTCACAATTGCGCGTACATGCGTGTTATAACACAAGTCACCTTATATGTAAACTATATAAAGCGAATGAAACTTAAAAATATCATTGTTCTGTTAAAATTTCTGATATATATTCTCTCAGTTAATATTGTAATAAATATCTACAGTTACACCTTTAGTAATAATGTATGAATAGTAATGGCACTATAATTAAGATATTCATAAGAAGATGTGTTATAAGTGAGTAATTATTCTGTAACTAGACTTTTGAAAATGTTAGAGATACGAATAAGTCAATTATAATAATGGATATGTATGTATTTTGTAAAAATGTTAATAAAATAGAAAAGAAAATACAGTTTATAAATAGTATTATGTGTACCGGTATTATTATTATTCTGTTAATGCTGACAGATCCCGACATCCATTATTATTCTATTAATGCTGACAGATCCCGACATCCATAGGTACTTTAGATATTCTGTTACATATCTATTAAAGTCAAAGGTAAGTGAACTCAAACGGCATTCACCATAGCCATTGGAGGAAGTTCTGAAACTGGCTTCATATTTGCCGGACATTGGAAATTACTACGTCCCAAAAGCGAATGATGAACTTTCCTTCGCTCGACTACCTCATGAATCCTACATTATTGATAAAATTACATATTCAATTTAGGATTTATTTTATGTCTTTATTTGCATATTATAAACTCATTTGAGGAGAGAAGACTTTCATTTGAGGAAGAGCCTGTGGGACACAAAAGTCACATGCATAATATGCAATATTATACAGTATAGTATATTATATATTATGATTTATCATATAATCAATTATTATGTAATATATTATAAGGAAAATCAAACACTATTTTAAAAACATGGAGGCATATATACGTTCTTATTTTGGATGAAACTTTAAATAACTTCGCATACTATATCAATTCTTAAGAATAGCCTATTTTGCCATTTTTCAGTCCCACATATCCTATGGAATACTTATATGGGGACACTCTGTTGCAGTTAATGATATTTTAATAATCCAGAAAAAAAATTGTAAGAACGATAACTAGAAGTAGGCATCTTAAACATTGTAAGCCCCTTTTTATCAAACTTCAACTAATGACGGTGATTGATCTTTATAGCCTATCTATCGCATTCTAACATATACTAAATCACATATTACAGAATTTAGCTGCAGAGAAGACTTTCATATGTACAATACTAGAGGGAAAAGTAAGATCAACATACCTCATCATAGGTTAACCAAAACTGGTAATTCTTTTAAAATCAACTGTGTAAATTTTTTTAATAGGCTACCTGACACAGCAAAATTAACTACTTTTAAGAAATTCAAATTAACTGTCAGTACCTGGCTCATTAACCATCCTTTTTACTTTATACAAGAGTTTCTTGACAGTGAAATGGATATAGAGTTTTAAAATACTGTTACTATATTTGACATGTGTATATTGTTATAACACTTTTATATTTACATGTAAATAGGATCTTATCTAGATGTAAATATATTTTAAGTTTTATTGTAACACTGACAATGCTTATTTCTATGTATTAATTTTGATCAATGGCAATAAAGATTGGAATTGGAATTGGAACGCAATGTAACTTTATAGTAATTGTTTATAAATTTCATAAAATTTTTGGGCTCTGAAAGAAAATTGGGCTGTTGAATAGTAAGTTAAAACATGTTAAAAACTGTGCCATTTATTTCTGCCAAGTTCTATACTTTCACATCCTCGTGACCCTAGGATAACGTTAAGCACATAAAGGTTAAAATAGCGAGTTCCCGACGCTATATTTGGGACACGTCAGCTAGGGAAGGAAACCCCAAACAGAAAAAATCTTCACCAGGATTGCTGGCTGGTTGGGCCTAGGGTTACTGTAGAATTAAATTTTTAAGAAAACTCATAACTGTCGGACGAATAACTTGGTAAATGACCTGGAAAACTCTTTACATTATTTATTTCTGGCTAGCTGGATTGTTCTTAGTTTGTACAGAAACGAAGCTCTTATGTCAATTAAATTGGAATTACAGAAATACGAGTATAACTTGCTATAACATTCGTCCTGGAGTTGAGATGGAAGTGACTGGAGTTATGGGTATCGGAAACTTCACATTGTTGTATAATGGAAGAGCAAATAATAAGATGATTGGATAAGGTTGAAGATTTGATTCAGATGGAGATTAAGAGATGGAGACAGAAGGCTGGGAATAGAGAGGAATGGACAGTTATTATGAAGGAGGCCAAGGTTCTTAGAGGACGTAGCGCCAAAGGAAGAAGAAGAAAGAGTTTTATTATAATATTATATTTATCATTTGTCATTTACACCCTTTACTAGACAAGTTATTTTTTCCTACCCAATTCTGTAAATGCTGTTTTACCATTACTGTACTACAGGTTCGTTACATTTATATTCATAGAATGTTTTAATACTTAGTCAAGAGTAAAAACGAAACGGTGTAGTAAACTAATTCACAATGTCAGGATCATTTAAAATCTTTAAGAAATTTTTGAAAGTTACTAAACTAGCAAATTAATCAAGGCAGACCAATGTCGGCTATGTTTACATCAACTTTTCAACATTTCTGACAAAGGATCTATATAGATTTTAAATGTTCTTATCGTTATAATTTAGCTATTCTTATACATTCTTGACTATGTATTAAAACATTTCTTCTTCTATTTATTATTCTTATCCGAGTTTTATCTCTTTAGTTATAGGGGGAGGGAGTTTCTATGAATTAAATACATTTTTTTTTACCAGACGAAGCCATGGAAGGCCTCCCCGGATGAGTGATCAGCCCAATGCCTGAGCCACTCGCAAGATAACATGAACACCAATCGTATACACACAAATGCCGAACAAGGCATGAATTATATAATGGTGATAATGACAGCCAGATCATAGTCGGAGACAAGGGCCTAAAATTTCCCGACATTCAGGAAAAGCTCGCCTAGGAAACTTGTCCCGACCGGAAATCGAACCCCCTATTTGAGGAGAGCGAATACATCCCAAATTTCAGAAAGGTAGACGTTAAACTATTCCATAGATTAAGATTTAAAAATTCTGTACTAATGTATAGGCTATCATATTATGTGGAAATATGTGGACATTTATTTGTGCAATGTTAACGAATTAGATTGAATTGTTTTGTCATCTGTATAATTTTGTCAGTATGGCTAAATTGTACTTGATTAATGAGCCTTAGCTCATAAAGGCCTCTTATTAATAAAAAAAGCTAAAACCGTATTATAATGTGAATGATATTTTCATTTTATAAGGAACTGTTTATGTGTGATTTATCAAGTAGAGGTTGTGAAAAATATATTTTAGTATCCAATTCTTCTTATAGACAAATTTGATTAGCTATCGATTTGCGTTGATAACTATCGATCTCAGGATATCGAATCAATTCATGAGCTTATTCATAATTTAGTGCCATCATAACGTTTCATACTTCATCCGGTACGGTCATAAAGTGTATGTAGAGGTAAGATGTTCAGCTGAATATTATATTATATTATATTTTATTTGGGGTAGTGAAATTGAGTTCATTTTGGTGAATTTAATAGTTACTATTCCACTCTTCATAATTATAAGGTGGCAGAGAAGTGCAATGGATTTAAATCCCGTATATGAAGTTTAAACTTATCTAAATGTTCTTACTAAACCTAAATATGAATAACTCTTCAGACTACTATAACAGACAATTAGTATGCAAAGATTTCTTTCAGTTTACCTATCTAAAAAATAAGTAGAGTAAATATGAACATTGATCGAAAAGAATGTTTGCCAACACACACCGGCAATTAGAAAATGTAAATAAAGGTCTTTCAGTAATAAAAATTTCAAATATATGGTACGGTATATCTTTATTAATTTATAAAGAGTAAAAACATAGTTTGTTGGCCTACATCTTGTCGACTAATATATAAACTCCAATGAAAGAGGGAATAATGTAAACTAAACTACATAAGTGTGAAAGAGGCAGACAGATTATGGTAAGAATTCGTGGAACCATACGTGCAGTATATCATTGTGGGGTTTGAGGTTTGGTTCTCCCTTGGCCTTTCAAGATAGCGGTTAAAAATACTGTATATTGGTGCTAAATTCATGTGCAGCCAATTTAACCCTGCCGTTTTTATAACTATGAAGTATACATTTCGTCAGCATACGAACGACAACCTCAATACCGTCGCTATGCATTTACGTCTTTATACGGAAGACAACAGTGTTGTAAGAAATATAAAAAATTAACCCTGTTATGAGAGTCTTAAGATGCTGTTTTATAGTAAGCTTATGTTACAGTACGAAAAAATTATCCCCATTTTGAGTTTCTTTTTAACTTGCTAATCATTTTAGTGGTAGATTCCCTAGATTATTGGCAGTTAGGTTAACAACAGGTGACGTTAGTTTAACATTGGCATTGCTCGGTTTATGTGGAGATTCTAGGAAATTATTATTCTAGAAAATGGCCATACAGATCAATAAATACATACTTGAAATTTGATATCTGTATGTATGCAGAAATGAATGTACTGATGACGTCATTATCTCCACCATCCTGAAAGGGTCATTCTAGGAAATTACCGGAAAGAAGCATTCATAAGTGTCATCAGATTCCTTGAAAGGAAGGCATTAATCTGTAGTCTATATTTGCTCCCAACAACATAAACTTGATTGACAGTAGTTTCGTTTTTGTCTACTATTTCCTTCATTGAGTAATAAAAAATCAAATTATAAATACATAAATCTTCTCAGCTTAACCTTCCAAATTAGAGAGTTAAGTAGGCCTACATAAAATTGCTTAAAAATAATCGGCAATCACTCATATGGTTAGGAGGAAGTTGTAGATTAATAGAAGGAAAGTTATGTAACTCAAACGGGAGGTAGTGGATCGTTTTTGATGTTTGAGAAAAGCCTTAAATGACTTCAATAAGAAGACATAGGATATACAGAGTGATAAGTAAAATTTGGAAGAGAGAATTTGCTCGTTTATAAGTTTCCTAACTGCGGAGTGTAGAAGTGATATTATTGCTTGTGAACCTATAGATTCTCTCCAGAAACAACGTCCAACGACCTCGTCAGCTATAACTTATGCTGTGTGCAGGACCGTATTTCTAAATAGGCTAAGTAGGCTGCAGCCTAGAGCGGCAAATTTTCAGGGGCGGCAGTTTAGCAATTTATTCAAAACTTAAAATGAAGTATTTCAGACGTTAATATTTTTTTCCGTACGAATTTAAGAATACATGTTACTGTAAGGGTAAGTTTGTGCAAACCTGCTACAAATTGCGCGGGAGAACGCAGTTTTTCCTGCCTTAGAAGAGTTAAGAACTATCTGCGAACTAGTATTTCTGATATACGGTTAAACTCACTTTCATTACTTTGTATTGAGGCAAATACCACAAAAACACTTTCACATGAGGGCATTATTAACGAGTTTGCCATTTAGAATCTCGTAAGAAAGCTGTGTAAATTTGAACATGAAGTTTACGTGGGGTGACTTGTTTTAGAGAAGTTTGTATATTTTTCAACAAATAAACCAGTTGTACCTATATTTTGTGTAATTTCATTTCACCGTGTAGGACAACTTAATTCAAATTGAACACAGTTCTTCAATTACGCGAAAGGTAGTCATTAGCATTAAAATATAAAAACATGTTTAAAATAGTGATCACTGATCTCCAAGAACAAATTAATTAATGAATTAATTTTTAACGAATCTTAAAGAAAGTAAGTAAAAAAAACAAGTAGATAACTAATTTGGTTATATAATTTATTATGTAAACCATTAAAATTGTAGTTTTATCTAAACTAAATTAACTTTATGTTTAAAAAAGATGAAAACACCATCCTTTTGTTGTATAAAACAAATGTATTAAGCAAATATGAACTATAGACGGGGCGGCAAATGGACTTAGCCTATAGGCGGCATACTCTTAAATCCGGCCCTGGTTGTGTGTACGAAACTTCAGAGTAAAATATGTACATTATCTTCAAATTTGACTTGTTTAGATATGATCGTGAACTATCGCGTTACCAATATTGCTATGACAGTTGTAATTTGTATCAGTGGGTAAAACGAGTATTTAAAGAGCTACAGCAAGGAAATAGCCAGTAATTAAATTGACTTTTCGCATGTTCTTTTAAGTCCTGTTAAAGAAAAGGCGTATATACATTAGAGGTGTACAAATCTCGATTTTAGCTTGCCCATACCCGCTTGAACGCCAGGCAAGCAAGTTGCCAGCGTCATAGCTAGGAAGCAGGCAGGTTTCTTTTAGCTTGGTGGGTCAGGTCAAACCCAGCCTAGGCAAGCCAGAATAAGCTTGCGACATTCCTATCAGCTAAACAACTGTAGTTGCTAAGTGTAGGTAATACTTTCTTGCTTTTCTACATGCTGGTAGAAGAAATTCACCATGCAGATAAATAAAAGGTGGATAAAGTATTAAAAATCGCTTTAGCGTCTTAACACAATTATTATTTTTATTATTAGGTAGGTTTCGAAGAAAAATCTACCTAATGACTTTCAAAAAATTCGTTCATATCTTTACGTTTCATGCCTCCCTAAGTACGAAACCACCGCCTGTTAAAAAAATTGTGATATTTATTTTAATATACAGTATATGTATATGTATATATATATGTATATGTATATTTATATATATATGTATATTTATATATATATATATATATATATATATATATATATATATAACTTTACACGCTAGCGGCCGTAATTTTCAAGATATTTGAATCAAATTTTATTATGTATTTCTAGGCCCAATAGTTCAGACAAGTTCGTTAATGAGCAAAATTGGCGTAAGAGGGTGGTCGGGGGAGGGGGTTGAAATTTTAAAACATTTATATCTCGGCCCCTATGAAGTATAGAGGGAAACTTTGATTGAATAAATTAGAGTACTCCTTATGGAGTTCACAGTGACACCAACGATTCGGGGGTTTTTGGAGTACGAGTGGGGGTGGGGGTATGGGGAAGGAAATTCGAAATTTTCGAAACTACGTCTTGTGGAGTATCGTTGAAAAGCTCTTGATGAGTACTCTACAAATCAATAACTAGTTTCTTGATAGTTCTCATATAAGGCGAGATTTGAATGTTTGAAAAAGTTCTCTTTCCTCTTTTTTGCAGTTATTATTGCGGGTTTGTCATGCCAAGGCTAAAGAAGAAGAGTGCTACGCAGCGACAGTTCATTAAAACAAAAGCACTTCGAAATCTACCTCAGCTTGTAGGCTTGCCTAAAGGGATTTTTGTTATTGCTATTAATGATTTTATGATGTTTTCTCGAAAATGTTTGAAAAATTTTCCCATGCCGGAGTAGTACCTTTGTTCATTGATAATTCAAACTGTCGACATTTTAGTTTCTCCTCGGCTTCCTTCAGGGTAAAATTCTCTAAACACATCTGAAGTTTCTCAACTACGTAACTGCACGACTTACCAGTAGAGGTGTACATATTCTGATTTTAGCTTTCCTGCACCTTTGAAATTCTGCAACCAGTCACAGCTTTTAACTTGCTTGACTTGAAAGCAAGCCAGATTACAACGATGATAAGAAAGACTGTCGCTATGAGTCACAAGCTCTTCATAACTTGGTGGGTTGCACAGGACCTAAGGAAATTGCAAGGCCTGGCGGAAAGAATATGAAACTGGGTATAGCAGTGCACTGGTAAGTCGTGCAGTTACGTAGTTGAGGAACTTCAGATGTGTTTAGAGAATTTTACCCTGAAGGAAGCCGAGGAGAAACTAAAATGTGGACAGTTTGAATTATCAATGAACAAAGGTACTAGTCCGGCATGGGAAAAATTATCAAACATTTTCGAGAAAACATCATAAAATCATTAATAACAGTAACAAAAATCCCTTTAGGCAAGCCTACAAGCTGAGGTAGATTTCGAAGTGCTTTTGTTTTAATTTACTGTCGCTGCGTAGCACTCTTCTTCTTTAGCCTTGGCATGACAAACCCGCAATAATAACTGCAAAAAAGAGGAAAGAGAACTTTTTCAAACATTCAAATCTCGCCTTATATGAGAACTATCAAGAAACTAGTTTTGATTTGTAAAGTACTCATCAAGAGCTTTTCAACGATACCCCACAAGACGTAGTTTCGAAAATTTCGAATTTCCATCCCCATACCCCCACCCCCACTCGTACTCCCAAAACCCCCGAATCGTTGGTGTCACTGTGAACTCCATAAGGAGTACTCTAATTTATTCCATCAAAGTTTCCCTCTATACTTCATAGGGGCCGAGATATAAATGTTTTAAAATTTCAACCCCCTCCCCCGACCACCCTCTTACGCCAATTTTGCTCATTAACGAACTTGTCTGAACTATTGGGCCTAGAAATAACATAATAAAATTTGATTCAAATATCTTGAAAATTACGGCCGCTAGCGTGTAAAGATATATATATATATATATATGTATATATACAGGTATAAATATATATACATATACATATACTGTATATAAATATAAATATCACAATTTTTTTAACTGGCGGTGGTTTCGTACTTAGGGAGGCATGCAACGTAAAGATATGAACGAATTTTTTGAAAGTCATTAGGTAGATTTTTCTTCGAAATCTACCTAATAATAAAAATAATAATTGTGCTAAGACGCTAAAACGATTTTTAATACTTTATCCACCTTTTATTTATCTGCATGGTGAATTTCTTCTACCAGCATGTAGAAAAGCAAGAAAGTTTTACCTACACTTAGCAACTACAGTTGTTTAGCTGATAGGAATGTCGCAAGCTTATTCTGGCTTGCCTAGGCTGGGTTTGACCTGACCCACCAAGCTTCAAGAAACCTGCCTGCTTCCTAGCTATGACGCTGGCAACTTGCTTGCCTGGCGTTCAAGCGGGTATGTGCAAGCTAAAATCGAGATTTGTACACCTCTACTTACCAGTGCACTGCTATACCCAGTTTCATATTATTTCCGCCAGGCCTTGCAGTTTCCTTAGGTCCTGTGCAACCCACCAAGTTATGAAGAGCTTGTGACTCATAGCGACAGTATTTCTTATCATCGTTGTAATCTGGCTTGCTTTCAAGTCAAGCAAGTTAAAAGCTGTGACTGGTTGCAGAATTTCAAAGGGGCAAGCAAGCTAAAATCAGAATATGTACACCTCTGATATTCATACGTAGATCTATACTTCTAGCGGGGAAATTGCCTTAATCGATTTAAACAGACATTAGACATTAGACATTAGACACGACAGTTTAGGCCTATAACTTGAAAACCTAATGCCCAATAATTTTTATTTCAATTGAGACAGAGGTAGGAAAAATTAATCTACCGCGTTTCATAAATTTACCTTATGCAAAATTTAATTTCCCAAAGTTGTATTTGATATATTTTCTTGGGTAATGACCTAATGAAAAATACAAAATCATTTAGATATTTAAGGAACCATTTTATTAGTTATAGGCCTACCACAGGATTTCAATTTTATTATTCCCACTTTGCATTTTTTCTGTTCTTTCTCTTTTTATTGTAAGTATTAATTTTAAGTTATTATTTTGTTTTATGTATTTGTATTTAATTGTGTATTGTGTAATATAAATAACTGAACTGAACCCGAACACGAGTACTTGCTCATTCGGGTAGTCTATTAATGTATCTCTCTTGTGTTTCATACAATAATTAAAATAAATAAATGTTTTCACAGAGATGCCTTTGAACCGTTCACCTGATGTCTTGTACCAACTGGGGAAAAAGAGACTGAATAATTTATTGGAAAATTTTCTGTTATCATTAGAAGACAGATTATTTCTTGATGAAGATTATGAAAGGATATTCTGGGAAGAGGAATTAACAAAGACATACGACGAAATCAGATATATGCGTGCCTATATTCTTGAAAGCCCTGTGATATTGCTCCAAGAGTGTATAAGAGATATACTTCCTAACTATTTGAAGCAGTTAGAGACGTATCTTTCACATCCTTTAATGGACCACAGCTCTGCTGCTGAAATTAGAAGAGGAATATGTAAAGAATTACTGAAATGTGTATTTCTTCCCTGTATAGAAACGTGTAATCTTGAGACGGTAACTTCGCTCTCATTACTTCAAATTGTGTACGAATCTTTAAATGAAATGAATCATCTCAAAGCGTTAATATTACCAATATTATCTCCACATGATCTAGACTTTCTAGAGAGTACATTACTTCAACAAATAGGAGTGTTTACGTTGTTGCAGAAGTTTGAATATGAGACGAATTGTACAGATCAAATACTTCTGAGTCTTGGGACCCATTGCAGAAATCTTAAAGTACTAATAGTATCAGGATCTCTGCAAGTTACCGAAAATTCATTAACAACTATAATTAATATGAGAAATTTAATTATATTAAATGTACTTGATACAAATATAGATCCATATTGTTACGCTCTCATACTCTGTGAACTACCGAACATTGGAAATATTACAGATTTTTTTTTACTTGACACTATTTTAGCTTCAATTCCAGCCAATCATTTAAACACTGTAACACAATTTAATGGTTGGTTAAACATCCCTGGAACCTTAACTAGTAAATGCCGTTACCTTCGTCAAGTTGCGATGCAGCATATGCACAAAGATTTGCGATGTTTGGCAGATTTGCACCACTTAGAAGTTCTAAGTCTAGAATGGTCAGATTATATGGTCTGCAGATTGGAAGAACTATTCGAAGTAATTGGTGCACAAAGGCTGAAGAAATTATCATTAGGACGTGTTAATAGTATAAACATGTATGGAATGTTATCCAAGTTACGAAGTGTAGAAGTATTGGAATTATTGTATTGTAATTTTTTACTACCCCTGAATATAGTTATTAGGCCTATTGCCCACTTCAGGACCTTAAAGATCTTGTCGATCTGTTCATTTAGTATCGACTTTTTTAAAAACAACCTGCAGAGTTACGTGAATTTACAAGAATTTTACTTGACTGATAGCTTCAACTTAAGAGACGAATTTATTCACAACACACTCAATGCTGGTGGTCTGAAAAAAATTAGGAAATTTCATATTGCACATTCTAGTGAACTGACTATGGCAGCAGTAGTGCGTTTGATCGACACTTGTGAACATTTGATAGAGATTGGTGACCTTGGTTTATGGGACAATGTTCAATATGAGGCAGTTCGTATTCTGCGGAACATCATTAAAGAAAATAATTATAACCTTGAAATAGTTTACTCAAAAACAGAATGATCTTCCTCTTCTGGATTCTAATACAGCGTTAAGCATGCAGCATTACGGTTATAGATATACCGGTATTACTAAAACTTGCAAGATGTTTCAATATCCTAAGGTCATTCAGTATAGGGACGACGTTCGGCGATGAAAATATTTTAAAAATATATCTCATCTGAAATAGTTGCTCAGCTATAAGAACAACCGGGATCCAGGATTTTCAAGAAAGTTTGAGTCTTCCTTGTGATTATTCACGCTTATTCACACAGAAAGCTAATTCGAATTAGCAAAGTTTATATTTAATTTACGATGATGTTAGTGCTGTTTTGGTAAAACCTGAACGACTTTATACAAAACATCGAGGATAAAGCGAGCATTATGATCAACTATAAAAATAGTTATATTTAAATTTTGAATATGTTAATGAAGTCCCTTAGAAGCAAGCGACTGTTTGCAATGTTAAAGGATGAGGAGTGAAATTGGATCTACCACAAATCGTCTTATCTAACTTTCGAATATCTTAATGAAGTGAAGTGCGTTATAACTAAGTGTGCACTAGACTCTGAATCACGATGTGGATAAATATTATGTTAAAACTTCCAAAGTTTCAACTTTTAAAGTAGCACTAAATGCAATATATTTTAACGGTACAAGAAAGAGTGCCAATAATGCCTTATGAAAATATGCTAGAAACACTAATTTAGTTTGTTGTGAGACAGCAGAATAAGTAGTAGGGGTGACACTAAGATAGTTATTTTCCAGATAAGTTTAACTTTCTGTTCGTACTGTGCATAGGGGTGCATTACATATATCGTGATCTATTATAAAACAATGATCTATAAGGTTATTATCAGCAATGACACCAACATTGTTAAACATTTATCTGTAGGTATATTATCTTAGTACCATGGAATAAGTTAAAAGGTAATCCTATTTTATTAATAATGTGTGTATTCATTATCAATTTTCTTATGAGTTAATTTTTAATGTCACACTAACTATTAATTTTTAGATATTTTAATCAATAGAATTTTTCTTACACATTACGTAATCTAATATTATCATCAGCTGTCAAATATAGTTTACATAGTGTCCCTTGTCTCAGAAATCATCCTCTTTATTTTATGGTGTTGTACAGTCACGGACATAAACACCTTATTTAATAATATATCAATGTTTTTCTAATATTAGAAGAGGTAGCCTATAATCTTAAAAGTAAAATTAGTTCCAAACTGTTTGTGTTAAATGCTGAAACTTATACGAGTACAAATTTACAATTATGATGCAAATTAATAACAAATGGACAAACCGTTAAAGGCAACAATTCGATTCTCAAGTCTGTGTAGAATCTCTCCTAAAATATATTATATTAATGTATGACATGATGTTAATTGTAGGCCTTCATTCATAGAACTAGAGATTAAAAAAAAAACAGGTAAACTGATGTAAAAAAGTGCCAGTATGTTTTTTTTAATCAGTTATGACTGCAATTATGATATGCAGAATATGTTTTTTTAATTGATTTACAAGTTAAGCTCCAGATTTATTCATTAAGCAGGGCTTAGGGAAGAACAAAGGTCTAGTTTTCTTTTTAATCAGATTAAAATCTTCCAGCATCAGCTGAACTGTACAGATTTTTGATATCTTGACAATCGCACACTCACATAAAAATACGAAAAAGAAAGTGAAATTAGCTGGTTTCGGGATTTGAACCATGGAACTCCATAACGTGAGGCCAAAACGTTACCATCTCGGTCACCTGGGACAGTTTAACGGTCTAGTTGTAAGTTATAAGCTCATGTAAAACAATAGTGTTTTTGGTCATAGCTATCTCTATTTTAATTTCCAAAGCCGTAAAATATCACAGTAAAACAATTGACTATGTTGTCATGATAAATGATTTGCTTTTTTTTAATATAAATTCTTTCGAATACGTATATTATCATAAAATAGGCACCAAATTGAGCATTACTCCGAAAGAGGTGAACCGATTTCATCCAGTATCAGTAGACCTCTTCCCATGAACACTATAAATGTGTATACCAAATTCCATAAAAATCCGATAAAGCGTATTTGAGTTACCGCGTTTTTAAAATAGACACTAAATTGGGTTTTACTCCGGTACCGGACAACCGATTTGGTCCAATATCGGTAGACGTCTTCCCATGTACATTATAAATGGGTATACAAAGATCAGGAAAATCCAATAAAGCATATTTGAGTTATCGCGACTTCTCATATATTAACATAAAAGGCAATAAATTGGGCATTATTCCGGTACTGGCCAACCGATTTGGTTGAACATCAACAGACGTCTTTCCATGGATAGTATAAATGCGTATACGAAGTTTCATAAATATCCGATAAGGCGTATTTGAGCTATTGCGCCTTTAAAATATACACTAAATTAGGTTTTACTCCGGTACCGGTCAACAGATTAGGTTCAAATTTAACAGAGTACTTTTCATGGATGTCATAATGCGTATACCAAGTTTAATGGAAATCCGATACAGCGTATTTGAATTATGGCGCCTTTCTATTAGAAAGGCGCCATAATCTATTAAAGTAGGCACTAAATTGGGCATTATTCCGGTACCGGTGAACCGATTTGGTTCAATATCAATAGGGTTCTTCCCATTGACATTATAAATGTGTTTTCCAAGTTTCATGAAAATCCGAAAAAGCGTATTTGAGTTAGAGCGCGTACAGACACACGGACGGACAGACAGACAGACGGACAGACATTTTTCGTCCCCCACACAATCTCATAAAGTACCATACTGGCACTTAATAATTGGCCTCATTGTTTACAATATGGCTCTCAATACACGTGTGTTTCATATGAATTATTATCTAACGTTAAACTCTGAAAGGAAATTGTAGATGATGAGAAGAATATAGTAGATATAGTAATGAAATATTGCTACTTAGATATATGTTAAAGAACAAATCAGTTAATTATATGTACATAACTAATGTGTTCCTAGTTGTAAAGGTGATTTTACGAAATAAAGTACATTTTATTAATACAATTCTATCTGTTATTTATTTAATTATTTATTTACTAACCGTTACAGTCTCAATTTATCCATAGGTAATTCGGGCCTGTGTCATTTTATTGTATACCTATTCTGAAGTCAGTTAAATCAATCTGAACTCTCCTCTTTAAATAGAGAGATATTCCCAAGAACTCCACATAGTATATAATGGATTTAATTCAGCGTTAGTGAAATTAAAATACAGTTAGGGAAGTTTAAAGTTAGAGATAAACTTTTATGGAATGAATAACCCTTTGTTTTGAAGATATGAGTGACGCTCGAGTAAATAGGTGTGGAGCCGCCAATTTGTAAGCAAGTGTTCATAAATTTATCCAAAGCTATTACTATGAGAAATATATACGGTCACTTGCGCAAATCTCACTCTCCCAAACGAACATGGTATATTTTAACTACAGTAGGTTTCATTTTTTCTTCGTGTAGTACTATCCGGCTTTCACTAAAATAATTACAAAATAGGAAAGCTACAGGATTAGACAAAATTAATGCAGAACTACTGAAATACTGGGGCATGTCGCTCATTTGGAGAATACTACATATTATTAATTAATGTTGGAAAGAAAATAGGATACCAGACATATGGACAACAGCAGAAGTAATATCAATTTTTGAAAAGGGTGATCGTAAAAGCTGTAAGGGAATTATAAGGGCATAAGCCTTCTTAATAACATCTATAAGTTAAATGCAAGAATAATAAATAAAATATTAAAAATTATATCTGAAGTCTTAATATCGGAAGAAAAAAGTGGTTTCAGAAAAGGTAGGTCAACAACAGATAACATATTTATATCACAACAGATAATGAAAAAAGGGGGGGGGGACAAAATTTACAAACAAATATGGCCTTTATAGATATTGAAAAGGCTTTTGACAGGGTTAATAGAAGTAAATTATGGACTATTATGATAGAAAAGGGTTACCATAAATTAGTAAAAGCAGTGGAAAGCTTATACAAAAATTTCAAAATTGTTATAAACACAGGAAATAGAAGAGCAGATGAGATTTTTGTAAATAAAGGTGTAAGACAAGGATGTCAAGTATCACTCACTCTTTTTAATATATATTTTGACGATATCACTAATAAGTGGAAATGTAATTTTAATAAAAGTGTTAAACTGAATAGACAAAATACAATAAATATAATAAATATGTAGTGATGATTCAAGAAACTGAAGACGCATCTCATCGAATAACGGGAGTGGATTGCATTAGGGCACAAGCATGACAAAATTTATATTATTGGTTTAAGTAGCTCTTGATTTTTCAGTACATTCCATATTTTAATACCTAAATCAGGGCTGTCAAACATGAGGCCCGCATGCGGCCCGCGACCTTACATTTTTCCCCATATAGTGGGCCTCTAAATGCATAAATTACCCTCAAATACGAAGTTTATTAAGTCAAAATATAGAGGTTCCCTCTCTGATAAGTCACTTACTCAGTTGCTTCGTTTATCAACAACAAATATTAAAGTTAATATTGATGCATTAGTTAGTGAAAACCAACATCCTCAAATTTCCCACTAATATCCTGCAATTTTATAATTTTTAAATAAATTAAAATAATAATACAAACGCGTTTTTTTCTTTGTATACCATATCTATTAAAACTCACTGATAAAGTTGCGTACGAAGTATTTTATAATGCGGCCCTCCGAACAGCATTTTTTTAAAGCGGCCCTTGGGGCACTTGCAGTTGGACAGCCCTGACCTAAATAATCCTAACATTAAGTTGCGATTAGGTTTGTTCCTTCAGTCATGCCATACACTGTCAGGTACTGTCAGTACAAGCATGGTCATGGCCATGAACACATTAAAACATTAATATGACTAAATTATATCGGTAGGACGAATTTCAGCCTTATCAGGCCTACTTTCCTTACGCCCAGACCCGTAGTCAGAATTCAACATCATTGTGGACACAAGTTTCTCAGGATGGGCTAGTTTATGTTATGGAAGAATATTAAATTTGGGCCTGATGTGGAATAAAAATATCTTCAGTTATTGTTAACTGAGAGTTGTTTGTCCTGTGACACTTGTACAAGTAAGTTACTTAGTGCTTTTTTTTTTATAAAAATAATTTAAGGGGTACTCTTGTTTTTGACTTGACGGGAACAAATCCAACTTCCCTACATATTTAAAATGAAAGTAGAATCGCATACAATATGCATACGGTTATATGATTTTAAGAACACTGAAGTGGATTCAGTTCTACCAGTAAGCTGTAAATTACTCCATGATAGGTTCATAGGGTTTCTTGCACCTTTCACAAACACATAAGGAAATGCAACTTATAGTCCTTTATATTTGGAGTCTGTTCGAACATCATCTAGAGTACACGATATTGTTGCTGATCATCTGACATGTATATACACGGAGTCATTTTCACAAGAGCACGTATAATTTAACACACGAAAAACAACTGGTCCACCGTTGTGGCTCAGGGGATACGTTCTCCTCTCAAGCAACGGTCCCGGGTTCGATTCCAGGTCGGGACAAGTTACCTAGGAGAGGTTTTCTCCGGGGGTTTCCCTCACCTGTGAGACAAATGTCAGGTAACTTTAGGCCCATGTGGTGCCCGGATATCATCTGGCCGTCATTATCATCTTCATCCCATCCTCGCCTTGTTTGGAGTGAGGTGTGAATGGTGTGTCTCGTCCTGTGTGTTCATGTTGTCTCGGAGGTGGCCCCGGCATTGGGTTGGTCACTCATCCGGGGAGGCCCTCCATGTCCTTGTTTGGTCAAAAAATATGTCTGTTGTGATCCATAGTTCATTTCTCTGCAGACAGGTCGCGGCCCGGGCCTCATAAAGGTCCCTATGGGAGAGGTAAAACTACGAAAGAGAAAAAAAATACAACTGGAGAGTAGCCAAAGACAAACTGACATGTGCAGCACATTAATGCAAATAAATGCAATTTTAATCCAAGAGGTAAGGGATACAAAAAACTCTCGAGCAAGTGGTAATGTGAATCAGTAACATTGGCAATGTAGTCATGGTTACGATTGCAATGTAGGCCTAACTGTGCTGTATCGCTCACTTGCTTTCTCGATTTCAAAGCTAATATCAGACCCTACCTCTAAAAAATCATGGTATGGATAACGGATGTAACAGTAAAAGTACCTATTTTAATGTAAACGATGTGCTTAAGCACTTTTATTTTGTTTGGCGTAAATTTCACCATATTTCAAATTGTGGAAATTATTTTCTCCTATATGAAACTGAAGAAACCTTTAAAGGGTAAGCGTACCGGTACCCTCAGAAAAAGCACTGCCTACTTCTATTGAAAGCACAAAATTTCAAAAAGCATAAAAAGTGTCCTTAAGATTTACTTTAAATCAGTAAGCCTACACCCCAAAAATCTTCTAGTACAACTGAATCCTTCTCTACTTTAAAAAAGCTGGATTTTCTGAGATTGATTTCCATTCTTATGTCCTTTTTTGCTTTTCCAAAATACACTAGTTAAACTAAATGAGCCATTCTTGAGTGAGTCATTATACGTCTTTGTGGCCTGTTCTTGTTAGGACAGACAAACTAGATTCACAAACTTGTGTACTACATGCAAAAGTTCTTATTGCTCCTAACATGTTAACAATCCTTAAAGGCGTTCTATTTTTGTCACTTAGCCTATGTCTCTACGAAGTAAAGAGATTTTACAATGCCTTTCTTATGTAAGAAGTTCTTTGCAACTTCCATATCTTCTACACTTGAAATGCTACTGTGCGAATAAATGATCTGAATTTAAAAATATGGCTTTATTATAAGCATTACGAAAATATAGTTTGAGAGTGGGTGGGATATGAACTCAGGGTGGGCTCCCAATGGCTATGGGTCGGCTTACGTTTTGAAATTAAAAGCAAATGTTGTTAGTCAAAATCGTATTGATATTTTCGATACCTAGCGTCATGTGGAATTGCCGACTGGATCCTTTTATGCGGGTGGATTTATATTAAGATTAGTGATACTGAATATAATTAAGAAAGGAAAGGTCATGTGTTTTCTGAGCGCCATATCGCTTTAAAATAAGTAAAATTAATTCAACTTTATTTTAGAATGAGACTAAGCTTCCATATTGAAATATTTGGGATTATAGTTAATTATATAAGTTTGTAAAAACATCAATAATTAATAAATAAATTAGTGAACTAATGAAATGTAAGTTACTTACTGGATGGGATTTTAAGTGAAATAGGAGCTATAATAAAGGGAATACGCTTCTCGCACAGTTGGTATGTCCGTTTACTGTCAGTTAGTAATTTCTAACGTATTTCAATTAGTTTGAACGCGGATGTGAAAGTAGACAGACTTCAGGTAAGAATCGTGTTTACAATATTAATTTCAATTTCAATTTCGAGTCCCCTGGGCTACCTCCAACGTAGGGGGTTTGTTTAGTCACAGCTGTGGAATAATACCGGTAACCGATAACTACATCTATGTTGTCGGTTGTACTGGAGACTGTTGTTACATGATCAGACAAGCTAGACGAGAATGAACAGGTCGCGGGAATCAATCAGTTTTCAAAGAACAGGGTGATTACTGATTATAAAGTGAACTCTTAATTATCTCGTTTTCTGAGAAATAATGTTTTCATTACGAGGAAATTATATCAGGCATATACTTATTTGCATTGCGTAACAGTTACGCAATTCAATATTACGCTAAACTTGTGAATAAGGTGACCACCGTCAGAACAGGGCCGTACCGAGTGTGACCATGTCTACAATGTCGCCAATATTACGCACATAAGTACATGCCTATTGAATTCAGATGATAAACGACTGTTATAGCGTTGTTTTATGAAATATGTGGAAGGGCAAAAAAGCTTCTGCATTAAGAATTCTAGGTCCGTGACAGGTTATGTTAGGTTAGGAACAGTCGTGTTAGTTTAGCAGCAGTATTCTGCATAGCGCGGGGTTCGTGCCATGTAACGATGTATTACGAAAGCATGGAAGGGTAATAGAATAGTGACAGCCAAATTATAGGTCAGTGACAGGTTATGTTAGGTTAGGAACATTTTTATTAGTTTAGGAGCAATATACTGAACAGCGCGGGGTTTATTATGTCTCTCATTGAATGTTTTCTGTGACGGGAAATTTTACCCTTGCACCGATCGTTTCTCTTTTGTTCCCCGCGGCTCGGAGGGGCACGGTCGCTAATGGCACAGCATGGCTGGCTACGCTGTTCTGAAGGAGTTCCCAACATTATTATTTTTCTTGATTATAGATTATATAATATTTAATTGGGGTTTTCTGTAATTCATATCTGGGTCTTTCCCCCCCTTTTTATTTAAGAAGTGGAAAAATCCCACGCTATCTTATCTTCAAAACCTATATAATCTATATATTATCACCCTTGTAGGAATATTTTAAATATAAGTAAAATCGCTAAGAAGTTCAAGAAACACAAAATTGACCTAAAATGGCGGTATGACATGAAGCGTAATCAGGAGAATCGTCTGCTCAACTGTGAGAGTGGAGGGAGTCGTCATTGGGTCACGTGATCCAGAAACATGGCTGTAAAATTGATGCGATCAACACTAATATCGCTGTTACCACCCCCCTAGCTCTACATGTCACTAACTTAACTGCCACCAGTTTTCGCTTATAGATTTCAACTGTGAAACTAACTGTAAGTGGCCTTGTTCTTTTGCCATAACAACTTAGATCACCTCGATTTCGTTTGCCTGCTCTGCTTGTTTAATTTGTTTATAACGTTACGGTACGCAGAGATCTGACATTTTAAAAATATATGACGAAAGAGGGGTTATGTATGTAAGCTTAAACGGGAATACATTGATAGATTTGAACGCTTTTTTTTTTTAAATATATATATATATATATTTTTTTTTAATCTGAGGTATTTTTTCCCGGGCGGCGTACTGTATCGTGAAATGTACCACGAAGTCGGATTTTTAGCTACTTAATAATTGATGGTATTAATTAATTATGAATGGGTTGCAATTAAGGGTAAGGTTCATGAATCAATGGTTCTTTTCAATCGTTTTTATTACTTATTTACTACGTGTAACAATATAATTAAAAATAAAATTATGTAATTCATGAAATTTTTGTAAAAGATATAAATTTTAATAAGTACGTTTTAACTATATAACTGTTAAATAAACTATTAAAAAAATCTAGCGATTGAATTAGTGAATGCGGGCGAAGCCGCAAACATTTGCTAGTTTTAATAAATAAACAACTAACGGCATCAGTTTCCTTTCTTAATTAAATTAATAAATACAATAATTAATTAACAAAAATTCTTAATTAAATTAATAAATACAATAATTAATTAACAAAAATTACATATCTGTACCTCAGAGCCAAACGAGCGTAACTGCCAAAAACTAAATTTTACAGTAGGAGCGAAAAACAAAATTATGAACAATAAAGGGGAATGGAGTTACTACTATTTGGCTCTCAATATCTTGGTTTCTAATGAAATTATGGATTTAATATTAATTGGTTCTATAGAGGTCAAGAAGTTAGTTAAGAATATGAAAAAAAACAAAAAATATGAAATTTGGAGTTACGTTCCTTTGGCTCTGAGGTACAGATATGATAGTCAAAACATTAATTCAAATTTTAATTAGAATATTAAAACAAGTTATTTGAGCAAAACTTTATTTTAAAACTAGTTTATTATTATGCTTCAACCTATCTGCCCGCAGGTGTCTTCTAATTATTTTCAAATTATTTTTTCCAGGCGTCAACATGGTACTCCTACAAGATCCAATAACTACAATTAAAGACTGCATAATCATACTGGTGAAGAGGTCGGTGTCTAAATGGGAAAGATTAATGGAGTGCAGTAATCAGAGTGCGCCCATAGAAAATAGGGAAATAATTAGCATTTTCATCGAAGAATGCGCACTGCTACATAGATTTCTTTCCGGAATTCGGTGGGAAGATGAAGAATTACATGTTCTTCTAGCTCTTCGCATATTACACGAATTGTCTAATTTCAAAGACGTGCCATCTGCTTCAACAGATATCCGCATTACTTGTGGATATGTACTTGAGACGATAGAACCTCTTATTGAGAAACTAATCTGCCAACATTGCAGTATTTTAACAGTCACTTTACAACCGTACGCCAATCTAGCTGCTCTCAGATTCACTGTATACCGGCGTGTATCATATTTAGATGACATACAGAACTGTATTCAGTTTATAAAAAAGTTATTAATTTTTAAAATGCCATTTTATTCTACCAATGTGATCGTTGAAAACTTGCAACAGCATTGTACGAATCTGCAGGAACTAGATGTTTCTTCCTCTGAGAAAGTTACGGATGTATGTGTTGAATACGTGCTAAAAATGAAGAACCTGACTCATTTATGTATGATGCACACAGCCGTTACCTGCTACGGCTGTAGAAAAATACTCCTAGGAATGCCAACTATTCAGTATTTCACATGGCGTGTGTTAGTGAAAGAGTATATTGATTATATTCCTGTAAAGATTTATAGGAAGCAGCCATGCATCACGTATATTTCTTCTTCTGAAGATTCTGGGTACACGACAGCTTTGAGCATTTCGAGATGCAATTACAATGACATAAATTGCGAAAGACTTCTGCGAGAAATGGGTACAAAAATTTCTCGTTTAAGATTTTATTCCGTGTTTGATTTAAAGTTCTGCGATGTCGTAACATACTGCACTTCTGTGAAGAAGTTGGAGGTAATATATTGCAAATGTGAGACTGATTTCCACACTTATTTCAGCAAGTCTTTACCTCATTTCGCAAGCGTAGAATGTTTATTTTTAGCATTTGACAGAGAATCCTTGACTATAACAAGAAATGTTGCATACTACAAGAAGCTTCAAGTGTTCCACGCCTACGGCATGGTTCATCTCACCGATGGACTTGTTATTGCAGCGATAGATGAGGGCAGCTTAGAGCATCTGAAGGTGTTTGTTGTCGAGGAATGTAGTGGTTTTACAGTAGATTGTGTAGCCCCCTTGGTTAGAAACTGCAAAAATCTCGAGTATATTGGAAATGTAAAGTTTTGGAGAGGCACTCGACAGGAGCTTTCTGGAGTTAGTATGTATTTGAATTATCGAGAGGACTGTGGATTTCATAGAATCCATTTAATTGATCAAGAGAATTCTTATCTATATGACGAAGTATGTAAGTTTCCTTGAGCTTATCCAGCTTAAGTACACAGGAAATTTTGACAGTGTTACGCGTTAAAAACATTACAACATTTTATTGATTTTTTAATGATACTCTTAATGAAGATATTATTCATGTATAATTTTATAGTGCATTTGTTATTTTACCATCTCACACTTTTTATTTTTTTATTATTTATAGTACATACCAAAATTAAGATGAAATAAAAGAGGAATGCAATAAATAACTATTACATAATAAAATTAAATGTTGTTAATTAATAACATTAAGCGAAAATTCTGACGATAAAAATATACCTATCTGAAATATGAGTATATTTTACATATCTGTTAAATTTTAATTAAAGTATAGTTTATTTAAATTGTAGCTAAAATATTGAAGTTAAACAAATATAAACGCAATAGAAATTTTATTGCAATTCTTTATTTGGGAAAGTACACAAACTTTTAAGAATAATGGATAATTTTTTATAAAATGTTCGTGCCCTACATTTAATTATTACACATGTTTCCCAAGGGCATTCATGTAGTTTTACAGTGACTTAAATTGAAATTTTACTTTTTTCAGACCTTTAAAGCAAATCACTACTTTGGTCATTTTAAAACAAAGGAAAGTTAAGAACTAAGAATAAATTAATATATTATTATAGAACGGTTGTAATCGTATAAGTTGAGCTGATTAGGTAGATTTTAAAATCATTTTCAGGTATAGGTCTGTGATTAAGTATCAGTAACAGGGTGGTATTTATTAACTACAGGACATTTCCATGCAATTTATTTAAGTGATATTTGATAAATAAAGTATAAAAACTGAAGTGCAAAAATATACTAAACTGAAAAAAAAATATTGTGTTTTTGTATTTTAAACTTATTCAGCTATTTTTTAGGCTTGGATGACGTCTTACTGTAAGAAAATACATTTTAAGAAGCACTGATAGTATTTTAGTGAAAACACTTTTGTTATTTTCAATCCAGTTTTTTACAAATCGCTGTGTTCAATTTTTTTAATCAAAGAAGCTACAGGTATGAAGATGTTAAATTATTATGATCTTACGAATTGACATAAAAAATTACACGTTGATGTGATTAAAAATAAAACTATGAAATTAGGACGATACACATTTGCGATTGGTTGAAATTCTACATATTCTTATACTGGATTGGCCATTGATTTATTAGCTAAATAGTCCCTTTAAACTTCAAACTACGCATAAGGTCTGTGATTAAGTATCAGTAACAGGGTGGTATTTATTAACTACAGGACATTTCCATGCAATTTATTTAAGTGATATTTGATAAATAAAGTATAAAAACTGAAGTGCAAAAATATACTAAACTGAAAAAAAAATATTGTGTTTTTGTATTTTAACCTTATTCAGCTATTTTTTAGGCTTGGATGACATCTTACTGTAAGAAAATACATTTTAAGAAGCACTGATAGTATTTTAGTGAAAACACTTTTGTTATTTTCAATCCAGTTTTTTACAAATCGCTGTGTTCAATTTTTTTAATCAAAGAAGCTACAGGTATGAATATGTTAAATTATTATGATCTTACGAATTGACATAAAAAATTGCACGTTGATGTGATTAAAAATAAAACTATGAAATTAGGACGATACACATTTGCGATTGGTTGAAATTCTACATATTCTTATATTGGATTGGCCATTGATTTATTAGCTAAATAGTCCCTTTAAACTTCAAACTACGCATAAGGTCTGTGATTAAGTATCAGTAATAGGGTGGTATTTATTAACTACAGGACATTTCCATGCAATTTATTTAAGTGATATTTGATAAATAAAGTATAAAAACTGAAGTGCAAAAATATACTAAACTGAAAAAAAATATTGTGTTTTTGTATTTTAAACTTATTCAGCTATTTTTTAGGCTTGGATGACATCTTACTGTAAGAAAATACATTTTAAGAAGCACTGATAGTATTTTAGTGAAAACACTTTTGTTATTTTCAAGCCAGTTTTTTGCAAATAGCTGTGTTAAATTTTTAAATCAAAGAAGCTACAGGTATGAAGATCTTAAATTATTATGATCTTACGAATTGACATAAAAAATTGCACGTTGATGTGATTAAAAATAAAACTATGAAATTAGGACGATACACATTTGCGATTGGTTGAAATTCTACATGTTCTTATACTGGATTGGCCATTGATTTATTAGGTAAATAGTCCCTTTAAACTTCAAACTACGCATAAGTATAATTGAGTTTTAATTTGGATAGTCTCAACAGCAGTGAAATATATCATCTGAAGTGGTTATTGATTATAGGATTAACATGATTTTTGTGCATAAATTCAGTGAATGAAAGCTGACATAATTTTAACGTGAAAGAAAGACAAAAGTACTGTATAGAGTCTCAGGTCTAAATTGTTTATTTTTCAACTTATACTGGGTCAGTGTAGTAAATTCATAATCGACTTATACAGGGTCAGTGTAGTAAATTCATAAGCCTTTGTGAGCTATATAACCGGCTATAAATATACTAGCCCAGTAACCCAGTTAATCTGTGCATTGTTAGAAATAGGTGGATGCATGAAAATTTGCATATTGTTTTTTAAAATGACATGATCAAGGATAGGATATTTGAATGTTGCTTGCGGCCGTCTTTTATTCACAAAGAACAAGCAATTTGTCGTAACTACATTTACTAATATGGTTTTTAAGTAATTAAAATTCAATACAAAATACTCGTTTAAAGAACGGTAAACGGCAACTTCTCTTACTTCATTTCTACCAAAAAGTGGTTCTTTGGACCACCTATTATATTTAAAAATTTTTGTTCTTCCAGTGTAAAAAAAAATACGGTGAACGATGAACGTAGGATATCCCCATTGATATTACTAGGTTTAATATCTACATAGCATATGGGGTCTGTGAAAGTTACATAATAATAATAATTAATAATAATAATAATAATAATAATAATAATATCTCTCTTCTTAATAATTAAAGAAGAAAATATTCCAAAGAAAATTGCATAGCACTACAGTACTCACTCATAGCAGAAGGTATATTTAGAACACAATGAAGTGTTCAATCGATAGAAATCGGTCAAGTCCACTTACCTGAAATAGAAGAGAAAATGTATTAGATAATTATATTAAAATACTGCACTGTAATAAATAGCCTTAATCCTAATTAATTATTAATTATCCTTTATACATGTTTCTATGAATTGAGTAAACGACGATAGAAAGATAGTTATTTCAGTTATGCTTCGGCCATGGGCTATTTATACATAGGCAGAGGTTCGAACTTCAAACCCGGCATTGAAACTTGGTCCCCTCGTAATTTTTATTATCCACAGCGGTAGAGCAGTTGGTAAGGCAGTGTCATTCTGTTGCCAGTTCGCGGATTCAAATCCTTCCTACGCTTATGGCACTTAATCTTGCGTGATTGCGACAGTCCCAAAACTTATGTGGAAACTTATAGGAAGGAAAAGAACTGTGGGATTCACAGAAACAAGTTATGGTAGAAAATTAACTGAGAACATGGAAATTGGTTAGATTCTGTAGCCTGTAACAATATCGTGAAATACGATATTGATGAAAAAAGTTTCTTAGTGCTATTTTACTGAATAAGTACTCTCCATGCAATTACTGACTATTATCAATTTTACTAGATAGAGTAATTAATGATTCGTGCCTTAATTGTTTTGCAATTAAGTCCACGATTTTTTATTCAAAACTGGCATACATGAACCTATTTGTAAAATTAGAAATCTATGGTTAGCATTACCGAGTAAAGTAGTGTTAAATTGTTCATGGTTTAAAAAAAAAAAAAAATAAATAAATTCATGATGCGGGTAGTCTAAAATGTAATGAAACGAAAAGTGCAGAAAAATAGTTATTTACTATACAAGGGCTAAAAGAAAGATTTTATTTTGCGAGTAGGTATGTTTGCAGAACGAGCCCATAATAGCTAGTGAAGCAAAGATTATCGTGCGCAGACAGAGGTTATTTATTTCTCGTGCATGGCTGCCAATCTAAGAGATGGAATGGACAACGCTTTTCAGCCAGTAAGTATGACATATTTGCGACCACCGTTATAAATTTAGCGTTTAGAAGGCGTAATAAATGTTAATATTTTTAATTTATACAAGGCTGAGTCTATTTAATAATAATATGCAATTATTCTAATTCAAAAAATAGTATTTTCCATGCGAAGCGACCAAAGTTGGTGACCCTGGAGTGACATAATCTTATAACACTCAATGGCATAATTTTATCCTTTTAAATAATATCGTCTACCGTTAATAGTGCTTCTTATACCTTCAACTGTCTAAAAAATAATTATAGAATAAATTAAAAACTGACAGTAGAAACATAGAACATTCGTTATTATTGGTTGATGTTATTGGACAGACTCAGGTCATGAAAGTTAATTTGTGACATAGCGTAATATTCTGCCCATCCTTCCTGGCAATTTATTCATCCTTTTGTTCCCCTCTTTGTTGCCAGATCACATTTTATTCTTGGGTTTGCAATTTTAACATTATTATAATGTAGGCTACATAACTATTACTTATTTAAGCTAGCTTATGAAGTGAATTTATATGATAAAACTACTTGGCTGCCTGCATATTACAACTAACGTTTCTCCATGCCGTATTTGCTTATACTGGGTCACCAAAATACCTCATAACTTCTCTTCAAAAGTTTTAAAAGGAAAAAATAAACATTTAAATATTCATAGCTGACAGAAAATCGCAAAAAGCCGCCTTTTGGGTGAGAGATTTTAAAATCCCGTTTGCTTCGATTATAGACTTTTCAGGTGAAAAATATCAGGGTCTTTTCTAATCAATTCCATGGAATGTGTCACAATTAGTCTACCATGAAAATGTGAAGCAAACAAGGCGCCCTAGACTAATAGCTAACAATAGGTATGACATATGTCGGCCGCGATATTGAAGAGTGAGCCGTGAAGAGTAGCGAATCTAGATCCAACCCCTCCGTGGTCAATGGATTTTTCAGGACGTGGAATTCCTGGGCCTGGAGAGACTTTAAGCTGGGGCCCCGTGTCGTAGATTTACGGCACGCTAAAGAATTCCAAGCCAAAATTAGAGCCTCTGTACAAAATTCTTGGCCTTCTCCCGTCATTTTCCTGCGAGGGTTGTGAGACGATATGCTTACTACCTGTCCCTCTGCCAACTTTCGAAAAATAAGTTTAACAAATTTAGTATGGGTACCGAAACTTCCCTCAACAGGGAAAGGTTATAAGGGTAGATACATTACGTAGTCTACATACATAAATACATAAGAGCCGTTTTGACGTTTACAGTACAGTATGGGATTTCAGTAGACAGGGACAGCTCAACAGAAATGTAAGGTACTGTTGACTTTAAAACTTACATGTGTGCAGTTAATTTCTCTCAATATAGCTTACTGTAGCAAAGAACGATCTTCAGACATAAAGATGTCCGTGACAAAATTTAATACTAAATTAAAACGTTCCTTTTAAAATGTTCCTAATACGATAACAGCGTTGGCTCAAAATACTCTAGTGGAGTGAGGTATTTGTTATATATTTCAGAACATTTGTCTATATTAAGATTTGATTATTCATTAAATATAGAACAAATATGTTCATCGTCTCGCTCTTACTCACAAGGGATTGCAGAGGGAAATTTCTTGCTTTTGTAACCACCTTGTTTACATGTGCATTCCTGCGTCTTTACTTATTACCCGGGGCGGACTGACAGCACGAACAACTCATGGAAGAAAGGTAGGCACTCGTTTAATCACTCAAATAATTCACTCAGTAAGGAAAAGTGTGCGATGTCTTGTCGTGCTATTCTCATTCCTCAAGAAAGATAAGAGTAATGACATTGCTTCTAAATCGAGGGATGCTTTCATAATAAAGCCTTGAACCTTCACAGATAGGACTTATTTATCTTTATTTCATTGTAATTTTAAACATTCGGTAAATCTCAGCTTCCCGATTCCCTACTTTTAAGAATAATATGGTCTCATTTGATTATTGATCCCGTTCATTGTCCAGGTTAAATTAATAAATATTGGCAACTCACTTTACCGAACTCTTCCAGACAATATTGTCGTTCACTTCAGTGAGTTAATCTCCAAGGTGACCGGTGTTCATTTTTAAAATAAAAATCCTAACATGCATTCTAGTACCGAAACTTCCACTTGAAGGCCCTACGCCCTCAACAGAGAGGGGTCACAAGGATACATACATACATTACATGTCTACATACATAAATACATAAGAGCCCGTTTTGACGTTTATAGTACAGTATGGCTAAATATGACTTTGCTAGGGAAATCCGACCATAAGTCGGTAAAAACATTTCCGCGTAACAGTAGAAAACTTCTGCCAGATCAAATCGGAAAGTTGCTGTTTCGCTCTCCGATGAGGTCATTGAAAATTTTCATTCGTCAATCAATAAAATGAATAAAATATTGCATACACTGCAGGTGACTTAGTGGAGCATCAGTGTATGCAATATTTTATTAATTTTATTGATTTAGTATGTTTCACTGTTTATATTACTTCGTTTTTATTTATTTTATTTTTCATTCGGTTTAATCCTTCTGACTCAGCCTCTAACAAACATGAGGGCCAAGAAAAATTCTAGGGGTATAAGGCGTAAGGCAAACAATCTAATCAACCTTCACATTTCGAATGTCTAAAAGGAACCTCAACCTCCTGAAACTTCCTGGTCTTCGCGACCTGGAAACTAAGCTTGATGACTGAGAAATGTACGATACTCCGCTGCTTATGTGCTTATCTCGCATAGGTTCAAAGATCAGTAAATATTTCCTCTCTAATATTCATTTAAAAGAATCGTTTGGAACTAATACAGGACTTGGTAATAGAGGGTTTTGCATGATAAATTATTATTACTCACCATTTCATAGGGGAGCATTATATTTCAGAGTATCTGCTTTCTGGTTTTGAGTTAATTTTAACTTTTATATTTATCCCATTTTCTAAATGTAGGCAACAATTATTTATGTTATGTTTTATGTAACTTCAGTGAGTTGTTTAATTGTGTTTTATGGTATGCACACGATTTGAGCACTCAAATCCAACAGCATGGTTTTATTCAAAAGGGAAGTAAAGACACTGGCCTGGAGTCGTAGATATGGCAATTTACAAAATCCCTGGAAACCTTGAGGGTAAACAAACTACATTCCGTTTCAATTCAGACCTTTGCTAGGATAGATTCCTAAGCACTAGGGTGGCCTATTATCACTATTATTACCCTTGATAAAATGATGGAACTGTTCATCTCCATAGCTGAAGTCTTCTAGGGACCTCTCAAACATAAAAAAGTATTCCCGTCGCTCACAGTGCTAGTTTGATGATTGTTGTTGTTATTATTGCTTACTTAATCAATGTCAATAGACAATTCCTAAGCAAGATAAAGGAATATTATATATTTTACGGAACCTGAAGATTAATTGCCGCGCTTACTTGAGCCCGCCATTCAACTCTATTCTGTGCCAACTCCATCCAACCATCCCTCTCAAATACTATTTCTCCTAAATCTATCCTAATATTGTTACTCCCAATTACGTCTAGGTCTTCCAAGTGGTATTTTCTCTTCGGGTCTCCCAGTCAATATGCTTGAGATATGTCTTTCCTCCCCCATGCGTGCAACATGTCCAGCCCATTTCATCCTCCCTGATTTAATTACCCTTACAATATCCGGTGACGAGTACAGGTTATGAAGCTCGTTTTCTCCAGTCCCCATTTTCATCTCTCTTAGTTTTGTTATTATTATTACTATTTTCGATTATTATTTTAGGTTGCAATAGCATTAGTTGTAAGTAGCAGTAGCAATAGCAATATTTGCGGTAGTAGTGTTATAGCGCTGTTAAAAGCGGTGGTAGTGGCTGGATTGTATTAGGGCCCGGAGTTTGATAACATGTCATCTTTAAACTGGAACATAATAGACGTTGCCCAATAGTGCAGAAATTCTAATCATGACCCCTAGGTTATGAAATGACAATTTTAAGGGCCATTTATGGTATTTTCCACATTTTTTTTATTTTAGGTAATTTAAAAAAAAATGCCATTGTTTGGCCATTTTTGGTAATTTTACGGTCTTTTATTTCCACAGTTAATATTTTTAGGTAATTTTTAAAATATAAAATCATTGTTTTCTCATTATGTGTTGTTTCTCGCAATATATAGAGTTTTTGTGCATTTACTTACAAAAAATATTATCGGACCTCTTGGATATCTTGTTATAATTTTAACTTTGATACAAAAAGACGGTGTTTGCTGTTGCATTTAACCGTATGTAACCTGTACTTGTGTCAACAACATAAATGTAGAATAGACACAAACCTGATGGATAAACTAGTATTCTCATAAAAAAGTGTCTATTATTTCAGCTTTTTGGGTCATTTTTTACATCTTCGCAATAATTTTATAACTCAATTTAAAAGTATTTTAGGTCATCAAAATTTGGGCTTGGTGATGAGAATAGTGGTGTGGTGGTATTGGTGATAGTAGAGGTGAATGCATTGCTATAGGTGAAACAATAATAGTTTTTAGAGATGACAGTAATTGTGGTAGTAGGGAATAGCAGTCTTAGTAATGGTGGCTGTTCTGATAGTGATAGTAATGACTTTGGTGGTAGTAGAAGTAGTAGCCTAGTAACAGGAGCAAAATTAAACTTTGTTTTAATCGCGCAATTGAGTAATCACACTTCTAAAATCCCACACAAACTAATAATCGTAATAAAACCACAACGTCTAAATAGTTCAGTTAGTTTAGTTTAGAAACGACAAATAAGGTAATCTAATAACGAACCAATGAATCACATTTAATGAGTAACGACGTAGTTCCTCGTAGCTCGTCAATCTACCCCACTCCCCGCTGATAATCAATGTTCCCCAACATGCAGGCTATACAATTAATGCAATTATTATTAAGTGCCAGTATGGTACTTTATGAGATTGTGTGGGGGACGAAAAATGTCTGTCCGTCTGTCCGTCCGTCCGTGTGTCTGTACGCGCTCTAACTCAAATACGCTTTATCGAATTTTAATGAAACTTGGTATACGCGTTTATAATGTCCATGGGAAGAACCCTATTGAAATTGGACCAAATCGGTTCACTGGTACCGGAGTAAAACCCAATTTAGTGTATATTTTAAAGGCGCCATAACTCACATACGCTTTATCGGATTTTCATGAAACTTGGAATACCTATTTATAATGTCCATGGGAAGATGTCTATTGATATTGGACCAGATCGGTTGGGCGGTACCGGAATAATGCCCAATTTAGTGCCTCTTTATGGTAATATATCACAAAGGCGTGGATAACTCAAATACTCTTTATCGGATTTTCTTGAAACTTGGTATACGAATTTATGACGTTTTGGGGTACAAGCCTATTGAATTAGGGCCAAATCGGTTGACCGGTACCGAAGTAACGAGTATATCAATATTAATTTTGTAATCAATATTCTTTCAAGGCCCACAATGTATTAAAAAAACTTAACAAATTGCCAATCGTTTATTCATATTGTTAGCAACCTTGATTGATTTGTTTCTTCATAAGGATGTCAGTGTGGGTAAATAATAATTTAAATAAACGATTTATAACAACTAGCCGATGAATATTGATATTATAATGTGTATTCTATGGTTATGTAGACTACCGATATTTACATTAGGCTATATTTTACTGTGAGTATTTTTCTTATCGTTCCTGTGCAGCAATATACCTAATGTAATTCCTGACAGATAGATTTCATATGCTTATTATTCATTCATAACCTTTAAGGCTGCTTTAAATTGAAACAGAGATATCAGCGAATCGTAGGTCTATTGCATCATTATTATTATTATTGCCGGCACATTTTGTTTTTGGAGTTAACTCGGACATCTATTACAAAAATAACTTTGATGCATGGGCCTAATATCATAATTGCGTGTATCACTGATTAAAAAAAAAAAAAAAAAAAACATACTGGCACTTGGTTATATCAGTTTACCTGATTTTATTATTATTATGACTTGAGCCCGGAAGTTCAGGAATGTATTTTGGTTTAAATAGGCAGGGAAAAAAGCACGTTTATACAAAAAATTGACAGTAATATAATTAAAATAAACATTTATTAAAAGTCAAAACATAGAATATTCCCACTCTTTGTTACTGAAATTAGTTATCTAAGATACATAATTTATTTATCTCATACGGAACTTACTCTTACTGTTCTTGGTTACAAACAACAATATTTTTGTTTCAAACTGTCATAGTCAGCCGCCTCTCAGAGAGAAGGTTTTTCATCATTTATAGGGAACAATATCATCAGTAAATATTATTGTGACGTGAATATGTTATTTTATTTGTGTTACATTTTCCTTTTCATGCATTTAAATTCTTTATGTGCTTTTTAAAATCTGTAAATAATCACAGAAAAAACCATAATGATCCAAAACAGACAAAAAAGGCTTTAAACCTTAAAATAGACAACCGAAGCTAAAAATAGTAAAAAATACAACAAAAAAACCGTCCCTAAATGTACGGAAACTTAGTAATCTCTTTTTACCTGTTTAATATATCCACCCATAGGCCTATAGCCTTTTCTTAACTTCCGGGCCTTAATAATTATGACCACTGCCCATATTTTCAGGTTGAGGCCAGTGCAGTACAAACGGGGTCCGTCCAGGTTTTTGACGAAGATGCTCAAAGTTAGTATACGAAGGAAGTTACTACTCATGGGAGAGTCGTGGATAAGAAGACTGGAAGTATGCGACAACGCCGAAGAGAGAATCTGGCGCAATCAGATGAGATGCATACAGGTAGACAGTCAGCATGTAGCTCCATTTCTTCTATCCAATTCTCGTGAGATCCTACTAGACATGCTGCCATTTTGCGTTGAACAGTTCAATGAAAAAATGAAGCAATATTTAGAACACAAACTAAACAGAGTGACCGATTTGGACCTGTTCATGTCAAGATGCCAAACTATTTGTATCACCATGTATAATCTTATATTGTGTTCATATAAGTTCAGACCAACCTTTGACATCAGACCGCGATTGATGGAGATGGCTTTGATGGAATACAGTACTACAGTGGACAATATCACGTGCTTGGAGTTGGTTATCTGGGGAGAATACGCAGATGAGCTAGAAAAAGTAATTCGATATTTGCAAAAATTGAAAATTTTCATTTTCCACCGCTACAGCACAAACCAAATAATACAAGAGCTGCAAGCACATTGCAAATCGTTGCAGAATTTGAACGTTACGGGATCTAAAGATGTAACTAATGACTGCATTGAATCTTTGATTCGTATGAAAGAGTTACTTCACATAGAACTGGAGGACACAAGTGTAACGATAGGAGGAGTGCGGAAATTGCTTTCCAATTTCAAACAACTCTATGTAGGTTACTCATAGATTAGAATTGTGTGTGTGGAAAGACCTGACTAATGTCACAAGACATTTCTTTCTATAGATGATGAAATCACTTGAACAATAAAATTATTTTATGAAAGTAAAGTTAACATTCCTACTCATTGTTCTGTCACAGGAAGTGTCAAAGTCTTCTTACCCAAACTGAACTTAAATTTTTTGTTGATTCTATGCGCTAAAAATAGATTCCGGTTCAAAAATACCAATGTAGGCTAAAGATTGATATGTAAGCTTTCATGAACCACAGATTATTGTCTCTGTTGGACATTACATGAGAATATTATAGGAGAAAAATTCCTCCGACACTGGGACTTGAACCCAGGACCTTTGGCTGTTCGCGCCAATGCTCTACCAACTGAGCTAAGCCGGAGTTCAATTCACAGCGCCAGATGGAACTTCTCTCCTATGACTAATTGCCCTAATGGTCTACCTCACAGACAGACAAGTTATGTCATATGCAGTACTGTGAGGCACACTAATTAGTGATTTTTGTGACCAGGCTCCCACTGTTATTGTACAGTTAACATACAAGATTGATATGTAAGCTTTCATGAACCACAGATTATTGTCTCTGTTGGACATTACATGAGAATATTATAGGAGAAAAATTCCTCCGACACTGGGACTTGAACCCAGGACCTTTGGCTGTTCGCGCCAATGCTCTACCAACTGAGCTAAGCCGGAGTTCAATTCACAGCGCCAGATGGAACTTCTCTCCTATGACTAATTGCCCTAATGGTCTACCTCACAGACAGACAAGTTATGTCATATGCAGTACTGTGAGGCACACTAATTAGTGATTTTTGTGACCAGGCTCCCACTGTTATTGTACAGTTAACATACATGTTAACTTGTATGTTAACTAAGCCGGAGTTCAATTCACAGCGCCAGATGGAACTTCTCTCCTATGACTAATTGCCCTAATGGTCTACCTCACAGACAGACAAGTTATGTCATATGCAGTACTGTGAGGCACACTAATTAGTGATTTTTGTGACCAGGCTCCCACTGTTATTGTACAGTTAACATACAAGATTGATATGTAAGCTTTCATGAACCACAGATTATTGTCTCTGTTGGACATTACATGAGAATATTATAGGAGAAAAATTCCTCCGACACTGGGACTTGAACCCAGGACCTTTGGCTGTTCGCGCCAATGCTCTACCAACTGAGCTAAGCCGGAGTTCAATTCACAGCGCCAGATGGAACTTCTCTCCTATGACTAATTGCCCTAATGGTCTACCTCACAGACAGACAAGTTATGTCATATGCAGTACTGTGAGGCACACTAATTAGTGATTTTTGTGACCAGGCTCCCACTGTTATTGTACAGTTAACATACATGTTAACTTGTATGTTAACTGTACAATAACAGTGGGAGCCTGGTCACAAAAATCACTAATTAGTGTGCCTCACAGTACTGCATATGACATAACTTGTCTGTCTGTGAGGTAGACCATTAGGGCAATTAGTCATAGGAGAGAAGTTCCATCTGGCGCTGTGAATTGAACTCCGGCTTAGCTCAGTTGGTAGAGCATTGGCGCGAACAGCCAAAGGTCCTGGGTTCAAGTCCCAGTGTCGGAGGAATTTTTCTCCTATAATATTCTCATGTAATGTCCAACAGAGACAATAATCTGTGGTTCATGAAAGCTTACATATCAATCTTGTATGTTAACTGTACAATAACAGTGGGAGCCTGGTCACAAAAATCACTAATTAGTGTGCCTCACAGTACTGCATATGACATAACTTGTCTGTCTGTGAGGTAGACCATTAGGGCAATTAGTCATAGGAGAGAAGTTCCATCTGGCGCTGTGAATTGAACTCCGGCTTAGCTCAGTTGGTAGAGCATTGGCGCGAACAGCCAAAGGTCCTGGGTTCAAGTCCCAGTGTCGGAGGAATTTTTCTCCTATAATATTCTCAATGTAGGCTAGGTTGGAATATTATAGGATCTTATATATGGTGCAAACGATACTACTATTTTAAATAATTACCTATTGAGTAAAGTAAGGTGTTCCCTATACAGGCCGTGGAGGCCCTGAGGGTTCCAGGAAGTTGAGGTTCCCAGATCTGAGACATTCGGTAAGGTAAGGTTGTCAGCCTTACGTACCGGACACCTTTACCCCCAGGAATGCTCCTGCTACTCATTTCTGTTGGAGCCTGAGTCGACCCCAGGGCCATAGTGCCACCAGAAGGATTAGGCCAATTGAAGATTCTCAACGACCTCATCAGGAATCGAACCAGCGACCTTCCGGTTTAGTGTAAAATTAGAGTGATTTTATATTTTTTATTTTTTATTTCGGGATCAAGCAAATTTTTTAAAATAGAATTTGGTGGAGCTAATGTGAAGTGGATCTATATTGTTTGGGGCTTTTAAGATATATTTTCTGTATCATGCAAGAATTATCTAAGATTAGCACGATTCTTTTTACAGCCCTTCGGTTTTAAATGCGTTAGTTAACAAAACTTTTATTGAATATAATGCTAAAATTCACAACACACGTTAGGATCATTGTCATATAATAAAGAAAATTATCTGTCTAATTATACAGGAATGAAAATCTGAAGAGCTAAGTTATTTGTTAAAAATAAGCTAATGGGCTGCAAAAATCCAATGTTTTTTGGTTATAGAAGCTCGAAAAATTTAATTAAGATATCTTTAAGGGTTCTTGAGTTATGATTTAAACTTAGTAAAATTCCAACGTACAAACTTGCAAATTTAACAAGCAGGTAGCCTGGGCCGATTAAAAGGCCCCTACAATGAAATATAAAACTCAGAGGACAGAAAGCAGGTGACCTCCAAATGTTTGTGACCAGTGATCTATACGTACACAGTGTACTATATGTACTACATGTACACTGATACTAATTTTTCCAGCTTTATTTATACTCCTTTTAGCTACGAGGACATATCAGGTGATTGGGATCTGTGTCTATACAGTTGGAACCATGGAACTATTGACTGTCGATTATTTTCTATTGATAGTGTCTTACATGGAGTAAATTTCAACTGATATTAATTTAAATGGAGGTATACAGGACGAAACTGTAAGGATGATTCATAGTATGTAAATATCGAATTCGGCATTTGCCTTTACGACTGGGGGAAACCTGGGGCCTCCCTGAAACTAATTGCTTAAAAAAAAATAAAGAGGAAAATGTAATATAAAGGATATTATCATTTCAAGATTGCTTAGTTTAGACATACGTATAAGGATTTTGACTTTCAAGTATGCCTATAAATATATATTTATTAGATTGAAGCATACTGCTGTCATATAAAATGAAACAAGTTCTAACTTAAATAAACGAAATACTTTTATTTGTAGATGTTCGGCTTTTGCCAATATATATACTGTAATATAATATATTTCATATATATTTACAGTATATAGTATATTATATAGGCTACATATACATATATTCCCCCCCCCCCAAATACATGCAGGCAATTTAACGAAAGAAAGTCGTTCTTGTCATTAAGTGATGCTTGGTTATGATTGAATAAATGTAACGATAAAATATATATACAGTATATAAAAATATACATAATACACAATACAGGTTATGGAGATAACTGCACTTTATTATTAGAGATTAGTTTGACAATTGTCTTTACAAAATAAAGATATAAATAAATAAAATAAAGTAAAACATAATGAAAATAAATAACTTTAAAAACCTAAGGAATTAAGTGTTTCGGACAGTAATATTGGAAGGTGTATAGCCAAGGTTATAAATAATCATTCAAAAGAACAGCTTTATATGTGTTGAACTCACTGAGAATTGTTACATAAGAGAATTATTGTTTGCTAAACGAAGTCTCTAATTTGAAACACTTTATAATCCCTGAACTCGTAAGTAAAAGGCAAAATTGCAATTTTTTAACGCCATGGCAGTACAAGGCCTATCAACCGATTTTTGTGTCACCTGTCTGTCCTCTGTATTGTGACATGGCACGAGTGGGACAATATGGTCAGCATGGGACTTCCACGTTCGTCATGTCAAATAGCCTCTGTGCCCTCATGAGATTGAGTGTACCCTTTTCCATTGCGATGGGTTACCAGGGATTGAACCTAGGCCTCCAGATCTATGGTCAACAACCCCACTACTGGACTATGGAGGCTGTCTGATTTCCAAATATTCTTATGCCAGAGTCGGTCGATCTTTGGTAAATACAAGTACACACATGGGTACAGCGATAGAGATAGTACAGTTAGCCTAGACGTTGTAGAAATAAAGCTGCATGGTCAGAATTAGATTTCACGCTAGGAAATATAACTCGTTAGGAAATAGTATGTGTTGGTCACTGAGTGTGTTGACAGGAGCTATAATACTGAGAAAGGCATTTCGGAGTTCCTGAAGTTTGAAGTTGGCCAATTTAAGTGGCCGACGTTTTTCAAAATTTTAATTAGTAGAGGTGAATTACAAGTCAGTCATGAAATAAATATATGCAATTTGGAATAGATGTTCCAGATTTGTATAGAATATAGAATAATATCTACCAATATTTAAAAAAAAAATCTTTATTGCAACCATACTATGATGAATGGAGCAACGGTGGAATGACATATGGCAGGGGAAACAGGAGCACCCCGAGAAAATCTGTCTCGACCCCATTTTGCCCACCATAATTTCCACATGGATCATTCAAGATTCGATCGCGGGTCTCAGCTGTGGAAGGCGAGCAGTCTGACCACTCAACCAACCAATATTTTTAAAGAGACTTAGTTTTAAAATACATTAATATCTAGATCAAATACCAGTTGACGATCTAGATCAAATTACGTGAACTGTTATTTTACCGTATATAGGCTGCTGCTTAAAGGGTGAAAGAGGGAGAGAAAGGGGAGGGAGAGACACAGACGCGGGAGCAATGTGTTTGCGCCAAAGATGCTGTTTTCTCCTTCGTTCACTAATATAGGGGAATGCGTTTTGGGCCAGTCTACCCTGCTGTCATGGACAGGATATTTAAAATTGTTTTGATCCAAACAGAATAACTTATAAAAGAAAAGCCAATTTGTAAAAAAGTAAGAAGAGAAGGAAAACTGAAACCAGACAATATTGCAGGTACAGTAGAAAAAAATATATAAAGAAGTGCAGCGAAAGTACAAAGCATGCCTATTATTTAAGTACTCTCATTAATTTTAGCATGTTTTAATATGTGTTCTATACGTTTAATTCAAATATCGACGATTTCTCGTCCTTTAACAATTGATGTTAGAGCCAGAGAACAAGTTTTAACCACACCGATGAGAACTTGATTACTCCTCTGTCAGTCTGATGTCTAGAAAACTGAACGTGAAATTGTGATCAGAGGTTCCTATGTGTTGCCAGTTTACAAATTTATGTTCTGGGTGGCGCTAACATGTTGGCGCTATAGCAAAACTCACTTTCAGGGGTGAAGTGGCCTCAGTGTATGCCCTACTAAACTAATATCACTGTTCATACCTAACCAACCTAACCTAACCTAACCACTAAAATAGAATCTACCTGCCACTACTTACCTTAATGCAAGAAGGACAGTTGGTATCCTGCTTCGCTCAGAACCGTAATATGGCTGGCGTGTTTTATGCGTAATAAAAATGAATTAATTGAAAGTAGGTAAAAATACATGATAAAGTTTAAAATACTAGTTTCACCTCTTAATCAACTCGTTTAACAAAAGTAAGTACATTTAATGAGATGTTGATTCCAAAAAAGGAAAATTATAGTGTCGAGGAGATAGTGGTCTCATCTAAATATTATTATGTTTCTTTCACGAAAAGAAAGAATGAAAAGAACCATTAGGGACCATGCTACATTTCCATTTCGACTTATAGATGGGCTTCTTTTCAAAATGAGAGTACTGTGGCTGGCAATGCTGTCTTTATGTTTGTTGTGGTAAAAGAATGTAGTAGAAGAATGAAACCATAGATGGCATCACAATCTAAAAATATACATTTTCACCCTGACAGCTGTTTTCTACAGTTACCGACTTATGGTCAGGTTTCCCTGGTAAGGTCACATATATGTTCTTATCCGATCGCATCCTTCACCCTCATTCCATTACAAATCTTCTGCGGGAATAATCTGTTCTTTAAGTGAAGTAATTCAAATCGCAGTGTCAAAACTGAGAAGAGGATTATGTTTTAAACTACTAAAAATTCTAGCTTTCGAGGAGCGACATAAAATTTCTTGGTCGTATATGGTGAAATGATATTGAAAGTTGGTACTGACGCATAGCTAATATATTTTTCACATATTTGTTATTGATATTTCGAAAAAAAATCATTCAAGTTAAACCTGAGGATCAGAAATAATCGTAATTTTTTGCTCGTTTAATGGCGTTAGATTAATAAAGTAAAATTCCTTACGAAATTGACATTTTCCATTGGTCTCATAGATACAGGTAATTTTCTTTCTCAACTCAATAATGTTTGCAAGACTGTTACAGAAGAGAAAAACTATGAGTGGGTTAATTGGTGATCCGCTGAAGGACAGTGAGGAGCAAAAAATTCAACTTCCAGATAGAGCGCAAGTGGGTATACATTTGAAAACAGTTTTCAGTGTTTGAATGATTACTAATAATGAAATAATGCGGCTTATGAAAGTAAAAGGTTACTGTAAAGATGTGTGTCTTTTCATTGTAGTGAAATACTGGAAATCAAGTGGGTGTATGGTTTAGTGATGTTTCAGGATTAGTTTCCGTTCAATATTTTGGTTAGGTATAAGATTAATATTAGCAAACTATTATTTTTATTCTCTCCAAGGTAGTGGGATAGATTGAAAACGTTGTTAGAATTTGCAAAAAGTAAGAAAGAAATATACTACAATATTGTCAATGAGTCCAAGAAGTGAGTTAGCGTACTGTGGACTATTATGATTCTATAATGAAGGATGAAATTGCTAATTGTTGTACTGTATAATCTTACCGGTAAAATCCCATCTACGGGGACAATTTTTTAGAACCGAGATTCTCTTCATAAAACACTTATATCACACGAATTTTGTTATAGATAGATGTGTGGAGAGGAGATGTTGTCTTGACGAATGATTTGGTCCAACCCACCCACCCTAATTGATACACTTTCTTTTATATCACGATCTAGCGAAAACTCCCTTCTTCTCCACCATTTTTCTGTCCTCGTCCTCCTGATTGGACGTTGGAGGTGTGACGTCATATCGCTAAACAAGATATGATTGTGGATGAACAGTGTGACAAACCTACAAAGGTACAAGCCACTAGCTGCTCGTAAGAAATGGTGGTTGTGCTATTCAGTATATTGCTCCTTAACTAACATAAACGTTCCTAACCTAACAAAACATCAGAGGTATTCAGTACATTGCTCCTTAACTAACATAAACGTTCCTAACCTAACAGTTGGTAACCGTGTATCGCTCACACAGTCCGTGGAAATGTGAATATCGCGTGAATTGGTCCCCGTAATTGGGATAATGCCATCTTACCTAGTAATTAGTAATTGCATTAGTAATTTAAATATTTAGAAACGTCTAAAAATAATCGCCTGGATAGAGAAGGCATTGACTTTCTGTTCCCGAGTTCGTGGTTTCAATCCCCGCCCAGGTCGATGCTTGAAGATCCAAATTATGTATAAATAATATGACTTGGTGAGAGCACTATCTCCTCGACATTACAATTTCCTTTTCTCGAACTGAACACTTGATTAAATATACTTACTTTTTTTTTTTAAAGGAATTGATTATGGGGTGGAATTAATAGTTTTTATTACTTGATGGATTTTAACCTTTTTCAATCAGTTCATTTTTATTACGCATGACACAGTCATATTATGGTTCTGAGCGAAGCAGGATGCCAACTGTCCTTCTTGCATTAAGGTAAGTAGTGGCAGATAGGTTCTATTTTAGTGGCAGTTAGGTTAGGTTGGTTATGTTAGGTTATGAACAGTGATATTAGTTTAGTATGACATACCGAATTCACGCGTTTCTAAAATGTGCCATATTATATCTCCTGCGATGTTTGTTGTGCTGTTACCCAGAATTCTAAGTCAAGTCGACAATATGGCCGTCAGTTATATCTTATGATCATGAATTACGTATTTTAAGGTATGAGAATTACAGGATGTATTCTTATATATTAACAAATTTCGCACCTAATTATAATCCTTGCACTTACATTTTAACGTTTAGTTTCGTAAACATTAAAACTGTAATGTCGAGGAGTTGGGGTTGGATCCCATGTTTGTATATTTACAGGCGTACGGGACAAAATTACAGCAAATCTGCGACGGTTTAGAAGTCACGGCAACAATATACAACCCTTGGTAAATAAATCATAGCAGTCAACGAACGTCTGTAAAGATAACACATAGGTTTAGCTTGTTAGTTACGTGATGAACCTGTTGGATGAAGCTTTACATTGATTTTCATCCCAATCATATTTCATTACTTTCACTTAATTGAACGTTAATACTTCTAGTAATGCACTTGTGTAATTTTAGTTTTCTGATACCCTACAGTCTATATTTGTAATATTGATCGAATTCCACTAATGGCATTCGCTATCCAGAATACATGAAAGCGTGTCACCTTGAACACACAGGTATTACGCCATTATTAACTCCATACTTCATTATTCCTATAATGAGATAAAAAAGTATGTAAATATAGAACGTGTATAATTCTTTCTTTCTTCGCCTTTTTTTTTTTTACCTCTCCCTTTTAGGGGCATTTAAGCGACCCACGCCGCTCGTTCCTTACAGGGCCGCGACCTGTCGTGTATTATTAACTAATACTATTTAACTAATAACTGTATATTAATTGCATTGGTAAAGATCCCGCACGAAATCTGTGCCGATTGCATTCGTCATTGCAAGTGACGCGCTCGATTTGACATCACTCAACCGATGGCTATGAGGCACACGACTAACACTACCTCTCTTTCTATTTGTGAAGGCCAAGCTCTCTTTCTCTCTCTCGCAAAATAGCATGTCTCTCTCTAGCGAATAACGGTCGTCATCGGCACAGATTTCGTGCGAGATCTTTAACAGGGTAGTGCTGAACAAACTAGCTTCATTTTAATTGCGTAAGACGAGCAAGTTGTTGGGTGATTGGCTCTCGAAGATCGAATTGGACTGATTACTCATCATACTATATATAATTATTTTATTCTTAGGTGAATCGGCAATGCCTCAACGGAGAGAGCCACACCTGGAGACAGAAGCGAAGAAAGTCATAACTAAAGGCATCATTAGAGCGTTCAAGAAATGGATCAAACAGATAAATACAGCCAGCATTCTGAACAGACTTGAAGAATTGGAAATCATCCGACAAGAAAGCATCCGACTACGAGAATACTTATCTCAACTACCAGCTTCAAAACAACGGGAAATATTGCCTTCCATAATAAACATCTTTCCTTCGCTTGTAGGCTCACTGCCGAATATCGTTGCTAGCCTCAGGGAAACATATGAAATCATACTGAAGACTGTTCTTTTCCCAAGTCTACAAGTTTTTGATCTTGCTAATTACCAGAATCCTCTTTCAATCACCATCGCCCTCCGCAGCCTGAACTTATTGTTCAACATTACAGTATTAATCCTCCCAGAGACTCTTATAGGATCATACTATGCTGAACTCATGGAAACTCAAATACATTTAATTCCTATGCTCGAAGAGTTCACATTCGCCTTCAATTGTACAAATGGTATTTTGGAGCTATTATCCTTACACTGTTCAAAATTGAAAGTGTTAAAAATCAGGTACAGCATGGGTGTAGGCGACGTTTCAGTAAATTATTTACTTGCTCTTAAGAATTTAGAATTTTTAGACGTGTACAGATGCTGTATTACTGAAGACAGGTATAGGCAGATCCTATGTCGTTTGCCGAAACTTCGGAATATTTGCTGGCACAATTTTATTGACACAATTTTAAGTGTTTTCCTTCCAAATTCTTTGATATCTATATCTAAAGCTGATATTACAGCCACGACATGCATTCATTTACCTTATGTTTGCCCAAACATAACGGAACTAAAATTATCTCCATTCAGAGCAGACGATGTGAGTTTGCTTCCCGTAGGGAGACTAAATCAATTGAGAAAGTTAGAAGTCAGTGGATCACATTTCTTAATGAGCGGGTTAGATTATGTAATAGTCAAAATAGGTCATAATCTTGAATCTCTCATATTACGACGCACAGAAGACCTCGACATAAAAGCCATAATAATAAACTGCAGCAACATTTCCCATATGTCATTGTTGCATTCAACATTTCTTAGGCTTACAACGCATATGACCTACGATGAGACGTTACCACATTTCCAAAGTCTCCAATCATTATGTTTGAATTCAGTGCATAGGCCCGGATTATACTATGATCATGTGGCATATTATTCACATCTGAAATGTTTTCATGCAATAAACCTGGAAGCATTTTCCGACAACAACGTCAGCACTATAGTATCAAACGGTGGTTTTAAAGTATTGGAGACGTTTAATGCAGAACACTGTATGGGCTTAAGTCAAATTACGGTAGAGGTGCTGGTGAGCAACTGCGACTTTCTGAGAACATTAGGTACGTTATCTACTTGGCAACATATTGACATTGATCAAGTAAGGCAATCAATACGTCAACAAAATCTTGATCTTTCTCTTATTCCAAGTGACAATGACATTTCATAATGCTTGTTGGTGTACAGCACAAAACTTTTAAGTTTTAAAATGGACTTCGAATGAACTTTAAAATGAATTTATATTTTAAATCATGATCTATTTATTTATGAATTATTTCGAAACGTAAAGAGTATAAATTGAAATTATTGTATTTAAATAGAGATTTTAAATTATGAATACGTATTTTAGTACATTCAGACTGTTTCATTGAAGAAATTATGAAGTTATTTATTCATCTAAGCAAATATCTATTATACAAAATTAAAATAATATTTGATCATCCTAGTGGTTATTCAATAATGCACTTTTTACAAACTTTATGAAACTTCGAATGTTATTTCTTTCAATATAATTACGACACTATGATCATTGTTTGTTCATGCTAATACTGTATTATAGGTTTGCGTTAGATTCGTATCACATTATACGAAATAATTTTAATTGCAATTTACTTAAGAGGTAATTTTAAACAGAAACGTATGTTTAGACAAACATCTAACTCTATATGAATATTCATGAGAAAAATTCTATTATACAGGGACTCGAACACGGGACATTCTGGCTTAGACCTGGTTCGAGTCTCGGTATGAGAGAAATTTTTCTCCTAAATATTTGCATGTAATATCAACAGAATGTACAATCTGTGGAAGAAATAATACATAGCCTATGTACATTTAATCCTGTGGTAAATTTGGAGAATATTTCAGTTGAAAGAAATTCTACTTTATTCTTTTTTTATATGTGTAAGTCTCACTAAATTATATGACATACATTAATCAAAGATTGTATTTAATAGATATGCATTTAATATGAGCAAAAAGTGTTAAGTATATTTTATTATTTTGTTTACAAATTATGAATTCGGAATATAGTGTGTTAGAATAAACAAAATAAAAGTAATAGCCTTGGGCCTTTATAAAATATGTTTACAAGGAGCTTTGCAACATTTTATTTCCCATATCACTAATTCCAAATTATCCCTAACATACTGTAGCAAGCAAGGAAGCATTCTATAGTATATGCAGATGCTTACTCATTTGATTGCAGTTTAAAAGGAAAAGACTCAAAGGGAGCGATTTTCAAACTTCAAAATTTTATCATTCAAAATTTGAAGGGAGAAGACTTTTTATTGACATAGGTTTTATTATTTTAAAGAATGGTAATAGATTGTTAGTTTATGAATAACGACATGAACATCGCAGGCATGCCGGAATTTTCACCCATAGGAGTTCTATTACATGCCAGTAAATTTACAGATATGTGGCTGTGGCAGTTAACATGCACAGGCGAGTATACATACACAAGTTGATCTGATCCGGAATCGAAGCCGCAAACTTTGGAAGAGAAAGACAGGAGTCATAATACTGTTCTACCTAGGATGACTCTACCAGTAGAATGTCCATCTGGAAATATATATGCAACATTTTTCGGATCACATTTAGAGATAAGTTATAGCAATATGTATTTATAGGGGAAAGTTACGAATGCAGAGTAGATTGAGGATCTGCGTTTAACATTTTTAAAAATTCCAAGGAGGTCCATGGCTGTGACTTTCTTTAGCTTGTAGTAATGAAGTAAAAAAAACTTTCCATAGGATATTCATATCTTGAGGTACATAATGACTGCCGGCGTGGTCTTGTAGTTAGCGTCGCTGACAACAGATCCGTCGGCCCGGGTTCGATCCCTGGTACCTCGGATTTTTATGAAGTAGGGAGGTCTGGAACGGGGTGCACTCAGTCTCGTGATTCATATTGTGGAGCTACTTGATAGAGAAGTAGCGGCTCAGGTCATGGAAACCACCACTAACGTCCGTGGGGTGTCTGCATGCTGACCACATGCCCCCAATCCTGCCATCTTCCTATGGTAGATGACATGGCGGTCGGGTGGTAGCCCAAATCCCTTCAGAGATGTAGCGCCACGGAGTTTAGTTTTTTGGAGGTACATAATTTAAAAAATAAATATTTGTGCCTGTGCATGTGTACGTACGGACGGACGGACGGATGTGTGTGTGTGTGTTTGCGTGTTGTCTGTGGACAGCTGAAAGAGAAGTAGCACAAAAAGAGAATTTCATATTTTATTTTATTTTACTTTACTTTATAATTTTCAAGGGTATTGACTGAAGATTTGTATTCCTGGAAATATCAGTTTCATCACTTACATTAAAGACTACTTTTCTAAAAATAATTATTCTCGTAATTTTTCTCTCCGTATTAAATTTACAAAATTTACAAAGATATAGCCTACTATGTCCGATCAGCATATTTTATTTATAATCCATGAATTCTGTGCATTATATGATTTTTAAGTAAAGAAAGGTAGGCCTAATTAAGAGAGCTTCAAGGGAGGATATGTTATGAACTTAAGTTTTCTAACATAGGCCTAACATTTGTGGAGGATGAAGACAATATATAAAATTAAAAGTGAGAATCATTAAACTAAAATAAATTTTTTTGAACACGTCTATCAACCAACATTTCTTTTTTCAATACTACAGATAGGCCTACAATGTACATTGACTTGGTTGATAATATACTTTTTTTTTCAATTAGACTTACACTTACATGGAAAACGCGAATGTTCTAGTGGATACAAAATCTCGGATGGGAAAGTATTTAAACAGCGGAGTGATCGCAGCCGTTTAAAATATAATTTCCGGCATTACAGCCAACGTAGTGGCTCTAAAAATTGACATCGCGTTAACTTAGACTCAAGATTTAACTTTATGCAAGAAAAATCGAAAAAGTGTAATTTTTAACCAATGTTTAGCGAAATTTTCCTTTAAGAAAGACTCGAAAGTCGTATTACTGATATATTAATCAGTATTTCTGCATGGAATGCTTGATCGAAATTAAAGTCAAACTCATTACTGTTAAAAATGAAACATGAAGTCTACATATATGTGTGTGTATATATATATTTACAAATTTTGGAAGGGTTGTTTTCAAATAAAAGTAAAGTAAAGGGCTCATTAATACCTACACTAAGGTCATTATCTCCTCGGAGATTGAAAATCTCTAATTTATGGACAATACTAAGGTTATCAGCTCTATTCATCGGCCATGTTTACCCTCGAACTCCTTCGGGTATTTTTTTAATTTAAATGCCAAGTCTATAATGGAAAATGTCAACTATTTAATCAAAAATCAAACCCGAGAACGTTACGATTACAACACAGTGCTTTAACCAACTGCACCATTTCATCGAAAATTATTCTTCTTTCGAGTTATTTTTCTGATGAAAACAAGACATCGCATTTCTAAGGGGAATAAATATGTATTTATGGGTAAAGTCAGCAATGAACTCTGCGTCGAATTTCCACCTGAAAACTGGTAGTTGTGTTGAAAACACGATGAATTTCTGGGTTAAATAAAATGCTACACTTATTTATGGTTTCAACATCGAAATTTTGGCTCTAATACAATACTTTCACCACTTCGCTTTTCCTGTTTACTTGCAACAAGAGATTTAAGGTACCATGTTGTCACTGTTGGTAGCCCCGGGGCTGAGCTTCTACTTCCTTTTACTGATGGTAATTCTAGCTTTTAGAAATAAATCATAAATAAATATAAATCTGTAGTTTATTTTAAAGCTGATTACTCCCTGTAATAGTGAATAATTATTTTGATATTTTGTATAATTCACATTTAACACTAATATTAAAAATAGGCAGTATTTTTAGCAATAAAATAGTTTAGTCCTATTGAAGCATTTCTAATAAAAAAAATGTAGACTGATTACCTCAGTTATTATAAAAATACAAACTAACATTTGTCAATTTCCCCCGAATCAACAGTTTGGATAGTAAACAATGTTGGTGGGTAAATTTTGATGTAAAGCAGAGATTACTTTTTTGTCTCTATAAGGCACACCTGATCATTTCCACTGGCTGACTGACAGTTTCTTCCGTATTACTGCCGTGTGAGGACGTGAGGTGGTGTGCTTAGCACACACAATTACTTCGAATTTGTTCACATTGACAAGGTAAATTATATTTAAAACTCTAATTTAAATTATAATATGAGATCATTTTTAAGACTAGAGTCTCTATTCGTTAATGCCTTAATTTAGACGAAAAGTAACAAACTTACACTTTATAATTTTACTGCAATTTTAACATTACCATGTACCATTTTGTAACGTTATTGCGTTCAACCATTTAAGGAATGTTATTTTTATTGTCCATTGGACGTAGGAGAGATAAAGAAAAGTTACTAGGTATCTACCATTATAATTATTACAGCTACTGAACGTAAATTGAATATATATAAAATCATTCAGTGCATTAATGTGCTAATTCCGTACATTATTCGGAAACGTTTATACAGTTACCCGGTAATCAACGAACAACTCTTGGATCTAAACCCCTTAATCTCCGTTCTACAACCAATCTTCTTATATACAAGTAATTGCAATATAAAATCCATATTATGCTTGCGAATAATTAACGAAGGACCATCCTGATTCATATATTCAAGATATGAAATGAATTAAATATTACCATGATGTCCGAAAATTTTAAGGAAAATTCGCTGAAAACTTTAATTTTTAAATAATATTCCGTCGTTCATTCTAACGAGTAAACCAGAAGATGTTTCTGTGCACGAGATCTATATTAAGAAATTTATTTTCATGAATTCATTATTTGATGTGTTAGGTTAGAGTTTGACAGAACAGTGACCTCTAAAACGTAATTTTCCTTATATTTCCTAAACGAGTTATGCCAAGTGATCAGCTGTTTTAATGGGTACGGGAGTTTGAAATTTTCTGGATAAAAATTAGGTAATAAGAGAAATATAAGGGTTAACCTAACATGGCAAATAAACAAACAAATTCTATCTCTAATTAACTAAACTTAATGGAGTCTTCCTATGAAAATTCAATAAAGTGATCAATAAAATAAACTTCAGGAATAGAAAGTAAACTATAAAGTGGAAGGTTCTTCAAAATTAACACAGGCTAATCATGGGCAGGCATTTCCTAGCGAAGAATTGCGCCAAAAAGTCTTCACACCGTAAACATTTTAAGGAAATAGTTCGCTGAGGAGTTGCGGAATTCACCTGAAAACTATTTTGCTTCTTTGAGAATTATTTGTTTTAAAGAGACATGAGATAACTTTACTTTCACTTTTCCGAGTAACACAAGGAACACTTACAGTACGTACTGTAATTATGTTATTACTCTATATTCATGTACTTATCGATTACAAAGTACTGTCTAAGTAAGGAAATTCTTCATACTGTATTACATATACGTTCAACTTCACAATAATTGGGAAAAAATAGTTTTATGCCGCGCACTAGGCTTCTCCCACCAACTCTGTAATGGGAAGGGAAGGTGGAGTTTATGGTTTCGTCGCAGAAGAGATGCAATGTGAGACATAATAAACCTCGCGCTATTCAGTATAGCCTATTGCTCCTAAACTAACATAAATGTTCCTAACCTAACAAAATGCGGAGCTTGGCTGGTGCGCGGCATAAATCTATCTTTTACCCAATAATTCCTGTGATTATTACTACTACATGACTATTCATATGTGCACACTAGCTTGTAAGTTGAATATTAGAAGGCAGTATAGTATAATGAGTAATGATCAGGGTTAGGAGGTTTATGCTCTAAAAACTCTTGTAATATGCATGCAATCATGTCCTTAAAATATGTGAAATATGCACTGAAAATTAATGTATTTTGCAATGTACCCAAGCAATCTCCGGTTTATTTTTGAGAAATAAATTCCCTCGTCTACGTATCCTAAATACAGGATAAAGTGAGTGAATTTACGATAGAAAATTCAGTTTGGTAAGCATGTAAATCTGCTCGAATTACTTGGAATCGCTTTCGAGATTTAAACAATATGCTCCTTGCACTGATCACAAAAGCACAGCTTTTTTATCTTATCCTGAGGAAGTCGAATTAACGCAGAAACGAGTCGCAAGATTTAGATTGAACAAATTCAGAGGAAACAGTATAGCCGGCGACCATCGTGAATTTTTTCAGGAGGAAGTCGAAAACTGCCCAAGTTTAGGCTGGAAATTTCTTTAGAATTTTACAGAATAAATGCATAAACTCAGTTTGTTTATGAAAGATGAAAAATATAAGTAAAATAGTCAAATCGCCATTTATCTAACTTAAAACTAGGAGGTATTATTTACTAAAGATATTTTGCTGCTGAAAATTATAAAAGTTGCGCTGCAGAGAGGGGCAATATGTACAATAAAAGCCGGTGGATAAACAAGAAATATGAGTTTAGTTTAAATAATTTTTATGCCTACTTTTACATAACATGATTAGTGTACAAACTGCTTATAGAAAACAAAACACAAGTTGATTTGAATATTAAGTTGTGCGAGAACATGTGGTTATTTCGGAGAGATGTTCAATTTCCCCTAACATTTCTTAATAAAATTTAAAAAAATTGAAACAACTTACAAATAAAAAAAATCAAATCAAATCAAAACGGAGAATTACATGACCAGTACAAGCCCAGTAAGAACACAAAAATACACGATGGATAATGATTTGTGTAGTATCGTAGTTATACAACAATTGTTTCGTTAAAAAGCATGCATAAGGAGCGGTTGTAAATTTTAAAAATAAATATGATTGAAGGAAAAAATATGAAAAGCAGCCTGTCGTTTCTTCTCTAGAAAGTTTACATAAACAAAGCATGGTCTTGTGTGATACAATAAGGCTACGCATGACTTTAATTTCTGTACGAAAGGTAAAATTCAGAACAATTTTTGATGTCTTCATTCGTTTAATTTCCTTAGAAGGTGGAGTTAGCTTTTGTGATTTTGCGTGGGAGTTGTGAGCTATGTTATTGTCTAAACTGCTTTTTTAAATGATATTTTAACTTTACATATTAATTGTTTTTATTTGTTATACACATATTTATTTGACTATACTTATAATTAATATTACGAAGGATAGCCTAAGTTTTGTAATAATAATTTTGAAATTTCTTTCTTTACTAGTTTATTATAATTTCTTTCTTTCAGTCTTGTTATAGAGTATTAGTTTTGCGATAAGAAAATCCAAGGCCAACTTTGACACTTTCCTTGTAAGCACGTAGTCTATGGTAATTTGTAGTTTCGTTCCGGAGATTGTAAAGTAAATATCTGTAGTTAGATGAAATCAAACACGCATTACTCTTTGGAGGACCACGTGTCTAGTGGAAATTGTCTAATGTCTGTTAATAGTGACTTACGTGACAAAAGAAGGCTTTATTTCTTCACAGAGCACAAGTTTAATGTAGATTTTGTTTTTATTTTTCAGGCAGTATCATGCCCTTAAGAAAACCACCACCGGACCTGCAAGTTCTCGCTATGAATACAATTTGTAATCAAATTATAGAACCCTCCTGGCAAAGCGTCTACGAAATCGTACTAAGAGTGGTAAGAGGAGAAATGAGAGTGGAAGAATGCATAGATTTCATAGAAGACGTAGCAGAGCAATTACGCCAGTACCTAGAAAAACTGCCGCATACGCTGCTGCGTAGTATGATACCAGATGTATTAGATATAGTCGACGACATTTACTTCACATATCAAACTTACGTCAACATAGAAATGCATGCAGAAATGTTTAAGGCTTTCTTACCGTCGATATTGCCTTCTCAATTACAGGAATGTGATCTTAGATTTTTACGAAGTCATTACACAATAGACGGCGTTCTCTCTAATCTACACATAATGTCTGGCTTAACATATTTGAAATTGCCGAATGAAGTTGGTCTTGTACAACCGTTTCGAGAATTAATGTTGGAACAAATCCCTCATCTAGCACGCTTACAAGTGCTGACTTGCATTCATAACTGTAGCGACGCTATTATAGAAGCTTTAAGCCAGTCTTGTCCACGCATGAAGAGGCTTCAAGTGAACCACTCAACAGACATCACCGATGAAAGTGTTCAACATCTACTGAAGATGAAAGAGCTCACAGCACTCGATATTTCCTCCACAAGCATAACTAATAATGGATACAAGACCATTCTTACGCAAATGCCCAAAATTATTAATGTTTCCTGGCAGGAAGACATAGAAAACGACATTGCGGGGGAAAACGATCGTTTTGAAAGGATAGAGTATTTTTTCGGAAGGGTTAGAGAAGATGGGACTCTACCAAGAGCATTTCCGAATGCTAAGAGCTTGATGCTTTTCAAATCTTCAAGAACACCAGTGTTGTCTTCGACAAAAATTGAAAATTTGGAACTATCCGAATTTAGTTATACAGAAAATACTTTATATAATACTTTGTCCAATGTAGGACAGCGTCTCTCTTACTTATCGCTGCATCGCGTTGATGGATTGCACATTCCCATTGTAGTAGACAATTGCCATAATATTAAGTGGATGTCAATAAGAACTACAAAATTTTCACCCTTTGAAATGGATGATATAAATTCGGATTCACCACATTTCCAGAACCTTGTCATGTTGAGACTAATGACTAACTCAAAAGATGGCATGTTTTTGTCGATCTTGAAGCACTACACTAATCTTGAAGTGCTAGATGCAACTTTAGTCCCTGGTTTTCAAGATGAATATTTTAATTACATTTTTGATCCCGATCATGGTGGTAATACAGTATTTAAGAAAATAAAAACTATTATATTGCAATTTTGTGGCCACCTGAGTTTGAGTACAGCTGAGTTATTAAGTAACAATTGTCCACTTTTGACAACGGTAGGGTTAGTGAGGACCTGGTCACATGTAAACATCGGAGTTATCAATAACCTCCTAGAGGAAATAAGGACAAATAATTTAAATCTTCATTTACCTGAGATTTCAGAGGTGGACAAATCTAGGAAGCTGGCGGAAGAGTCTATATACAAACTTTACTGAAAAAGCAAGGTCCTAAGCGTTCTTTTAGCATTACAAATTTTATTTGTTTTAATGCAAGGAGTGTTTGCCGACATCGAACCTACGGGTGAGATAAAAAGAAGAAATAATTCATTTGGTACTTGGTAGACTAACATATTTGTAAAATTGCTGTTAATTTTCACAAAATGTGAATTTTATACAATGATAACGGAACTAATATCAACATATTTCCATTTAAACACACTTCTCAATTACTACATAAATTTAATATACCATTGTATGACTGGTAATCAGATTGTAAAAGTTCCATTACATATTAATATTGTTTTATAAAATATATGTCTCATTATTCTAAGATCTTTATTTTTAAACATTAAATAGTCTACATTACAGATGAAAATGACAACTGAAATTGTTGCTACATGTATTTACTTAACAATTTTAAAATACACTTTTAGATCTGACTTTGTTAATTAATATTAATTCAAAATTGATATTCTTAATTGTGATAAGTAATTCAAAATAAATATGACTTGAGATTATGTATTGTTTGTATTATCTATAATAGTAGTCCTAAACCCAGATACAGCATGATCTCTGGATAGCTGGTGAGAAGGATAAAGGCTGAATATTTTAGTAAAAATAAAAGCGAACAATAAATTTATTTCAGTTAGGTGATTTAGTGTTTAATTCACATTTTGTAATCATATATGATTCTACCTAATACAAGGGTTAATAATTTTGAATAATGACAACACATTTGTACAATACCACGAAAACAGTGGAGGTTTATGGCACTTTCATCTTATATTGGTTAGAAATCCAGCAAATCTCATGGCAAAATGGATTTTCTCTATCAACACATTTGCCTTAACTTAAAAAGAATTGAATGCGGAGTCTCTGCCTACCGCTTCAAATGGTGTTTAACCCTTTACCATGGACGTGGGATCTGTGTGACCGTAGTAGGCCTAAAACATTAATCACCGGTACTCTCTGAATATAGCCCGCACTAGTTTGTTATTTACACTATCTTCTCAAGACCCTTTATTACTCAATATGTACCACTTACCTATCAGTCATATTAGTCCATGTGCCAGACCCCCAAAATTGGCCATGTCATTATAATTTGGGGGGACTGAACGAAACTTATACCACACGTTCCTGGGGTCATGTGGAGCAAAAAAGTCGGGGGGGGGGCCATCATGAGGAGGTAGCTTTCAAACATGGCGGCCATTCAAAATGGCGGACGACTGTGAATCTTTAAATTCAAATATCTCTGGACTGGGTTCATCAATCTTGAATTTTGTTTTTTTCAAAATGTAGGTTATTCTTCTGGCTACATGTTTGTTCCACATGTATGTGGTCAAAACACCAGTATTTATTGGTCAAAACTCTAAAAATCGGAAAAATAGATTTTTTGACATTTACGTTTTGCGGTTTATTACTCTAACCGTTGGGTAAATCGAAAAAGTGTCTGAAACAAAAGTTGTAGAGACACATCTCACCTTTAAAACGCAAAAATGAAATCGAAATGGACTATATATAGTGGAGTCGTCCTAGAAAACGATTTACTCTTATAGCGGTCTGTAAGACCTCATGTTCCATGGTTACTTAATTTTTTCAGTTTACTATTTTGTGAATAGCAATGAGTGAACGGCGGGAACCATAAAAACAGTTAGATGTGATGACAGTTATGATTAAATTATTTTGGTGAGATTCTGACAAGTGATGATTGCTCAGGGTGGAACAGCTGCCTGTATGTTCCAGTTCGAACCTCATCAACTACTGTAGGTTCCAAGTCCACAAACACAGCCCTGGGAACATGCTTGCCAGCACCAGTCTCCATGAATAATGTATTGAAGCTGTCATCTACACCACTAATCGTTTTGTCTGATGGCATCTGTCCGTCAGATTGGATTCCATGTTCCAGGCAGTAAAGCTCCCAGCTAGCATTGCCAATCTGGACTCCAGCTTGACCAACATTTACTGAAATGCGTTCATGCGTTCATGCGTTATGTATCACAAGAATAAAATGAGAAAATACTTCTTCAGATAACTTGTAAGCAGCCTGCTATGACGCGCTCCCAAGCCAGAATGGTTTAGTCCGGTAAGCAGATACTCTAATTCTAATTATGTTTTAGGTATGTGTCGTGAATCGTGATAGAGCTAATCCATTTTATACCGAGATATGCTAATTATCCAGTCAATACTAGCTGGAAGTGTCCTAAACTTCCTCTATTTCAGTGCAACTCTACGGATGCGTAATAAATGTAGTAACGTTATTTTACATTTGCAATGAACCAGAAGATTTTTTTTACTACATATATATGTAAAGAATTTTAACAAACTGATCAGCTCTTGTGAATATAGAATTTTAGTTTTCTTTTACAGGTTAATACATTGGCAATGAGTAAGAACATTGAATTGTGGGAAACCAGCAGTACTGTGGGATGTAAATCAAAGATCTATATCTGTTTTATCACAACAAAAAATTCACTATCCTCTAGACCAGTGGTTCTTAACCTTGTTAAAGGGACTGAACCACACCAGATCATATGCGCGTTCACCAAACACTTCTTAATTGAAAAAAAAAAACAGCCAATGATGGACAAGCGGAGCGCATCATCACGAATCATATAAGTCGGGTGTGACCTCCGCCGAATCCGCGAGTCTGATTCACTGAACCCCTGGGGTTCGATCGAACCCAGGTTAAGAACCACTGCTCTAGACACTACATGCCCTCAAAGTAAATAATTGCATTTCAATTTTCTAACCCTTCGTGTGTCTACCACAGTCGAGAAAGTAGAGGAAATTGAAAGTTGACACGTAGAAACCAAACTCTAATTCTTTTAACAGAAAAAATAATTTAGGTGCTTTATTACTATGTTTTAATTTAAATTATTAACACTTTTAGTCAGTTTTAAAATGGTCAGTTTAATAATATTTGATGTTTTAGTAACAGAAAAAAAGAGAGAAATCATTCCTAATTCATTTCCTTCAGGTTTTTGAGGAGAAAAAATAATTTGGCACTAGGATTCGAACCCATGATCTTCATGTTTCCATGTCGTTGTTCTACCAACTGAGCTTGCCAGAACTTGATTGACAGCGCCAGATGGAATCGTTCTTCTATAACTGATTATTCTTAATGGCCACCTCACTGAAATATATTTATGTCAAGTACAGTATTATGAGGTACACTAAACTAGATTTAGATTTTTTCGCGATTGCTGTTTCTGTTTAGACGTACTATATATTTAGTGGAATAAAAAATTACTTCTTATTTGGAACACCCAGAAACGCAGAGAAAATTCCTATGATTCTGAGTACGAATAAGAAACGCAGAATTTTTTGTTGCTAAATGGGTGACAATCGATTTAGGGTACAACCTGATCTTACACAAGAAGAAGGGGTTTGGATACATGATTCGCTTCAAAAGAAAAAAACCTAAGAAATTGCAAATTCTAACCAATTTAGGTCCTTTTGCAGCGACAGCATGATTCCGCAATACTGTTTTCTTATAGTGAGTTCCCTACTGAGGTTTCATGCTTCTTCAACATCAAGCCTAAATTAGATATTCTGTTCAATATTCTTCGCGTTTATCGACTAAATAACACCTTTGTTCAAGACCAGCTAATATCATACCCTTTACACTTCTTTCGTACTAAGAAGTGGAATTAAGTTCCATTGACTCAATAAGAACGACGGATTTTAACAGTAATTAACTTCGGATGAAAATTGAAACTGACATAATAAATCAGCGTTTATTATAAGCTATACAAGCCAAGCTGAACACGCCTGGAACTTTTTGTTTCAGTTTTTGTTTCAGTCGAATACCATTTCAGTAAAATTTTTCCAAGAGCCCCTTTCCCTTACCGCCTTTCCTCACTTTGTTTTCTGTATAGTGTAAAGGAAATTTTATCTACACGTACGGTTTTTTTTTGGGGGGGGGGGGGGCAGCTCAACCGTCATCTTCCCTCAGACTATTATTCTCAATTCAGTAGTGCAGAAGCCAGGCCATGCTTCTGAAGTGTAATAAAATGGATGACTTTTACAGACAACTATGCGACAACAAAACTAAAATCGACGGTAGGGTAACCTAACATCCCAATGAGTACATTATATTATTATTCGCTGAATAAAATATATAGTCCTATATTTGTTTCTAAAGACTATGTAACTGTTACTAGTAGGCCCACCAGTCTTCACTGTTCTGAATCCAGAATTCTGGTGTATCTTAATGTCTGGGCATTTTAGACAAAGTCCCAATGAAGAGGGCCCCATTTTGCGGTATACAGGTTCCCACGCTTACTGCGATTTTTTTATTATTTTGTTTTACACCTAAGCAGGATGACCAACTATGCGTATCAGTACAATGGCCGGTGCACTCTGTAATGGGTGTAAGTTTGTTTTATTACTTTTATTGTGCAGTTTCAGAATGAATTAGGCTACGTCCGTTGCTATAACTCGTGACATGTAAAGCTAGGTTATTGGCAGTTAGATTAGAAACAGTGATAATAGTTTAGCAGGGGCATTCTAAATTCTTCGCTTTTCGTAATATGCCAGCCCCACCTCTGTAGGCCTATTAAGATACTAAGTAGTGACAGCTAGATTATAGGATAATGGTAGTATGGTTAGAAACAGTGATATTAGTATTAGTGACATGTAGAGCTAGGTTAGTGGCAGTTAGGTTAGGAAACAGTAATATTACCGTATTTACTCGAATATAATGCGCCCTCGAATTTTATGCGCACCCCGATTTTAAAACTTGAAATCATAAAAAAAGAGTTTGTTAGCGAATGTAATGCGCGTCAATATAGTAGGATATGTATGTTATTTGGAATTTTGTCATAGTATTAAGGTAATAATGAACCACCACGGAAGCATTTGAAATTACCATTAAATTTAACTGCCAGTTTAAGGCCTACAACCTAGATTTTGTTTAAATTTTACACATAGAGTGCTTATACTAAGAGCTAAGAGCAGAATCATATGATATTCTTCTCTTCTTGCCCTCCATTTTGTGATTACTAACTGGTATTTTTATACGCTCTATGTAATGCTAGTAATAGGCCAACGATAAAATTAATGAAGTCGAGAATTACAGCAATGCATTGTTACACAAATAAAAGTTACCGGTAATGCCAACCTACGAAACGTAATTTAATGCGCCCTCGAATTTAAACGCGCACCTCAGTTTTGAAAGCTACAAATGGACAAAAAAAGGTGCGCGTTAGATTCGTGTAAATACGGTAGTTTAGCAGGGGCATACGGAATTGCTCGTGTTTCATAATTTGACAAACTTAATCTCCCGCGTGTTTTCTTGGATGTAGGTCACACTGTAATTGAAATCCAACATTCTCACTATGTGACGTTATAACACCAACGTCTAATCACGAGATTGGGGTCAGTTCTGCGAAGTAAATATGGCGGTATTTTCGTCACTTTCCGCCAGACTGTGATATAAAACAAAGTGTATTATTTAGGGCAGGCTGGATTAAATCACTCCTCAAGACATCTCCTCTCCACAGGCATAACGAAATAAATGCAAATTTAGGTATATTATAAAGATAATATCATTTTAAGGTATGACGTCCTCTTCATTTTTACTTCACCCTATTTTATGAAATCATTCAACTATAAATTACACCGGCGTTTCCGTTATAATTTGCCGTTTTATCTAATCCGCATCTGCTGTATAAATTAGGAAGGTAGTTATTCTTATTTTGGCGAAATTCGTAGTAATGATGGGCAGAATCGAATGAATTTAAGAATCGAGTAATCTGTTCTGGAGTAATACAAAGAATCGAATGAAAACGTTCCCGGATGATAGCAGGACTCGAGAATACACGATGCGAGATATGAGAACTTGAATCGATAGCCTACTAAAAAACTGACTAGATTTATAACTAAAATCCTTATTCGAATGTTCAGTTCGGCAATTTCATCGTGTTACAAGATCAACTGCTATTGGTCCACACAATGGGTGAGGCTCACTAATTCCAAGAACCACAATCCAATAAGAGATAGTTTCGCGCAGCGCTGCCTTATATTGCGTTAATCTCAATGTACTATTAGCGTTCATAGTACTGTACTGTAGAGCATAGGCGTAACCAGGCCAACCATATGGGGGGGTTATAACATCCGCAGGGTCTGGGGGTAATGAATACCCCCATGGAGAGGGGGGTCCGGGGGTCCTCCCCCGGAAAATTTTAAAAATTAAGATGTACAATAACGAGTTCTAAGCTTCCGGGGGTTCTCCCCCGGAAAATTTTAAAAATTAAGATGCACAGTAACGAGTTTTAAGCTTCCCACGATTTATATTCGTATTAAGTAATTTATAAACAGACTTTAAAAAATTATACAATTTTCCTTTTTTTAATCAATGGGGGGGGGGGGTGGTTCAAACCCCCAAACCCCCCCCTCGTTACGCCTCTGCTGTAGAGTAAAGATCCATAAGATAAGAACACTTCCTCGTCTGCCCTGGGATGGTCTCTTAAGAATAGCAGCAAGGCAACACTGTGTTGTGCCCATGCAGAGTGCATTCATATAATGCTTTTCTTCCCTGCAAAACTTACACCGCGTTAACGAAGTTAACCGAAGTGATGCGAGATAACTCGATCTCACTTCACGCTTCTCCTAGCATTAAATCATTCGAATGATCATTCGATTACTTTTTATACGATTCTGGATATCTCGAGAACTTGCAAGAATCGAATAATTCCGATTTTCATTCCAGAACTCCCATTACTACTTCGTAGTACTCGGGACGGCTTGGCTGACTTTGTGGAGTTAATTTTTACAGTTTAGGGAAATTTTAAAAATGGAACTGAATGCACTCAAGATGTACGCTAGTGTAAGTTACTCAGTCTGATTTCGACTGGCCCGAAGGAGATCAGTTTCGACAAGTAGTTCTACTATGCTCTTTTAATCGTTTTTGGACAAGCATCAACAAGGTTAGTATTTAAATGATAACTATAAAAGGAAATCCTAGTTAGCAGCTAATGAACATTTCACGAATAAAGGATATCTCAGACCTATTGTTTAGTTAATGACTGAAAACTTGATAAAATAAACGAAGTGCTTCTGGGAATTCTTTAATGAAAATAATTCTCATCTAATACTCAAAGTTCATTAGTGTGAGCTGGATACAGGTTAGATTAGAAGTGACTATTAACGGTAGATTATTATAATATTATATCGAGGTAATACAGAATGTGATAAAACTTAATCCTAGGACTCCAAAGGGGGAGTCTGTTGAACCCACAACTTTTTATATTACTCAAGTATGTTTCAAAATGTTTTCGCCGAACCACCTTCCTTTTGAGTTATTGTATTTTCAATACTGTATAAAACAATGCCTAGTAAAAAATAGATTTATGCTGCGCACCAGCAAGCTCCGCCGTTTTGTTAGGTTAGGAACGTTTATGTTAGTTTAGGAGCAATATACTGAATGCAGTTTTATTTCAGCATAGGTTTTGCCATATTCCCAAAAATCGCTGCAAGATTGTATCTAACCTAATCTAACCTAACCTAACCTAACCTAACCTAACCTAACCTAACTTAACCTAAAATTTCAAAACCTATCCTGAAAAAAAATAACTGCATACTGAATAGCGCGAGGTTTATTATGTCTCACATTAAATCCCTTCTGCGACGCAACCCTAAACCCCACCTTCCCACGCGCGTCCCATTAGAGAGTTGGTGGGAGAAGCCCAGTGCGCGGCATAAAACTATTTTTTTCCCCAATGCCTTCACAATTTTATTTGTAGATGTAGATGTAGATGTAGATGTAGATGTAGACATCTCGTCCTGCAGATCCTGTGTTGAGCGGGGCTCAAGGATATAGAACACGTCAGATAAAAAAATACATGGATGTTATAACAATAATATAGGTCTACAGAAACTGCAAGCTGCCAAATTTATCCAAGCTGGAAATATTCCTCCAAATTGTAGAAGGTGTGAGTTATTAAAAATTCCTTGACAGCTGTTTTGAAAGGTTTGCTCTTTCTTTGAATACATAATAATTTAATGTCGTTTGGAAGCTTGTTATATATCTGTACTGCAGAATAATACGCACCCTTCTGAAAGAGTTTTAACGAGTTATTTGGTCTGTGTAGATCATTCATGTTTCTGGTAGTACGTCCATGTACACTAAAATTAGTTTGAAATTTATCAATATTATTCACTACATAACACATAACAGAGTATATATACTCCCCTGTAAGAGTGAGGACTTTTAATTTTTCAAATAGCGGTTTACAAGATTCCCTTTTTTTCTTTCCACATATTATTCTTATTGCCCGCTTTTGTAATCTAAATATTTTCTCCCTATGGGTAGAGTTGCCCCAGAAAATGATCCCGTACCTCATTACCGAGTGAAAATATGCAAAATATACCATAAGTAATGCATCCTGTTTTAATATATTATTCAAAATTCTTAAAGCAAAGCACGCTGAACTCAGTTTTGGACTTATCATTTCTATGTGTGTCTTCCAGTCAAGATTTTGGTCAATTTGCAGTCCTAAAAATTTTACATTGCTAATTTCTTGTACGATTTGTGTTCCATAATTAATTTCAAGATTTGAGATACATCTGTTTTTTGCCCTAAATTGTATAAAATGGGTCTTATCACTATTAAGTGTCATTTTATTAGCTAGAAACCATGTGTTTAACTCGTGAAAAGCCTTTGTAGCTATTCTTGATAAATGTTCTTGTGACGTTCCTGTTACAAGTACACTAGTATCATCTGCGAAGAGCAATACCTTTGATTCGTCACTTAAGTTATAGGGCAAGTCATTAATGAAAATTAAAAAGAGCAAGGGTCCCAGTATTGATCCCTGAGGTACCCCATTCTTAACAATCCCTAGGTTAGATTAATTTCCATTTATTATTACCTTTTGAGTTCTATCGGAAAGATATGATTTGAACCACTTAAGTGTTAAATTATCGAACCCATAATGATCCAATTTTTGAAGTAATATTTCATGATTTATACAGTCAAATGCTTTAGCTAAGTCGCAGAAAATTCCCAGAGCATATTTCTTTTTATCTAACGCTTCCAATATTTCTGTAGTAAGTTGAAATGTAGCATTCTCAGTGGACATGCCACTTCTAAATCCAAACTGAGATGAAGTAAGAATGTCATTCAAATTAAGATAGTGTATTATGCGGTTGTACATGACTTTTTCAAAAACTCTTGAAAATGAGGTTAAGAGTGATATAGGTCTGTAATTTGATGGTAGATTTTTGTCACCTTTTTTTAAAGAGGGGCTTAACAATAGCATGCTTCAGTCTTTCTGGAAATATTCCAGACATATTGTAACATTATGCATTTCAGTGTAAAAAATAAATACGTTAGTATGGGTTCGACAACCCCCCTTTTTTCGAAAACAGAATTATCAAACCAAAAAAGCATTTTGTACTATGTAATAAGGATGTACAGTATGTAACAGATACTAAGAAATACTTTTAAAATGCATAAGTTGTTGTTGTTGTTTTTTTCCAACAGACTACTCGAGTAATTTCTATATATGCTACTGTGTTGCGGAACTTAATAACTTCACATTAAATATTATTATGATTTGTTACTAATACATACTAATTAAACTCGTTGCATATTAGAAGTATATTTACAAAGGTCACAGTATAAAATGCATAGGAAATAAATACAATGTTCAATTTTCTCACTTTTCATTTTTATCTAGTAATATTTGATGAACTCTCCCCATGGAATTCTAGAGTGCATCATTTCTGAAAATTCTTCAGACTCATAATTGTAATATCTTCGACGCTTAATGTAATATTTATTTGGCACAAAATTACAGGAATGTGGCGCAGGTTAAGAATTAAATAAGATAAAGTAGACCTTCATCGGTTCGTAATATAAATTAAAACGCTCGCGGTAGATAGATTTTATAAAAAAAATACAAATTTCAAACAAGTATCTTGACTAATTATGTTATTATTTTCAGGGTACACCATGCCTGCAAGAAGACCAGTACCCACACTCAGCGAAATCGGAATTGGCAGGGCGTTGAAAACAATTAGCTCAGTCAGTAAAACGTGTGCTGTAACTTTATTATCGACAATTCTGATGGACGAAAGGAGCTGGAAGCAGAGGCTGGATGAAGTAAAGGAAGATTTAAACGAAGTACATAACCATCTTAATATTTGGCCCAATATATTTCTGAGAGACCTAATACCAATGGCAATTAAGACTATGGATGACGTTCTGCATATGTACGAATATGATCATTACGACAATACAGAAAAGTATCAGGAAATGTCTAATACCCTATTAAGAACTGTATTATTCGAATGTTTGGAAGAGCTGGATACTAGATTTCTGGTTTCTGATTATACAAGAAATAGTATTTTAATCAACCTGCAATACCTTCCTAACTTAATCTCACTGAAATTGTCGTCTTTCATAAATCCAATATTTGTAGCAGTCTTGCCGGAAACATTACGCAATATTCACCATCTAGAAATATTTGATTGTGGTTCAAATTGTAATGATGAAATTGTAGAAATATTAAGCTTGTATTGCTCAGGTCTGAGAATGCTAAAAATCTGCTTGTCAATTGGTGTCACTGATCGCAGCGTTGAGCATATTGCAAAACTTACCCAACTCGTATTTCTTGACATTATGTACACATGTATCACTGCTCAAGGATACAGGCAAATTGTGTACAGTCTGTCAAATCTAAGAAACATCGCTTGGGAAGAACAAATCGAATATGTTGTAAGCAATGCAACGGCAGGGAGATTTCACAGAATTAATAAATTTTGCGGTGTGGTGAGACTAGCAAGGACTTTAACACTGCAATTTCGGAATATTAAATATTTAGTATTAGCCGAAAGTGGCCTCAGGGATATGACACCTTTATCGGACTTATTAGAGTTAGAATATCTGAGGCTAACTGGTTTCCATTATGCTATATGCAATGCTGGACATGCTTTACCAGGGTTTGGTCCACGCCTTTTAGATTTGTATTTTGACGGAATTTCACAGCTTAACATATGTGATGTTATAAACAATTGTGTTGTGCTGAGAACATTATCAATCAAGAGATGTACTTTTTTCGATGCAGAGATGCAGGTAACCGAAACAGATCTCCCACATTTCGATAGCCTAAGAACGCTTAGAATACACCATAACACTGGAGCTAGTTGGTATAACACTATCGTATTGCACTACACTAACCTACAAGTATTGGACGCTAGATGTGTTGAGGAATTCAATGACCAGTACTTCTCAACTGCGATAGCTGATGGTCATTTCAGAAATTTAACGCACTTTATGATTCATACTGGTTTCTTAAGCAGAAGTACTGCAGATTTGCTTTTACAAAACTGTGCAAATTTGTCACATCTTGGTGCTCTTGAGACATGGATTCGCATTGGAGAATCGGATGAGGAAAATATACAAGCTTTGATAAATCGTAATAATTATGATGTGAAATTACTTAAGTATCAAGAAATCCGTAAAATTAGACATTTGTCAACCGAGCATTACTTTTATATCCCTTAGAACTTCATATTGCCTTAAAATATGTAATAATTAATAATGTACTGTATGTACGGTAAATATTAGCAAGAATTTTACTAAGGTAACTTCTATAGACTTAAAAATATTTTAATCTAAACATATTGTTTTATATATAGGTCTATCAAAATATATTTTATAAATAAATATTTTTAGTATGGAGTATTCCCAGAAATAACATTCGAAGGATTATGGAAAATTAAAAAAAAATCATATAAATAACGTTGAATAAGCCTTGACTATGCCTTACTGCAAAGCTATAGAATTTTACTGTATGGCTAAAGAGAAATATCTATATTTCTGTCTAAACAATAATACGATAATCGTAGTTTGTCAAGGAATCCTCTATGTCTGGAATGATTATTATAAAACAAATATTAGTCACAAACTAGAGAGTCAGTAAGCGACATACAAAATCTAATTTTCCGTAAGATTACCACCATATTTTAACAAAATTATGCAATATTCTGTTAGTAGACTTATTTTATTAATTAAACCTTATTATCAGTAAATTATAAGTAATTATGTACTATGTCATAAGCATGTCAGTCAAACTGTTTTAGTTCCATGTTGTCACTATATTACATTCATATAATATATTTCACAATTAAATCTACTATATAAACCATTATAAATTCATGTTTTATACCTGTATATACTTAAATACATTTACATTTTAAAAATTTAGTAAATATAGTATTTATTTATGTTTATGTACCTCTTCTATTCAGTATTTTGGTTTCAGATATGAAAAAAGTTTTTATTCTCTTAGGCCTTCCCTCTTAGACTCTATTGGTCACTCACATCAAGAGATCTAGCATGCCATGGGTTATATATATATATATAATAACTTTATTGCGAGATGTAATAATTATAATTTCGGTAAGAAGGACATTATTCCTAAAGCTTCTACCAACTCCCTATGGCAATCTCTGACATTTCTCGCTCGAAGAACGGCCGGGTTTATAGGATGGGTACGTCTGCTTTCATGTCCCTAAATACTGCAATAAATTAGTGACACAGTACCGCTGTGTACGGATGTTTATGGGTGTTTTCCCCACCCTGTCCTACACCTAGTCTCCGTAATCTGTATTACACATATATTCCTTACCTGCCCTTTCATTTGCATATTTCAAAATTTCAACATGATCCTACAATTTCAAAGAAAAAAGTCGCCATGACTTATGCCCGAACTCACGTATAGACCTACTATCAACAAAATTGTTTGCCTACAATTTACTAATAGGCCTGCCAATACTGGATTATCATAGGTAATCCCACGAGAGATTACGAGTTTATCGATATACATAAAGTTGATCGAATTTATCTGTTGAAACTTGTAATCTCGCGTAGGAATTATTAATAGGCCTACTATTCACGAATAAAACGTAATGGTGTTTGTAAATAATAACTATTTTGTTACTTTATGGTCGATATTCTACCCGCTGTGAGATTATCGATTCGATGAATCGATTTGAGTTCTCAATGCTACCAATAGTGCGTAACACAAGATGGAGAGCCTCAGCATCAGAACGCTATAAAAGCACATGAACTGGCTTGCATCGAACCGAAATTGTTTTTTAATCAATAAACATTAGATTTATTAAATTTCTAAACAAGTTATGTTATATAAAATAATGTGCTATCATTCTGTTCACTGGCAGCATGTGACGTATTAATCACGACACGTTGATAACCTTACGTGTCCAGTAACGAGCTGAAATTTTATCATATGAAATTGTCTCCTTGCGACTAGGAAGCATACTACAAGTTAACGATCGTGATTGGTCTATATTCGAGGAATTGCTAAACGTTATTGGTCAATATAAACACGCGACGTATGAATGGAATAGTCACTCTAATTTGACATTTTTCGTACGATGATTTTTTGAATAAATTTTAAGAATATACTCTACAGCAGCGTTTCTCAACCTATGGTGGTCCGCGAAGATGGTGCAGATGGTCCGCAGACATAATTAAAAAATATCATAAAGCAAGTAAAGAAGTAAAAAATTTTCACATGAAATGGACACCAGATGTCAAAGTTTTTTAAATCTTCGAAAATACGGGTCCTATTGCAAGTTTCCTTTCTTTTGCAGTTACGAGCCACAGTTTGAAACCCCTTATGCACTTTGTCGGAATTTGTTATTTTAGGCGCTCTCTTAACAAGGGTTTTATTGTTGGAGGTGCCCGAGTGTCTGATACGTGTAAACCTGTGTTATAATTCCTAATTATATTATTAAATTGGTAATAAATATTGAAGTCTGTTCAAAATATAATGTTACTGTCAATAGTTTACTTCCAATTCAACAACTGTGTTTCCGTCGAATTAAAAAAGTGTATTACAACAACTGTGTTTCCGTCGAATTAAAAAAGTGTATTTATAATTATTTCGTTATAATGATCTATAATTCATACCCCAAATATTAAGAATATAGGCCTACATATAGCCTACTTTAAAAAATGGAATGTAAAATTAGGGGTCCGTAAAAAAAATTTAGACATTTTAGAGGTCCTCGGGTTCAAAAAGGTTGAGAAACGCTGCTCTACAGTGATATGACCATATTGTACAGTAATTTTATCTGTTCGTGTTTGTCTGCTTATGTTTTATCTGCTCAACATAATTAAGCTTCACTGATTTATTGATAGTTATTATTGTACAGACCCTTTCTTTCTTTCCTGATGATGGCTGCATAATCAAAAGGCCTGGGTCAAGAATTTTGAGAATAAACGTTTAAAGGTATCAATTTCCCACAACCCAGTACTGAGATACAGAACTAGGCACGTATTTGTTATTCATCATTGTTTATAAGTGATTACAGCCTTAACTCATCCCTTCGGGAAGACAACTATGTTATTGTTTAAATGCTGTCCTTATCTCTGATCTTATTCTATTTATGGAATATTTTAACACTTTTGCTTTACGCCGGAGGCAGTTTCGGTTTCCTCCGAGAAATTCATTTGTTCGTTCAATAACTACAGAATATTGATAAGACTGAACGCCGTATTTTCTGTTAATTTAGTTCGTGCAATTAGAGACGGACATGTTACACGCCTGTAACTAATGAGGGGTCAGTGTTTTAATCTTTTCAGTCGCACAACAGCTTATTCTTATAAGGTACAGTGTATGTCTTCATTACGTTCAAAACTCAAATACATAGTCGTTTAGATTGTCTTAGTCTTTTTTTCTCTTTCTTATTCGTAATTTCACCCCTCCCTTTTTAGGAATTACCATATACAGGGCAGCGACCTGTCGGAAGAGGGATGTATTGATCAAACATACCTGGAGGGCCTCAATGGGTGAGGGATCGGCTGTACGCCGGGACCACCTCCGAGACAACACGAACACATAAGACTAGACACAACATTTTCACACACATTCACTCTAAACAAGGTGAGGACGGGATGAAGATGGTAATGGCGACAGATAATATCCGAGAACCACAAGTGTCACTTGTCTCAAGTAATTAACAATTTATGTTACATAAAATAATGTGCTTTCATTCTGTTCACTGGCAACATGTGACGTATAAATCATGGCATGTTGATACCTAGGTAACCTGGCCGTAGTTCGACCCGGGCCCGCTGTGTAAGAGGAGCGAACGCATCCCAAGCTCCACAGCCCTAGCGCTTCTTTGCTCATTGCCTGGTCTAGGATTTGATTGTAAATACATACAGTAGAGTCCCGCTATTCCGAACTAATTGGGACCGAACACTGTTCGGTTTAGCGGGAATTCGGATTAGGCGGATCTCATGAATAATATCAACGTATTGACTTGTTAAGGCGTAAATTAAGTGCGGGAGACATCTGACAGTGTTGATCGACTCGTGAACAGGTTCAGTGAAAGTCGGAAGGGAAGGGAAGGGCAGTTACCTTCGACGACTCATGGCGCAGACGCCCTACCCATCCCTCTCCCTCCCGCGTTCGGAATAGGCGGATTTTCGGAATAGCGGGTTACTGTATATTTAATTTGACGGATTCCTATTGAAACTTCTAAACATATTTACGAATAATAAATAATGTTTTGTGGTGAATTAAGGCAGTCGACCGCTGTGGCGTATAGGATGCGTTCCCTCTCGCTAAGCAAGCTCGGTGCTCGGCTTCGATTCCTGGTTTTTCCTCATCTGTGAGACGAATGTGGGGAAACTTAAGGTCCCCGGATATCATTTGGCCGTCATTAATACCCTCATTTCACTCCCGGCTTGACTGGTGTGTCTGGTCATATGTGTTCTTGCTTTCTCGGAGAAGGCCCCAGTATTGGGCAGATCACTCATCCGGGAGACCCTTCATGTCCTTGTCTTGTCAAAGTAGTATGTATGTGATCCACAGAAACTCCCTCTCCCTCCTCTAAGGCCTTTGTAGCGTGGGCCGTATAAATGTCCCTACAACGTGAGAACTAAAACTCAAAGGAAAAAGCACATACTCCATTTCGTATTTTTCCCATGTTCATACGTTTTATAGCTTACATAATATTACATATTCATGGAGAACATGCTTAATGATCCATAGTCCAGCGTGTTTAAATCAATTTAGGATTTAAGGAGTGAACACGTTAAAAAAGTAACTTAACTTCATTAACTCGTTCGATAATCGAGAAGTTACTGATCTTAACCGAAATACTCTTATTTTTCCGTTTCTCTTTCATTTCTTGCCCGCTCTGACAGTTCTCTTCCGGCGGTATTATGTACCTTCATCAAATGTAAACAGTTTTTTACGTTTGGTTTAAGTGTGGTTACATCAAGTATGTATAATTCTCCTTTCGTACACAACGTTGAAAGTACCCAAATTTGACTGACGCCGTTTTAGTTTCCTGCTGGCATCTGGAAGGAATACAGCTTGACAAATAGGTCTACTATGCAGTAATCTAAAGGAATTGACAAAGCATTGACAAATAGTTCTACTATGCATTAATCTGTAATATTGGAAAGGAACTTACAAGGTTAGTAATGATTTAGTATTTATTTAGTTATGTTATACAGTATGTTCTGAATGATTTCATACAATTTGGATTTTATAATTCTGTTCGGAAATGTTTGCTGCCGTTTGATCTTATGTTGGATGAGGGAAATTCTGTTAGTTTGTTATATCGATTATAAATTATATGAACTTTTAGCGACATATTTATGTCTTTATGTTTAGTTATTTAGTGCAGATTGCTAATGAAGACCCCTTTTTATTTTATAGTTACACATAATTTTTATATTATATTTCGGGGAAAATCAAAATACTATAATTACCTTGTCAACTAAGAATGATGCAATGTTTAATCTTTTTTTGTCTTATTGTGGGCATAGATTAGTATTTAAAAGGTAGTAATCTTAGAAAACGAACTTAGTGGTAAGCATTCGCAAATAAGCATAGCCTACCGTATCGGAAGAACTAAGTAATTATTACTTTAAAAACTAATTATAGGTTTAGAGATAATAACAATCCGGAACGTAAATAAACATTCATCTGCCTGTACAAAAGGGATAATTCAACATGGGAGTATAATTATTTAAGACGCTTTATTTAAATAATATGTCCCATGCAATGTAATGATATCTGATGTAGTGTATTGATGCGTTACCCGAGATCCAAAAAGAGAGTAGGTTATAGGATATCAAACAAATCAAAGTTAATAAAGAAGAGAATACAAATACAATTAAAATATAAATGAAAGATAAGAAAATTCATGTACATGCTTTAAAACTATCGGGCTTAAGTTTCCTTCATTATGCACACTTTCGCCCCGCACTACATACCAACTTCCGGTTCTAGGTAAGTGTCAGGTTAGGAAAAGTGATAGGCCTATTAGTGTTAGTGACATGTAGAGCTAGTTTGGTGGCAGTTAGGTTAGGAACAAAAACTTTTATATTTTTATCACAGAACTGAAGATGATGCAACATGCATCGAAATGCATATTCGAATAATGAAGGACGCATCTGGGACCAATAAGAAGATTTTAATACTGTGACAACATTGTTTTTAATGAGTTCTTATATCTTCTGTGTTATTTTATATTTTATAAAAGTGGCTCCAAATAAGTGTTACGACAAGGGTTTCAGGTGAACAATCTTTCAATTTTGTAACTATTTTAACCCTGTCTGAAAATGAAATCCATTAATAGTAATATTAGTACCAGATGTAATGAAATATCCGCCTATATACCACTCAAAAGGAAGCAACAGATGAAGCAAAGCAGGAAAAACAAGGCAGTACTGGAATGAAAAAAACAACTTTTGATTGATACATTTTTTTTGTTACTTGTTATATTTGGTGGTTATATATATAATGTCTTGTAGTTGTGATTGCAATTTATGCCCAGTATAGTGAAGTAACAGTGAGTTCAGTATTATTACTATTGTTTGAAATTAATTTATTGGTTTATATAATGTCTTAAAGCAATATTAGTGTTGATGGCCATCATGTTTGCAATCCCACCCTCGTTTCTGGACCACTTGACTTGGCGTAAATCCTGGCAGTCGTAATTCTCGCCTTCCAACAGTAATTTTCTGTTCAAAGACTGCCACTTATAGGTTAGAAAAGTGACATATTCAATTCTCATTTTACGAGTGTTTCGGACACTTTACAGAAAAATTAACTACTGTTTGGTTTCTATGGTTTATGTAGAACACAATAACCTGAAAATCGCATATTTTTAACATTTTCTGTGAATTAACATAGTGTGTAATCATGGGAACCATTTTCAATCTACCATAACATGTGTATAACATATATTGCCTTAATCTTACTACCGGTACTACACAGGTTACTTAGTTATGAGACATTTTAAGAAGTAATTGAGTAATGGTGGTCTCTTCACACTTATAGTTATTCGTGAATGTTTTCCTGCAAAACTCGAAGGGAACTCCTTCAGAATAGAGTAGCCAGCAAACGGTGAGGTATGCTCAGCTAGTAGGGACCGTGCCCCTCCGAGCCGAGGAGGAACGACTTGTGCAAGGGTAAAATTTCCCGTCGCAAAAGAGATTCAATGAGAGACGTAATATTCCCCGCGCTACTCAGTATATTCAATCGGCATGTAGTCATGCTTGTAATATTGGCGACACTGTAGACTTGGTCCCACTTGGTACGGCCCGGCTGAGCCGGCGGTCACCTTATTCTCAAGTTTAGCGACTCGAAGTTATGCGCATACTCTAGTTCCGTTTTATCAGCAGCCAAATGAGCACTCAGCGTATATAGCTGAGTTTCACATCTTATAGCTCGATATATAACTTTTACAATCCCACCCTCAGATGTAATCTCATTCCAAATAAAATATCGCTAGGCTATATATCTTCTTGTTCGACCATTCCATTGTCCCAAAATTAACGCAAGATTTGAATTAAATAGGAAACACAGTTTTAGTCCTTTAGTCTTTAGTCTTTTTATTGATTCATAAAGTACTTAGGATAGGGTTATTTATGGAATAACACATCGGGCAAATGGCCTCCACGGCTTTGCTGGCACATATGCACACTTTTGTCGAAATTTTCCATGACCATTCTGCATAAATGTGGCTGAGTTTCGTTGATGCAGCGTTTAATTTCCTCTTGTAATGCACAGTTGGTTGTGGGCTTGTTCTCATAGACTTTTGACTTCAAATAACCCCATAAAAAAGAAATCTAATGGTTGTGTCGTGTAACGCTCCGTTTTTACTCTCAGCTGTCAAATTGTTTATTTTTCAGGGTTGACAACAATTTACTGCACAAATGGTGGCAAATTCAAATTCAAATCTAACCCTAACCCTAAACTCTCAGCTGTCAAATTGTCTATTTTTCAGGGTTGCCAACAATTTACTGCACAAATGACAGCAAATTCAAATCTTGCGTTAATTTTGGGACACCTATTATGCTTATTACATATGATGTAACGGTATCATAATGATATTCATTTCGAAGCAGATTTCCATTATAACACAGGAGTGGTATCGATTATTATCGAACATGAACGATCTTGAAACTTGGGAGCAGCAAATCAAACTGCGTAACAAACAGCTTGTATTTAAAATCAATTCTGTTCGTGTTAATTTTATTATACTAAACTGTAATTAATATTTTCGTCTTTTAAAAACCCGGTCGTTTCAAGAAATCTGCCAAGAACAAGCTTCAACTTATTCATACGCCATCAGCTGCCATCTATCGTAGAGAATAACTACGATAAGTTGATAACAGCTGATCGCCGCGGTCAGCCCATCTTATTTTTTTATGAATCTAAAATCGCACAACTTAAACATTTAATTATGGTCAAACAAAGACAGTCTTATGCAAATTGTCTATAATGATAACTAAGAAACTTGTATGTAAATTATGAAACTCGTTTTGCTCATTTCAAAAAGATACTCGTATCATAATAGAAGCCATTATATGCTCGTTGCATAATGTACCGTCGTCGTATGGTTATATTGGCCAAGTACAGCGTCAGGCGTGCGGCAGCCTTTTAAGAGTTCTCCAATTAGGCCTATATCGGTTCTAAAGATGTGCTATTGTATTTCAGGTAAATAATGCCTGCAAGAAGACCAGTACCAACTCTTGCTGGAGTAATAATAAAATGGACAGTGAACAAAATCACTGAAGTCACAGAATTGGGTGCCCTTACTCTGTATTCTTCAATAACTTTTGAGGAAAGGAGTTCGTCGCAGAGCCTAAACGAAACGAAACAAGAACTGAACCAATTAAAAGAAAATCTCGATTTCTGGCCTTCAAGTGCGCTGAAAGTCATAACGCCAGTAGCAGCAGAGGAAGTGGATAAGATTCTCTTGCGGTGTAAGTCTCTAATGAATGCTGATCCAGAAGCGTACACTGGATTTTGTCGTATCGTAATGCAAGCCCTGTTGTTTACCTGTTTAGAAGAGTTGGACGTAAGATTTCTGGTTTCAGGTTACATAAGAGATGCCATTATAGATAATCTGCATTGTCTCACGAATTTAATTTCACTGAAACTGACAATGCATGTTAGTGTTATAAATAAAACTTTACTGCCGGAGAAAATACCTAATTTAAAACGGCTTGAAGCATTTGAATGTGGATCAAACTGTGACGATGTAATATTGGAGAAATTAAGTCAGTATTGTCCAAACTTAAAAAGTGTAAAAGTTAGTCTTTCCAAGTGTGTCACTGAACGAAGCGTGGAACATCTTTTAAAACTTAAACAGCTGGAGTATCTTGACATTACTTCTACTAATATATCAAAAGAAGGATACAGAAGAATTTTGTTGGGGCTCTATCACTTAACGAATGTCGCCTGTGATGAAGAGATAGAAAATGTTATAGGTAACTCAGGTATGAGATTTCGTAGGATTAATCACTTCTATGGCTTAGTGAAACGTGCAGCCATTTTACCAAGCGATTTTCCAAATATTAAGTATCTAATACTAGGCGAAAGCTATGTCTGGGATATTAGACCTTTAACAGATTTATCACAGTTGGAGTATTTAAGATTAATTAAATTTAATTACGTTTTTTCTCAAATTGGAAACGCTATCTCCGACTTAGGAAAACGTCTTGTGGAATTAATGTTAGATTTTGTTGTAATGCTTAACGTTTGCGACATAATAAACTACTGTACTGCACTTAAATCACTAACAATCAACCTTTGTGTTTTCTCAGAAGATAAAATACAGACAATTTCTCCTAATATGACTCATTTTCAGAGCCTAACAACACTGAGACTTCAGTACAACAAAGCTGACCGTTGGTACAATAGTGTCATTCCAAATTACCTAAACCTAGAAATTCTGGACGCGAGAAACGTGGCAGATTTCAATGACGAATACTTCTCAGAGGCTGTAAGTGAGGGATGGTTAATTAACTTAAAACAGTTCTTGATAGAATGGTGTCCAGTAACCAGAGACACCGTAGATTTAATCTTAGAAAATTGTCCAAATTTGACTGACTTTGGTGTCCTTAAGGCATGGCCTCTAATGGAAAGTATAGAGGAAATGGAGATACGACATGCAGTCGAGGCCAACAACTTTAATGTAAAGTTACTTCAAGATTATGAAGTACGAAGGGAAAGGCATTTAGCAATGAAGCATTTCTTTTAGATAATTTTTTCATATTTTTTCAGTGACTTTATTAATGCAATATGTACAATAATTATGTTTACTCATGTATAACATGCTTTTATTGTAAAAGATATATGATGAATAGGCCTATATGAATAAACATATTTAATAGTAAATCCATGCTGCCTTCATATTCAGTAATTTTACAATCATGTATTACGGACCATGAAACACAATGAATGTTGTATTCCTAAAAGCTAAGCTATGTTTGAAAACTCATTTATTGTATAACATTTTTAACTCGTAGCCTATTTAGAGAGGTTTTATAAAAACAACATAAGAAATTATTAATTATGAATATACTGAATATAAACTATATTAAATTTATTTGCTTTACCATGTTGTATTATTATGTATGATAGGCCTATCTATTGTATTTGCTTTTTGAAGATTTATTTTAATGTATTTTGTATTTATCCTGGAAGATAAGGCCCTATGGCCTTAACTCTGCCAGGCAAAATAAAACATTATTATTATTATTATTATTATTATTATTATTATTATTATTATTATTTTCCATATCATATTTCTCACATTTTCCCCTTATAATATTTAGAGTGTAAATTTGAATTAATATTTCGGTAGAAACTTTGAAAATGTTAATTTTTCTTTACTATGTTTCGATTTTCATCTTTTTAATATTGGCTCATCCTAATTACGGCCGAACATAAGAACACAGTCAAATATTTCATATTTTGCTATAGTTGACAGTACTGCTAAGCAGAAACGTTTGATGGTTTGCTAATGTACCCAGCGACAGACTATTTAATTTTATGTAAAATCTAATTGTTCAAGAATGCAGATTTCTGTACCAGACACAGACAAGTCAGCATGCATAAGAAGAGAGCAACACTTACTCGTATCGGATGGCATGGAGGAGTCCCTGAAGGACACACTGGGTATAGGCGTGACTCCAGCGATACCCCAGGGAGAAGAGCCGTTGCATTTCCCTCTCCAGAGCATGCAGTTCCTTGCGGTTCAGGTCATATCTGCCACAACAAATACAATATTAACATGTATTATTTATATATCAATCATACTATCATAATACAGTAAGATCTGTAATTTTTCTCAGAGATGATAATCTACCGGCTGTTCACCACTTGTAGAAACTTAGATATAAATAGAGTTATGTTAACGAGAACACAGGAGTACCACACCCATTTAGGCTTATAAAATATTTAATAACTTTCCAGTGGATTTTCGCAGTTTGCCTGTTGGAAGTTTCTTCAAAGAATTTACTTGTCTGGTGTAAAACTAATCCTTTTTATAGTATTAATGACTTTTTAAACGTACAGTTTTTAAATAAACTAAATTTTAAAACTGTTTGTAAATAAATATATTAATTAAAAAAATTAATGATTTTATAAATGACAATTTTTAAATAATAAGTTAGTCTTTAGAATGGTTTACGCATAAATCTGTTAGGCCTACAGTTTAATGACTTTTTAAATGCACAGTTTTTAAATATGCCTAACTAGCTTTAAATAGCAAGTTTTAAATAACAAGCTGGTTTTAAGAATTCTTAGGACATAAATCTGTTACATAGCCTTTTAAAATAGGCCATATTGTAACAATGTAGTAGGCTGGTAGCCTACCAATTACTGTTGCATGACGAAGTCTATTGCATTTCTTGTGAAGTGCTTAATGACGAATAAACTTGTCTATTGTCTAAAATACAACCCTTCAGACAAGCCTAAGAAATGAACTGTTTGTAGTAAATTTTAGTCCGTAGTTCAAAACTTAAGATTTGTTTTTAAGAAAATCAGTAAAAAAACTATTGTACTGTAGATTAATAAGTAAGTTTAAGAGAGAATCGTGAATATGATTCGGAAAATACTGACTTCATTATATAAATTCCATTTGTTACAATTTTTCGTTTTCGAACTATGGTGCTCATAGGCTCGCGGACACATGGATATTGTTCTAAAAATGGTATTTTGGATTCAGGTTATCTTGACCCCATGCATATATAGAAGTCATAAACAAATAATATATTGCTAAAAACTCCAAACCAAATTTCAGTAACGAATCTGCCTATATGTGTGGTAAAGGTAGAAAAATTAAGGACGACAAAATTATCATTGAGAACCATGAAAGTATGATAGTGGTAAGGTATCTAATGTATTTTTATAAATAAATTACTGTAAAATTAAGCTAAGGAACAAAAATACAAAATTTTCTCAAGATTTAAGTTTTACCTATAACTAATAGTAGAGTACATGAACCTCCAATCAATTGTCAAAGTAATTGGATCTTAGTATTTGTAGTGTTATGCCATTCTTGCGTTTGTATTCTGAAGCGATTGCAAGCGAGTTCTGGCAGCAGCCGACAGATGGCATAGGTGATAGCTCAAACTTTCTGACGTGGAAACTTTTGATTTGTGCAGAATATAGGCCATCAAAGAATATCACTATTCATATTTTCATATACACACGAGATGAGACTTTTCGACGAGTGTAAATACAATACTGAGATTTTTGCGTAATAACGAATAAATAAAACGTACCAATTTGGGACGACTATTATTTTGTTTTGGATGTGTGAAAACACACACTGTTTTCGTTGAACTGGGAAAAGCAGGACTACACCAAACATAAGAGGAAAATAAGAAAATCTATATACAGAAAAATCCTTCGGTTTACTGTAGTAGCGTAGAACTTAACGGGCTCGCTAGCGCTCGTTTGGTTAACTCCATGCTCGCCTATTAAGTTCTACATAACGGTCTTACATCGTAAATGACTATTACATGCAGGATAAAATTAGAGTAGCTGCTGCTCTTAAAGCCTATATTTGTTAACCCTGGAACATCTATACCCGAGACGACATAAGAAGGAAACCAGAAGTAAACAAACACCAGTACATCTGTCTCACTCTTAGATCATTCGAGTAATGTGCTAGAGTGAGACAGATGTAGCTACTAGTTTTTGTTTACTTCAGAGTTCCTTCTTAGAACGGTCAGACTTTATTAATATAAGCACGATAAAGTAAATTAAATCAGATTAGTCGGGTTCTAGACCCGACCATTTCATTTTATTTTTTAATACATAAAAATCTTATACACGCATTGTGCCACATCAACACCCAGGTGAGTCCCTTTAAACTCATTAGTGTTATTCTTTCCTCTTGTATCAATTTTCATTTTTGATTGGTTGAACATAACAATGGAATTTTAAAATTTAAATTACACTTATGGAACAATGCAGAAAAAAAGAAGCAATGAGTCTGAAACACTCTCCATGTGATTTAATGAAACAGAACGCGTCTAAAGAATCTACGTTAAAAATGGATAGATTTTAATCAATAAAGAAAACAGGATGCTTGGAGAATAGCTGACTGATGAAACCTTAGTGAAAATATTATCGACGGTAAGTGAGTCTGTAAGACACACCTTAGGTGTTCTTAGGGTTAGTAATTGTGAACTATAGGTCTACATTTGCTCTTACCTATATGACTCATCGCTGTTCTCACTGGAGTATTCCGGCAGGCATCGTCCGAATGCGTAGTCTGAAAAAAGGAGATATATATTAGCCTACTTATATAGGTGAATAGTTCAAAGAATAACGGGTGTACAATTTTAAAGAAGCCAAATATCTTCCAACTCTTTTGGACAACTCTGATACTAATGGTACAAAATCAGAATTCTGGTCTGTCTATCTGTCTTTCTGACGGAACATGATGAAATGGAATTACTGTGGAATATTAGTCTATTAAAAAGTTATAAAGACAGCTAGTAAGAAAACCTAGCCCAAAAACGATATTTTTAATATTCTACAAAACTTTACGTAACAAAAATGTGACACACACCATTGGCATCATTACTTCATTTAGGCCTACTAATTGAATCTCTAAAAATATACCAATAAAAGTGTAAGTTTTTAGAATTTTATTTCTCGATCAGATGTTCTGCAGCCAACGTAATAATAAATCGTTGAAAAAATCTCAGATAAATATATTTGCTTCTTTCTTATGTTTTACTTAAGCAATGTATGCTACGAGTAATACAGATTTCTAAAGTCTAATACTTTCACAAGGTTTTTACAATAATGTTTTACATAAGGAACATGTATCGTCACGGGTAAATTTTCAAAAATAATTATAAGTTCTTTTCATTACTATTTTTTTAAGAGGTTGTATTCATGGTATTTAAATATTTCCAAGGAAACATAACATTTTTTGAACTTTAATTTCTCCGGGAAATATAAGATTACTCAATATACGGTAATACGATATTTCCTCAATACGTTATGAAAATAGGTCATGAAATATATGTATATCTCATCATATATTTATTCTAGCTACATTTACTAAAGAAAAATTTATTAAACATAGTGGACCCATAATTTATGTAAATTTATTTACTACAAATACTATTCACCGAGCGAGGTGGCCGAGAAGGTAACGTCTTGGACTCGCATTCGGGAGGTCCCAGGTTCAAATTCCGTGGCCCGCCAATTTGACATGGGTTTTTTCACGGTTTCCCCCAGTCGTAAAGGCAAATGCCGAATTGAATATTTTACATACCATGAATCATCCTCACCATTTCATCCTGTGTCATATTAATTTAAATTAATATCCATAAAATACATCAACAATAGAAAATAATTGACTATCAATAGTTCCATGGCTTACTGTATAGACACAGATCCCGAACTCCTGATTGGCCTTGTAGCTAAGAGAAGTATAAATATAGCTGAAAAAATACTATTCATTGCTTATTTTCCAGGTCCCTCGTAACCCACATCTTTCTCCTATACAGACGAATTATAACAGCTGGGCATGATTGAGACCGTTACAGATAGACAATAAAACAAACAGACAAGCATGGGCGTACAACTTTTCTAGAAATAAGAGATCATTCTCTACAGACGGATTTCCTTTTTCAAAATGAATGCTAGACGCGCCAACAATCACGAATTTTTTAAATAGGTTATATAATATAGTCTACCGGTACATCTATTTATTATTGGGACAACTTTCAAACAGCATCTACTGTTTTATAGCGATATACAGGGTGTTAATGAATAACATCGAAGTATTTTACCTGTATATAGAGAGCACATAGGTAAACAACTTTTATGAGGAGATTTTTGCTCTATGACGTAAAATGTGTATGCCACAGGGCATGAAAGTCATTATGATTTGGTGCTCATAAGTTAATATTTAAGCGAAATAGGGTTGAAATTTTCATTAAATTGCTTTCATGCCTTCCTAGTGATCGATAAAAACCTGACTCTTAATCATTCATCCACAGCTGCATCATATTTTAGAATTTTCATAATCTGCAAAATTTAGAGTCTAATAAAATCAGGTAAACTGATGTAACAAAGTGCCAGTATGTTTTGGTTTAATCAGTTATGACTGCAATTATGATATGCAGAATATGTTTCTTTTTTTTTTAAATTGATTTCCAAGTTAAGCTCCAGATTTATTCATTAAGCAGGGCTTACGGAAGAAGAAAGGTCTACCATCTCGGCCACCTGGGTCATTTTAACGGTCTAGTTGGATAAGCGCATGTAAATCAATATGTTTTTTGTCATAGCTACCTGTATTTTAATTTCCAAGGCCTTACAAGATCACAGTAAAACAATAGGCTATGTTGTCAAGATAACTGATTTTCATTTTTTTTATAAATTCTTTCTAATACGTATATTTCCATAAAATAGGCACTAAATTGAGCATTACTCCGAAACAGGTCAACCGATTTTATCCATTATGAATAGATGTCTTCCCATGGACATTATAAATGTGTATACCAAGTTTCATAAAAATCCGGTAAAGCGTATTTGAGTTACCGCGTCTTTAAAATATACACTAAATTGGGTTTTACTCCGGTACCGGTCTACCGATTTGGTCCAATATCAGTAGACGTCTTTCCACGTACATTATAAATGTGTATACAAAATTTCAGGAAAATCCAATAAAGCATATTTGAGTTATCGCGACTTCTTATATATTAACATAAAAACATTAAATTGGGCATTATTCCGGTACTGGCCAACCGATTTGGTCCAATATCAATAAACGTCTTCCCATGGACATTATAAATGCGTATACGAAGTTTCATAAATATCCGATAAAGTGTATTTGAGTTATTGCGCCTTTAAAGTAGACACTAAATTGGGTTTTACTCCGGTACCGGTCAACAGATTAGGTTCAAATTCAATAGGGCACTTCTCATGGACGTCATAAATGGGTATACCAAGTTTCATGGAAATCCGCTACAGCGTATTTGAGTGATGGCGCCTTTCTATTAGAAAGGCGCCATAATCTATTAAAATAGGCACTAAATTGGGCATTACTCCGGTACCGGTGAACCGATTTGGTTCAATATCAATAGGGTTCTTCCCATGGACATTATAAATGTGTTTTCCAAGTTTCATGAAAATCCGAAAAAGCGTATTTGAGTTATGGTGCGTACAGACACACGGACAGACGGACAGACAGACGGACAGACATTTTTTCGTCCACCACACATCTCATAAAGTACCATACTGGCACTTAATAATCATAGGTCTATAATAATATATTAGAGGGAAAAAAAATATAATCTGTTTCCTGAGCAACGTCATGATTTTTATTAAAACCATAGAAACAAAATTAAATTTTATATTATGTTAAAGTCATCAGCGGAAGACGCAGACTTCTTCCAACTCAGTACCGAACCAGCGTCCCGGCGGAGGTCATGGGCCCTGAAGATTACGAGAAGTGGGTCCATGGCGAGAAAGTCAAAGCGACGCTGGAGTAGGGATGCCCTGTATTAACATCTGTACTTGTGAGTTGGATCGCTGTGGAATAAATATGTTCCTCTTTAACACATCCATGCCCACAATTTGATGAACATTCAAAATGTCCTATATGTAGATAAATTTTATTATATAGGTCATATTAGTACATAAAAACCGAAAAAATGTAAGATTACCCTATGTAAAGTAAAAATAAAGTGTTTCCTATACAGGCCATGCAGGCCCAGAGGTTTCCAGGAGGTTGAGGCTCCCCGATTTTAGACATTCAAACCATGGCCGCCTTTACCCCCAGGATTGCTCCTGGTACTAATTTCGGAGTCTACCCCAGACCATATTACCACCAGAAGGTTTAGGCTAATTGAAAAATCTCAACGACCTCATCGGGAATCGAGCCCGCAATCTTCCGGATTGTAGCGCATTGGCTGAAGCACTACGCCACAACGCACGTCAATAACATTAATAATAATAATAGTAATGATAATAATAATAATGATAATGATAATATTGGTAATAATAATAACAATAATAATAAAATCAGGTAAACTGATATAACCAAGTGCCAGTATGTTTTTTTTAATCAGTGATACACGCAATTATGATAGGCCCATGCATAAAAGTTATTTTTGTAATAGATGTCCACGTTAACTCCAAAAACAAAATGTGCCGGCAATAATAATAATGATGCAATAGACCTACGATTCGCTGATGTCTCTGTTTCAATCACCTCCGTCTCGAGAATTACACTGCCTGTCCTATGCTTTATTTTAACATGGAGTTCAGAGTATTGTTAAATTGCCTAATTTATCCAGTAGAGGCGACACAGTTCACACCCAGATTGCAGCAATCACTAATCAATATAAGCATTAAACAGACACAGATACTTGTGTTATTTGTTTAGAACGTAATATTATTCCAGTATATGACACTTACCTTGAAATGGAATTTTGGAGCAATAATTAAAATAAATGTAAATTAATTAGACGCTTTGATAGACTATATTATGAGCACCGCCGTCTCGAGGAGTAATACAGTTTAGAAGGCAGTGATTATGAGACGGCGGTGACAGCACTACATAATCAACAATGTCGTAGCAAAAAACAAGAAGCAGTCTGGGTGTGAAAGGTGCTGCCATCTGTGTTGTCGCCGAGTACGCAAAATTAGCCGTATAGGACAGGCAGTGTATACACGATTAATACAGTTTAGAAGGCAGTGGTTTCAATTTAAAGCAGCCTTAAAGGTTATGAATGAATAATAAGCATATGAAATCTATCTGTCAGGAATTACATTAGGTATATTGCTGCACAGGAACGAATAAGAAAAATACTCAAAGTAAAATATAGCCTAATGTAAATATCGGTAGTCTACATAACCATATTTAAATTATTATTTAGCCACACTGACATCGTTATGAAGAAACAAATCAATCAAGGTTGCTAACAATATGAATAAACGATTGGCAATTTGTTTGGCAGTTTTTTTAATACATTGTGGGCCTTGAAAGAATATTGATTACAACATTAATATTGATATACTCGTTACTTCGGTACCGATCAACCGATTTGGCCCTAATTCAATAGGCTTGTACCCAAGAACGTCATAAATTCGTATACCAAGTTTCAAGAAAATCCGATAAAGCGTATTTGAGTTATCCACGCCTTTGTGATATATTACCATAAAAAGGCACTAAATTGGGCATTATTCCGGTACCGCCCAACCGATCTGGTCCAATATCAATAGACGTCTTCCCATGGACATTATAAATAGGTATTCCAAGTTTCATGAAAATCCGATAAAGCGTATGTGAGTTATGGCGCCTTTAAAATATACACTAAATTGGGTTTTACTCCGGTACCGGTGACCCGATTTGTTCCAATTTCAATAGGGTTCTTCCCATGGACATTATAAACGCGTATACCAAGTTTCATTAAAATTCGATAAAGCGTATTTGAGTTAGAGCGCGTACAGACACACGGACGGACGGACGGACGGACGGACAGACAGACGGACAGACATTTTTCGTCCCCCACACAATCTCATAAAGTACCATACTGGCACTTAATAAATATGTGCACTTATCTCTATAGGCATGATTAAATTTTCATGCTCAAGTCTTCAACAACGGAGGTGCGGCGGGAAGAAATAAATGAACGCATTATAGGCCTATTGTTCTTAAAACATGCTCATTAAGAGGGCCTATGATATTTTATTTTCAATCTTCTTTCACTCAGGAAATATTGCAATGAATGTTTATGTTCAAATAGCATACAAATCAGGATTAAAACATTTATTTCAGTTTCAGTTTCAGTGGTCAGTTTCAGGACCACTGGTTCGTTACCCTCAGTAAGAAAACAATAGAAATGTAGATGCGGATGCAAAATGTCATAACTTCTACATACTTTCACAAAGAAATTAGTATTGGGGCAGGAAATAAAGATTATAAACGCCATAAAAATCCACCAGGCTAAATTATCATATTCGTATTTGGATATAAAAAAAGTTATGAAGTTTTAACTTTCTAAATTTCATAAAAATATCATACATTACATATGCTTAATGTGAACAATAATGTGAATATTGAAAATCAATATGGTGAACCTGTTTATTAAAACATCCTGAGGAATCTCTGAAAATTTCATCTAATTATATTCAATAATGTCTAAGTTATTATTTATTACATTTTGAACCTGATAAATGTAAAAATCACAGTATTCAGTAAACGCAAAAGGGGGTTTAAATTGGTTGTAAAATCATTGCTATAAACAATAAAGATGTTTTATGCAGGTAAATCGAAAATGGGCATGAGTAATCTACCCTCTAGGTAAATTTATATACAAACAAATATATCTATTTTATTAGTCATAAATAGGAGGTTCCAAATTTTGCATTTTATTACAACCGTTAGAGCCAATACTTTCTCTACACTACGCATATGCGAGGAAGTAAAATGGCTGCCGATCAGCTATCATACGTCATAGTGCAATGCTGTTTTTAATAAATCTACATTGAATTGAATTGATATGCAATTAAAAAAACACTTTTTGGTCCATTTTTTCATCACAAGTCCCCCAACTAAGGCTCATGAATTGTGCTCCATGTGAATATTTTAACAAATATAAGTACCGGTAGGCCTATGTAAACTCCTCAGTCTTTATTAGCTTTGTTAGCTTCTGTTTTGCGTCCTAAACATATAATATTTCATTCAAGTGGATTAAAACTGAACAGTTCATACAAGAGAATGATGGTCATATGCTGAAGAGCATGGTATCATGATCTTTCTCCACTGAACTATTCAGATTAAGAACGGGTTTTAACTTAATTTTTATGGTATTTTACAGATATCTTGCTACCGAAACGGCGTCTCGGCGAAGGTCATGGGCCCTGAAGATTTAAGAAGGGGGTCCAGGGCGAAAAAGGTCATGGGCCCCGAAGATTTATGGAGGGGGTCCATGGCGAGAAAGGAAAAGCGACGCTGGAGTAGGGAAGCCCTGTATAACATCTATACTGGTGAGTTGCATTGCTCTGGAGTCTTTTGTTCCTCTTTTATAAACGAATAGTTCAGATGAGAGATTCATGGCCTTATGCTGAAGAGGATGATGTCGTGATCTTTCTCCGCTGAACTATTCAGAATGTGAAGTGGCTTTAACTTAATTTTTTATGGTATGTTACAGATCTCTTGCTACCGAAACGGCGTCCCAGCGAAGGTCATGGGCCCTGAAGAGGGGGGTCCATGGCGAGAAAGGTCATGGGCCCTGAAGATTTATGGAAGGGGTCCATGGCGAGAAAGGTCATGGGCCCTGAAGATTTATGGAAGGGGTCCATGGCGAGAAAGGTCATGGGCCCCGAAGATTTATGGAGGGGGTTCATGGCGAGAGAGGAAAAGGGACGCTGGAATAGGGAAGCCCTGTATAACATCTATACTGGTAAATTGCTTTGCTCTGGCGTTTTTATGCTCCTTTTTACGATCTGAATAGGTCATATGAGAGATTCGTGGCCTTATGCTGAAGAGTATGGTGTCCAGACATATCTCCAGTGAACTATTCAGATTGTGAACTGGTTTTAACTTAATTTTTTATGGTATGTTACAGATCAATGGCGAAGACAAACTTCATCTTGATGAGTACCGAAACGGCGTCCCGGCGAAGGTCATGGGCCCCGAAGATTTATGGAAGGGGTCCATGGCGAGAAAGGTCATGGGCCCCGAAGATTTATGGAGGGGGTTCATGGCGAGAGAGGAAAAGCGACGCTGGAGTAGGGAAGCCCTGTATAACATCTATACCGGTAAATTGCTTTGCTCTGGCGTTTTTATGCTCCTTTTTACCATCTGAATAGGTCATATGAGAGATTCGTGGCCTTATGCTGAAGAGTATGGTGTCCAGACATATCTCCAGTGAACTATTCAGATTGTGAACTGGTTTTAACTTAATTTTTTATGGTATGTTACAGATCAATGGCGAAGACAAACTTCATCTTGATGAGTACCGAAACGGCGTCCCGGCGAAGGTCATGGGCATCGAAGATTTATGGAAGGGGTCCATGGCGAGAAAGGTCATGGGCCCTGAAGATTTATGGAAGGGGTCCATGGCGAGAAAGGTCATGGGCCCCGAAGATTTATGGAGGGGGTTCATGGCGAGAGAGGAAAAGCGACGCTGGAGTAGGGAAGCCCTGTATAACATCTATACTGGTAAATTGCTTTGCTCTGGCGTTTTTATGCTCCTTTTTACCATCTGAATAGGTCATATGAGAGATTCGTGGCCTTATGCTGAAGAGTATGGTGTCCAGACATATCTCCAGTGAACTATTCAGATTGTGAACTGGTTTTAACTTAATTTTTTATGGTATGTTACAGATCAATGGCGAAGACAAACTTCATCTTGATGAGTACCGAAACGGCGTCCCGGCAAAGGTCATGGGCCCCGAAGATTTATGGAAGGGGTCCATGGCGAGAAAGGTCATGGGCCCCGAAGATTTATTTAGGGGGTTCATGGCGAGAGAGGAAAAGCGACGCTGGAGTAGGGAAGCCCTGTATAACATCTATACTGGTTAATTGCTTTGCTCTGGCGTTTTTATGCTCCTTTTTACCATCTGAATAGGTCATATGAGAGATTCGTGGCCTTATGCTGAAGAGTATGGTGTCCAGACGTATCTGCAATGAACTATTCAGATTGTGAACTGGTTTTAACTTAATTTTTTATGGTATGTTACAGATCAATGGCTAAGACAAACTTCATTTTTATGAGTACCGAAACGGCGTCCCGGCGAAGGTCATGGTCTCTGAAGATTTATGGAGGGGGTCCATGGCGAGAAAGGTCATGGGCCCCGAGGATTTATGGAGGGGGTTCATGGCGAGGAAGTCATAGCGGCGCTGAAGTAGGGAAGCCCCATACAACTCCAATTCTGGTAAGTTTCATCGTTTTTGCGTTTTTTGCTCACCTTTTACCATCTGAATAGGTCATTTGAAAGATTCAAGGCCTGATGCTGAAGAGTATGGTGTCATGACATATCTCCAGTGAATTGCTTGTATTTGTGCTGGATACTAAACTTTCTTTGAATGATCACATAACTAATATCTGTAATATATTGTCAAGGATCTTGTATATGCTTCGTTTACTAGTAAATACTGTAAATATAAATCTTCTGAGGAATGTATACCATTCACCCTTTCATTGTCAGTTATAGTATGGAGTACATTTGTGTGGGCATTCCTCAAATACAGCTGAAAGCACCTGTACGTATTATAAGTAGAAAAGTCAGTTACGATCACTGTAAACTTCTTTTTATTGAAAACAATATTTTAACTTTTATATATACTTGGATATATTAAGACATATATATTAAGACATATATTGTATATATTAAAGAAAGACAAAATACCGGTACGTATTCTCTACGGTCTGATGTTCACTCCTATAGTGTGAGATCCAATGGATTTCTCAATGCAATGTATTGTCGTACATCGAAAGCTTTGAATAGTTGGCAGGGCTTTGGTATTCAGCTTTTTAATCTTTTACCTACTAAAGCTAGGAGTATAAGTTTGTTACGTTTTAAAAGGATATTGCGTGAATGATTAACTCTTAAGGCTTTTTATCCTATTTATGAAGTTTTTGAAATTGGTTTTATTGATATAAAGTTTTGATAAATCACCTGCATACACTATGTCTTGTTTTCAATGTACGTGTATATTTATGTAATCATATATAACTTTTAAATCGAGAAAGCCTATTGTACTATACTGTATTTAATGGCTAAATAAATATTATTATTATTATTATTATTATTATTATTATTATCTATTCAGATCGTGAGGGGGTACGCCGTAGCGTAGTGGTAGCACTACAAACCGGAAGGTCGCGGGTTCGTTCCCCGATGAGGTCGTTGGAGTTTTTCAACTGACCTGATCCTTCTGGTGGCACTATGACCCTGGCGTCGACTCAGCCTCTGACAGAAATGAGTAACAGGAGCAATCCTGGGGGTATAGGCGGCCGATGCGTAAGGCTGACAACCTTACCACCTTCATGTCCGAATGTCTAAAATCTGGCAGCCTCATCCTTCTGGAACCCTCTGGGCCTCCATGGCCTGTATAGGGAAAACTTTACTTTTTTTTTACTTTTTTACTATTCAGATCGTGAACTGGTTTTAAATAGATTTTTTTTATGGTATGTTACAGATCACTGGCTAAGACAATCTTCTTCCTTATGAGTACCGAAACGGCGTCCCGGCGAAGGTCATGGGCCCTGAAGATTTATGGAGGGGGTCCATGGCTAGAAAGGTCATGGGCCCTGAAGATTTACGGAGGGGGTCCATGGCGAGAAAGTCAAAGTGACGCTGCAGTAGGGAAGCCCTGCATAACATCTATACTCGTAAGTTGCATTGTTCTAGCGTATTTATGTTCCTCTTTTACATCTGAATAGTTCACATGAGAGATTCATGGCCTTATGCTGAAGAGGATGGTGAAGACATATCTCCACTTAAATTAATGTTATTTATGTTGCAGTTCGCCACCGAATCCTAAACCCTACAACATCCGAAGCGAAGAAGCCACATACAGATCTGTTTGCTATCTTACTTCAAATAATGCAGCTGGTCTAGCAGAACCAGCCTAATCAACACCATCCCAACTGAGTTCGACCACCCAGGCCTGAGTTCAGAGCAACCGTAATTAAATAAGCATTAATCAACCAATCATTTCGTTTATTATGAAGACACGAATTGATATACTATATTCAAAACCGTTGAAGCCATGTTGAGCACTTTTGTTATCAATTCGGAGCTAAAAAACCATAGAAAAAGGGTCATCTCGGTTTTCAAAAGAATATAAATAAAGCTGACTTTTTAAAATCACTTATGTTAAGTTGATGTGTTTACATTATCCTCTATATTAAGGTTCGGAAATCCAAACTGATAAGTGGAGAAAACAGTTTCTGATCTATAGGCCTGTATTATGTGAGTTATTTGTCTAAATGATACCAATTATCCATATTTATTAAAATCTTCAAATAAAAATGATAATTACCATTGAAGAGAGTACAATATATATATATATATATATATATATATATATATATACAGTATATATATATATAACTGGTTTATATGTACTTAGGTTTATGTATTTATTAAACGACATTTCAAATTATTCTTTAAAATTAGATCAGAATAAAACGGTATTATCGAGATGCGATAATTAAGACTGAAAACAGATTATAATGGCGCACGGTTTTATAAAGCATACTACCTTAAAAGGCCCGGCGTCACCCGGGTTTTTATTTTGTAATTTGAAACTAACTTATGAAGGAATTTTTATTTTCAAATTCTAGGGCCTTGCATAATATGCAGGCCTACATAGAACTTGAAATGAGGAAGAACGACTTATCACACTCAAACTATTCCCTCAGAAAACGCTAGATATAGCTTTCTATGGCTCACAGAGGATATCAAGTGTTGCATTACACACCATGGAAGGGGTTGAAATAAGAAGAAACATAAATTCCGATTATATAAGATTGTATTGTTTTTATGGAAATTTTTATTTCTCACTCTCATGTTACCATACAACCGTTTCGGAGCTGAAATTATTTAAAACAATTCAATACCACTTTCATACTTTCCTCCCCCAAAACCTCGTACATAATAGGCTATACTGTGGGCGTAGGACTGAAAATGTTCCATCCTATTTTGTCTTCTTGTAGATGTTTAGGGCCTATGATAAACATCCCTATACGAAGCCTACAGTTATGAGTGACGTAGCAGAAATCCATTCCACAACATCTTGTTTACGCCAAGAAGTATATGGACGCCGATAGAGTTTCACACTGTGGTATGATGCATTGTCCGTAACTATTAAACTGTTGGGTTCGGCAAAATATTAGCAAACCAGTTATGGAATACCTCTCCATTCATGTCATCGTGGTACTCACCTGTTTTCTTTTATTGAAAAATTAGCAAAGCCCCATCTACGAAGTCTGTGTCACTACCTATATGCGTAATTATTAGGCGTTTCCCCTTACCCATAGGATTTTTATACCTTGACTTAATCCTGCCCTAAAAGCTTTTTCCTTTGATTCAAATTTCAGGGGTGGTGTGTCCAGCATTTACAGTACCCATGTCTCGTCTAAGAAATAAAACTTTCGACCCTCTGCTCGGTATTGCCGTACAGCTCTAAGGTACGTCTTCTCCAAAGTGCAATATCATCACGATCTACTATAACGTTAACCTCACTTCTTTTCATATAATTATTACATTCCAATGTTCAACAATAACTTATAAAATGTTGTTCTTTTAAGATTGGGTGGGTCGGAATCCTCATTGGTCGGAATCCTCATTGACAGCACAAAGAAGTTTATCCACAGTTGGAGGTATGTTATCAAAAGAGAACTGATGAACTCGAATAGCACTTTTCACAAAGTCATCAATGTTATCTAAAACATTACGCGGCTTTTGAGCCTTTCTTGGAGGAGTTTTCACTACACCAGAGTCTCTGTATTCACTAAGCATTTTCCAGATAGGCCTACTTCTGGTAGATATACCGGTGAATTCAGATGTCAATTTTACAACGTCCTCAATTGCAAGTGCTGGATATTTTTTTTTAAAATCCATTACACACATTCAATATAATTTCCTTCTGTGCACTTCACAAAGATTTACCTCATTTATTTTTAACTATGCCTCTCGGGCCTGGTTGAATTTCAGTCATTATGTTTAAGCTCGTCATAGTTAATAGTTGACGTTAAGGAGTCTGGGAAGAGATGCGTCGCCCGGGTTTTGTATTTTGTAATATGAAATCAACTTATGGAGGACTTTCGATGTTGAAACTCTAGGTCCTTATACCGGTATAATATATATGTAGAATTCGAAATGAGGAAGAACGACATATGGCACCCAGACTATTCCCTCAGAAAACGCTAGATATAGCTTTTTATGGCTCTCAGAGGATGTCGAACGTTGCATTCTATTGCTTCTACACACCATACCTGGGAGGAGTGCAAATAAGAAGAAAAATAAATTCCGGTTACATAAGATTGTATTGTCTTGACAGAAAATTGTATTTCTCACTCTCGTATTACCATACAACCGTTTCGGAGCTGAAGTAAAAAGAAATTCGATATCACTTTCATACTTTCCTTCCCAAAAACCTGGGACATAATATACTGCGCGCGTAGGACTGAAAATGTTCCATCCCATTTTGTCTTCTTTTAGATGCTTAGGGCCTCTGATAAACATCCCTAGGCCTATTTCTCAACTAATACAAAGCCTACAGCTATGAGTGACGTATCAGTGGATAGGATCTGTTACCGACTTCCGATATAGCATACTCACTGGCACACACTTAAATTTTACCGTCCCTGCAATACAACCGCTTATTCTACATCAAAATGTGAAGTGAGAAAATTATATTTTCCATGTCGAGGGTAGAGAAAGTTATGTGACTGCTTTATTTTCGTGGATTTTATTCTTCAAGAATTATTTTCACAAATGTATTAATTACATCGATAGTATCAGAATTTGTTAACGCCCAGTATTATAATATAATTTCCAAAGCCCTATGTGAACACCGTAAACAATACTTTCGTTATGTAAACAATTGACAGCAGAACTTTCTAACTCTGCTTCATTTCACATTTCCACCTATTCCCGTGGATTTTCCAAAAAAATTATTTCATACAAACCTTGTCCTGACAATTACGAACACAACAAAAAAGAAATCAGCCAAATCGGTCGAGCTGTTCTCAAGTGATGCGGCAACAACCCTTTTGTAAATTCATTTTTATTAATATAGAAGATTTTAAAAACAAATCGGAGTTTGTCACCATGGGACCTCTGGGTTGAGTTCATATGGAATGACCCGAGAGTATTCAGATTCACAAACTACGCAGAGGGTTGTTTGTGGCTTGTGTGTATGACTGTTTGCTTGTGTGTATGGCTTTCAGAATCTGCCGTCAGAAAAGGTTCTAGTTTCTGAGCTACTGGCCACCAAAGTAGTGATTTTTTTACACACAAAAATGATAATTTCAATTTTCACGAGGCAGCTATCATCCTAGTATGATTCACTAAGGCTATTGTCGCTGGATATCTGTTATTTGAGGATATGGCTATCTGCAGAAGGCTTCTTGACTTTACCAAAGTCTTACTTTAGAAGTAAGAGGGCTCTAGAAAGGGCTCCGGCTAAAAAAAATGCACTTTTAGACCAATATTTGACTGACAAATTAACTGTGAGGGCATATCCCTACGGTAAAGAAATTTTTTCTACACAATTGTACATATATTTTAATCATGTGACCAAAAATTATTTGTTTTTTGAACTCCATATTTTAATAAAATCAGGTAAACTGATGTAACAAAGTGCCAGTATGTTTTTGTTTAAACAGTTATGACTGCAATTATGATATGCAGAATATGTTTTTTTTTAAATTGATTTCCAAGTTAAGCTCCAGATTTATTCATTAAGCAGGGCTTACGGAAGAACAAAGGTCTAGTTTTTTTAAATGAGATTAAAATCTTCCAGCATCACCTGAACTGTACAGATATGTGATATCATGACAATCGCACACTCACAAAAAATTCTTTCGAATACGTATATTACCATAAAATAGGCACTAAATTGAGCATTACTCCGAAACAGGTCAACCGATTTTATCTATTATAAATAGACGTCTTCCCATGGACATTATAAATGCGTATACGAAGTTTCATAAATATACGATAAAGCGTATTTGAGTTATTGCGCCTTTAAAGTAGACATTAAATTGGGGTTTACTCCGGTACCGGTCAACAGATTAGGTTCAAATTCAATAGGGCACTTCTCATGAACGTCATAAATGAGTATACCAAGTTTCATGGAAATCCGATACAGCGTATTTGAGTTATGGCGCCTTTCTATTAGAAAGGCGCCATAATCTATTAAAATAGGCACTAAATTGGACATTACACCGGTACCGGTGAACCGATTTGGTTCAATATCAATAGGGTTCTTCCCATGGACATTATAAACGTGTATACCAAGTTTAATTAAAATTCGACAAAGCGTATTTGAGTTATCGCGCGTACAGACACACGGACGGACGGACGGACGGACGGACAGACAGACGGACAGACATTTTTCGTCCCCACACACAATCTCATGAAGTACCATACTGGCACTTAATAACATGACTGGCAGCCACTGCAACAGTCTTTTTTTATTCATAACTACTGACTACAGTGTTAACAACGAAGTTCCTTTGTTTTGCATTTTTCTTCTAATGTTTGAAGTTAATGGCGGCCATGCCCTGGGAGATTTTATGCTGTAACAGGAAAATTGAATCCATAGAGCACACATCTCCTAATAAAAGTTGCTTATCTATGTTCCCTCTATACACAGGCAAAATATTTCGGTGTTATTCATTAACACTCTGTATGTATGTATGTATGTATGTATGTATGTATGTATATATATATATATATATATATATATATATATACACATATATATATATATATATATATATATATATATATATATATATATATATATATATACACATATATACATATATACTTATTAAATTATTATTATTATTATTATTATTATTATTATTATTATTATTATTATTATTATTATTATTATTATTATTATTATTATTATTACTACATTGTACGTTAGGCGGTCTTATTAATAACCCAGAAACTCACTGGCAATCAAAAACTCGATATTTCAGCCTTGCTTATTCAGTCACCATCTTATTTTATTTCAGGGTTTGGTTTTCATATACGCTATAGTAATATTTGTAGTCAGACGTGCGGATTCTTGTTGACACTAATCTGCTTCTATACTCAGCGGATGTTGGTACAGTGAAGGTATGAGGAAGAGACTAGACTCTTGAGCATCTCCGGTGCTAGAATTGCCCGCGGGATGTTTAGAAAGAGTACGCTTGTTTGGAATCATGGAGCACTTCTCTTACCTCTTACCTCAAAGCTCTATTCTCCTTCAGATAGTATCACTTCACTACATACCCCTCTGGGACTGTTTTACAATGTAGTATACTCAAGTTTCAAAAGCATTTCTTTTAATTAGACAAGGGAGATATGATGTTTCACATTATGGAATTCTAACCTTAATTTGATTTGATTCTAACACAGAGGGTGTGTTGTTGTCCTAATGCAAGAGTTAGGTTGTGTAATCTGCCACTTTCATCGAAGCATGAAATTTGAAGTAGAAGTTCCTACAACATATTTAATAGCCAGGATTAAAATTAACTTTTAAATAACTGTCATAATTAATAAAAGATTCTCACTTTGTATGTAAACGATACTACGAATGTAATTGTCTTATTGTTAATGACAGGGGAAAATATTTGCAAAGAGCGCTTGTACAGTTGTTTCAGCCTCATGCAAAGACGTATTGTACACCAGGCAGCCATAAGTTTCTACAAGCGGTAATTGGCTTATAACTACCCTTCAGATAATTTTTGTGAAAAATATTTCAAATGAAAGTTTTAGCTCTTAGTATAAGAACCTCATGCACAAAATTTAGGCTAAACAAAATCTTAAGAGCTGTTTTAAAGAAAATAGCTAAAAATGACATTTTCTTAATGTAAAGTGGCATTAAAGTAAAATACAGTCGTCGCTAATCTTCTAGTACATATCCAGGAGGCACTTAACCCAAATATAACATCTTATTTTTTACACTTTTTTTCTCGAGACAGACATATTTCTGAAAGGATTTTTGGATTTAGGGTACCTCTAAACAAGTACTTATGTTAAAAACTCGACATCGAATTGCAGGGTCGAACACGATAATACCTCATCTATGGCCTAGGACCTATGTATGGTACGACCACAGAAAATAATAGGACACCTCCATGTTTTAAATAGGCAACGGAATAACACTGAATGTCTTTCCGAAGAACATCTCATACATAAGGTCAAAGACATGAAAAACTACGATATGGTATTGGAAAAACTTTTTTGCACGACGCAACTAATTAGTGGTACTTACGAATATTGTTGCCGTGGATCGTAACTTGACATTCCCGCACGCAATCTGATTGCTATGAAAACAAAAGAAATCTCCGTGCGGTAAAAAATTACAAAAAAGCACAAGTGCCGTAAGTAAAACCATCATAATACAAGCCTATATGGAAGACCGGAACCAAGGCCCCCTAGTTTGTGGCGACTTTAACAGAACAAATATTCGGTCCCCATTACAACCAACATATGCGAATCACTTTCTGAAATATAACATCCATCTTCAATAGTGTATAAACATAATATTTTCAGCTAATATCTCAATTAATATAAATAAATTGATATAAATAATCATCGTGCAAAAAATAACATGCAATACTCGTGCCGTAAGCGCATAACGGATCTCGGAAATTGAAAAAACTCTTTCCTCGATCCGTATGCACCGCTTACGGCAGTTGTATCGCAATATACTATACCATAGGGTCGTAATGTTAAAAACGTGTTTATTACTTTAATACTGGCTTGAGTCGGGTTCTTATGGAAAGAGTGAACACAAAGCTGTGAATCCTGTACAGTCCACATCGTATAATGTGTTCTGAAAGAGAATAAACCAAACTAACTTGATTTACACGTTCAGAATAAACTTCATGGAAGGAAATTATTTCAGATCGATATATACGCATGAAAAATAATTATTTCTTTGCAAACAAACATTTACATTTTTCCTGAGTTTACTTTGTTCGGAAGACTTCTTTCTTTTTTCTGTTCTTTTCTTCACTTCCCTATCATTTATTTTGTTCTCTCTGAATTTGTTTTAATAATTTATCACAAAAATGTTAAGAAAACGAACTCCAAAGATGAAGAAAATCAAATCACGATAACAAAAAAGTTAACAGAATAAATACATCTATTCACTAGTAGTCCACGCTTAGGGTTTTTGTTGTTAAAGACTTCCTTTTAAAATTACTGCAATGATAAGTGAACTTCTGTTGGCCAATAGAAAAACTTAAATATTTAAAATTGGTCTATAAGAATCTTGCTACAATGATAATATATTCAGATAATGATTTGTGATATATTTGGACTGATTTCATATTCATGTTCACTCATTGCTTCCAATTGATCTGATAATTTGACCTCAGAATTTTAGGCAAAAATTGACATTTTAGGCACGTAAAATAGGTTAAAAACTGATGTAAATAGGCGCTATTATTTAATTTTAGGCATTTTATATTTCTGGTATCTAAAATGAGCCACAAAACAATTAGTTATGCATAAAAGGAAGTATTCTTACATTTTTATTTGTATGACTATAAGCATCATTTGTTATTTTTAATAATAATAATAATAATAATCATAATAATAGGAATAATAATAATTATAATAATAATAATAACAATAATAAATTTAATAACTCACGAGAAAAAAAGGTATATGATTTTACATTTCTTAAAAACAGACTTATGCTAATTTGTGGCCGAATATTAGCCTTAAATAATTTGAAAACAATACTGAAAACTAATAAATTAATTACCGGCTTGCCTACCCTAATACCAATCCTTAACAGTTTGTTATAAACATGACAAAAATATTTTCCCGTTGTAAATAAGATCATTATAATCCTCTAGCCAGGAACGAATTAAGTAAATCTACAAATTCTTGAAATTCTTTTAAAGGACCTTAAAATTACTTGTTTATGCAGGTTCAGGCACAAAAAGAAAGAAATAGGCACTTACCCCCATTTCAGGTAATTTTATGCACTATAAAACTGCTCCCAATGAGTATAATTTTTCATAAATTTCAAACATCTGCAATTATTGAGCACATTTTCCTAAAGGAGCTAATTAAGCATTTGCCTAAAATTACGAGGTCTACTGATAATATATACAACATGGGGCACGTTGAAAGTCAAATTATACAGAAATACATTACAAATAAAAAAATAAATAAAATGAAATAATTGATCCATGCTCCGAAGTCCAAGAGCTCCTGGCTGCAACCGATTCTTCAATTATCGTTACATTATTCATCACAAACATGGCTAGATTTCATAAAGGAAACATTGAAATTATTATCAACGAAGCTATTGCTAACTTAACATCTGCAAACACAAATTATTTTTATTTTATTTTAGGTACATCGTTTTAATTTCATTATTTCAATGCATAATTTTGAATAAATTATTTCCTTATTAATTACGTCTTAATATCAAAAGCTTTATGCTTTTACCGTTTCCTTAAAATGGTGCATAACAAGGAGATGAACATTATGTAGACCATTCCCCTTAATGCTCATAAAACTTTACCTTTAAATATATTTCCTTTCGATTGCTTGTACAACTTAAAACCAAGTGGTACCACTAAATTTCCCTCAGTGAGATAATATCGAAAACTTGTTACTAATTCATACCAGTAGAAGTCCTGTGTTGACTTAAATCTCTACAGTAAAAGAGCATCATTGTTAGATGTATTCTCGCTACACCATAGGTTTGAGACTATTTGTGGACAAGTCGACAGAATTTGTAACGGCAGAGGTGGAATCGTGCATTGCATGAAGAATCGAGAACGCCTGCAACTGATGACTAGAAAACCCGCATAGCATATCTGTAACAGCTAACCGCTAAGCAATAGGTGGAATCGTGCATTCCAAGGGGAATCGACGTGTGCAACTTACTTAAATGTAAATTTATTTCTGTCAAGTTATATAAGTATTATGTGTAAATTACAGCATGTACTGTACTTGGTATGAAAAAAACGAAAGGTATATCAATAATCTACATGATAAGTTTGTCTAGAAAAGTTTAATTTTATCTCTGGCGATTAAAAATAAATTAATAAATTTCATTGTTTCTACCTTTGAGGGTCAATTTTGTCTATTCACAAACAAGATAGTTTTCCACACACAGGTCAGTAAGTTTTGGTTTTTTCCTTTTCTTTAATAAAAAATAATTTCATAGCCATATGCTTCCTCTTACATTATTATTTTTAAAATTTATCAGGAACTGAAGATGGCATAAGAATCTGCTATGCCGAAATGCATTTTCCAAGACTACTTTGAATGCATAATGCCCTGGGGACCACATTGAACATCTGTGAAATTCACAAAAGTGTGTTAATTAGTGCATAATATAATTTTAACACACTCACAATACAACTTCTACATAGTGACTTCCCATAAATAACAATTGTGCAACTGCTGTTATTGTAATCTTTTTATATATTACGGCTGTTGACCTTCTACATACAACTATTGGGAACTAGTGTTGCAACTGCTGCATGGTAATTTTATATACTGCGACTAGTACGCAGTGTTATTTAACTTCAGAGTATCCCAAGTGGCTTATGCATTTCATTTATAAGTAAAATTGATGGTATAAGGTGAATATATTTGCCAGTGTTATAAGCTTATTTGATTATATTTTTAAAATAAGAAACAATGATATGGTATGAAACAGGGATTCAGAAAAACAATGTTAGAAATTCGTGAAGCTGTATTTCTTTCTGCGAAAACCTTAAATTTTCAGCAATGCGGCATTAGATAGTGGCATAACTGAAGGCCCCGCAATTCCTTCCTCCACTACGCCATTGGCATTAGACGTTTATGTTACACACACGAAATGATCAATGCGCCCTGAAAATGTGTGCGTACAGTTCTCGTACAACCTGTCCTTTTGTACAGATGAACAATGAAAGAGAGTTATAACGGAATAAGTTAGATTGAACACTCACCGTCAAAGCACCACTCCACTCGCTCTGCGCACAGACTTCCACTGAACAGACAGCCTGAAATAAAACAATAAAGATGAGTATTGTGTGCCCTCTGTGTCATATTAAATAGACGGTTATGGCACTAAAACAATTGGACATCAGTGATATTGAAGTTATGAATATTCAGATTTGCTTAAAGTAGAATTTGATGCTTGAATCATAAAAGTAAAAATAAATTAGTCCTCTCCTGCCATGCCTGCAGTTTCACACCGTATTCAATGTTTTAGGCCAATCAACAAAAAATATACAGTTGATGTACAGGATCTGAATAGTCATCTAACAAACAGAAGTTAATTTTTTCAATAAAGAAAAAAATACTATGAAATGGAAAGTTGGTTTGGTGGAGAATTTCTATGGATTCATACACATATGACACAATTCATAGTTAGAAATTAAGTTTTCTGAATCACAATAATAATAGTAATAATGATCATATTGCTTTTAACACTGATTTATAATAGTAATGATCAGGGCCCGGATTTTAATGACATGTCATCTTTTTATTGATGCTACATAGACATTTTCAACTTGTAGATAATTTTTAATCATGGCCTCTTCATTATAGAAATGCATTTTTATTAGGTCATTTTTTCAATTTATGCAATTTTATATTTTAGGGCATTTATTTCAATTTTACGTAATTTATTTGTCAATTTTGTGTCATTGGCTTCCTTATATAGTCATTTTCATGCATTTACATTGAGTAAGCCTATATTAACTTTTATACCTTCGATAATCTCAGTATGCTGATAGTAATTTACTGCGATCCTGAATAAGGTAGGATTTACAAGCTTTTTCATATGGTAATATTTAAATAAATTACTAGGTTACTATAATGCAACATTTTTGTAGGATCTACTTAAAAATGTACTTAAAAACATTTTCCTTACTTTTCTTCTCAAATGCTCGAATCAAGAACAAAGAACAGAGTTTCTAGATCTACAACATCCTTTCTGCATTTACAGTTTTTTTTTTCAATTTTGTACAAATTAGTCTATAACTTCGTGTGTAAAATAATTTTTTATAAATAAGATATCAGTTTTTAGGTCATTTTTTATAACTATTAATTCATTTTATTTAAAATTCAAGGTCATTTTTCAAACATTTTTAGGTCATCAGAATCCGGGCCCTGGTAATGATAAAAGTTTCAGGATTATGGTTTCTTGGTTCAGGTTATATGAAATGGTTGATAGTTGTGTTATTCGAGTTCTCTGTACAGTTGACTTAAGGCACTGACTTTTTAACAGCATTTCAATCAACACTCTTAGGTTCCCACTGTTAACTTCTTTTTGTGATGCCATATCGCGTGCCTTGCGTGTTAAGAGGAAGGAATGTAACAAATAATTTAGACCTAGCTAGAGTTCCATTCACAGAGCTCTGACTGATCACTCCTAATGGTCTACCTCACTGAAATATATTTACGTCACATACAATATGAGGCATAATTTAATAAGCAATGCTAATTAAATATGAAATGGAATTAATTCAAAGCAAATTGTTTGTAGTACTTGACAATGATTTTAGCATATCCAGTGAAAGTTTCATTCCCACGGAAGACGTGTACCTGAATTGAAATGAGTTCGGTCTTTGCTAAAACAGAAAATTTACAAGCTGAAAGATAGTAGCCGCTTCATAACTACAAAGGAATATAAATGAATAGGGGAGATACTGTTTCAAAAGAAGACAATATTATTTAGGTGTTTCTAGCAATAAAACCCAGGTCCCTTCGAATAAATTGCGGATGCCTGTGGAAAGGTGAAGCTCTTGCTTAAACTATGAGATCTCAGATAAGACACGATTGCTTCTTGTGAATAGGATTTTAAGGCTATGCAATAGTGGTTTTTAAGCTACGAAATAAATGCGTAAACATGCGTTGTAAGGACTTAAAATCGTGAGAAAAAGAATATATATAGACTATAATTAATGTGTGAAAATTTTGTGTAAACTCCCTCTTGTTAAGAATTCGCGATTTCATTGGCTGAGTTGCAATTATAGCAATCGCCAATTAAATCACAGAAAATAAGTGTAGCCAATAAGCAATCAGAAGAGGCGTTTATTCTAGGTTAAAATAGTCAGTTGATTTTTGTATTTGTAAGGTAAAGGAAGGACTTCTGAACTATATCCGATAGAGTGAGGTTGTGAAAAGACTTCTAAACTATATCCGATAGGGTAAGGTTGTGAGATCACTTCTCAACCACGTTCGGTATGTAAAGTAATACTCAAGAAAGTTCATGTGTGCCAGAATAATCAGAATAAAGCAAAGTAATGAACCTAGTGTTTTATAGGATAGAGGTACATAACTGCCTCATAGGGAATTATAGGAATGTTTCTAGTGTAGATGTATACCACAAGGCGTACAGTGTATTAGGCTCGTTGTGGCCTAAGAAATAGACGCACACATGAATAGCTTGCAAAATAACATTAAAGAATCGTAATTATAAAATCAACATCGCGATCATATAAATGGAGTATCTCTCAAGTGTACCGTGATTTCATGTAATTTGTACTACTTGTTTAGTTGAACAATAAACTGAAGACCTCGTTATATCAGAGATAACGTGTACAGGTATAGTTATTTCTGTGACAATGATCATCCAGTCCTGCTTCTAATCATCTACCCCGAGAATGGACCACATCATGCTTGAAGATCGACTGCAGCCGAGGAAAGTGGTAATTATAAATATGCTATACTAAATCAGTAGAGGACTTATAGCCAACTACTACTTTTCTACCACAACTGGTGCCCAACAGTGAGGCTGTAATAACTGCGTAAAATAATTTCTACCACAAATATTTCGAGTCACACTAAATTAGGCTAATGATTTTGTACCGGGTTAACATTTAAGTTGTCAATATAAACTAATGAAACCACAGAATATTGCTTCTGTTGAATAATACAAGGTAAGAATATTAGAATATTATGAGAATATCATAGGAGAAAAATTCTTCCGACACTGGGACTTGAACCCAGGACCTTTGGTTATTCGCGCTAATGCTCTACCAACTGAGCTAAGCCGGGGTTCAATTCACAGCGCCAGATGGAACCTTTCTCCTATGACTGATTGCCCTAATGGTCTACCTCACAGATAGACAAGTTATGTCATATGCAGTACTGTGAGGCACACTAATTAGTGATTTTTGTGACCGGGCTCCCACTGTTATTGTACAGTCAACACTCAAGATAGATATACAAGCTGATGTATCTATCTTGAATACAAGATAATTTTCTCCTAAAATATTCTCATATAATGTTCAACAGAAACAAAATTCTGTGGTTTCATGAATACATATGCCTATCTATATCTACTTTCATGTTCCGATAATATTTTTGTTTTATTTCCCATTCGTTAAAGAATAACTCGCGTTTAAGATAGTATTGCATTGAACCATATTCTATTAGTTAATTAGAAAGCAAAATAATGGTATAATCTGGATAATCTCACTGAATAGAGAGCCATTCTAATCCAAGATTATAATAGAACGGAGGTGCTCTCATACATTTCAATGGCTTCATTTATGAAAGCGTACAGCACGCTATTGTTAATGAAAATGTATAGAGACTAAAAAGCTAATCCACGTACAGAAGATAATTTCACGCCTTGTGGCGTGGGCGCCGTAATACATGCTGGTTTGCAAGTATATGAAGCTAATACAGTATGTCTTCATGCTCATGTGTATTGCAATAATTACCTCATAAAAGAATTGTTGCACCCGAAGTGGAAAATAATGCATTTTAAATAATGTATTACATTTAACTTTATGGTATAGTGTATCTATTACATTTGTGTCCGCCAATCCACTTCCACGCTCTAATTCTTTCAAACCAACTTCACTTCCCTTCTAACTTTGAAGGAAGCTAGAGAGAAAATAGTTTTAAACAAAAGTTAGAGGACTTCTAAATACCGATGCAGAAGAATTAATGGCCTACACCGTCGCTTTTCAATCACAGAATCAGAAAACCAATCACAGGATGGACAGTAAATTAAGCAGAGCAAAAAGAGCTACCATAAAAATTCAATCTCGTCGAAAACAGTTTCTACTCTTCCTTCTGAGTACTAAACCAAGGGTTACATTTCTTAAATCACAAATAATTTACAATAAAAAAATAATTATCTTTTAATTACATACCGGTAGGTTATATTTTGAAAATTGGTTTACTTATTGAAGAAGCAATAACAAAAAGGAAAATAATCGTCTACTTTTTCTTTTCTTACCCCTGGAGTGCCAAGAAATGAAGCTTATTACCTCCGGTCAAACCAAATTTTGGTAACCATTTGTTTGATGTGATGACTTAATAGTGCCCTTATGTACATCCTGATGGGATGTGTGGTGAAATTGACAGGTTTGGGCTGTGTACTAGTGTCGTTGCGTATTAGCGCGGGTTTGACTTTCTTGCCATGAAATCGATTGCTTGTGGTTAGTTGTGTTTGTTTAGTATCGTGTAGAGATGTTTTCTAATGTATGTAGTAGTGCGTGTATCTGCGTGAGGGGATTATTAGCCAGTCCGGCATTTGCCCATGAGCAAGGGAAACGCCTCTAAAACCTCGCTCGGACTGGGATAGTGAGCATAGCCCGGCCAAAGGCCATCTACCATGTGTTGGCCCAAGCAAAGTCACAATTTAAATATCCGAACTCAATGCGCCAAGAAGAATGCCGAATTTTCACAGTAAGCACAAATTTTGAGATTGACGACACATTAAAGGGCGATTATGAAAACAGGAAGGGAGAAGTACATTACAGGCCTATGCCTATAACATAATTTTAAATTAAAGTCTATAACAAGAACAATGTTCTGTGTTGGACTCAGTGGCGGCTGGTGGCTGAAAATAGTGGCGTGCTGCATGATGAAATTTATTTAAAAAAAAAACTACTTTTTCCCTTTGCTTTTTGTTCAATTTTTAAGTCTGGTGTTGGCCGCCCTAAATTTTTTTATCAAAATTTTATCATCAAGAGTTCGCTTCGAAAAAGCTGTTTTCAACAAAGAGTCGACTGAATTCATTTTAGCATTACTTTAAAACTTTATAATAATATACTTATTTATGTACACTACACACCTACACACTCTCACACACAATGAACTGAATATTATAATTATATAAAATAGTCACCAAAATCTTCTATTTAAAACACTGATAAATCAACAACTCAACCACTAAGCTCTCACTTAGTTGCTCATAATCATTAACTCACTGAATGAACCACACAAACACGTGTTTACTGTGGTGGTGGGAAAGATATATCGGATCTACCAACATCGATTAACAACTGATTCTGAAGTAATAATTTTGAACGGGTAGTTTAGAAAACTTTCTAATTAAATTTTAATGAGTATGAGGAAGTGAATTTGTTTGTTTACAGATTTGTTTAACAAATCAATGGAATAACGCAGTGAAGCAACATCAGAGAGATATGAAGTTAGCTTCATGTGTCATGTGTCTTGGCAGCACTGTTTCTGTCGTCTGCTTACAAAGACTCAAAACGGAAAGATAGCACAGTTTGATGAGTGAAACGAGAAAACTTCGCACGGGCTGCTCATGGTGCAGCCCGGTGAACGACGGAAAACGATGGACGGAGGGGTGCGGGGATTTGCCTCGCGCAAGCGCACTACGTTTCTAAAATCATGCAGCCCGGGTGAGGATGGATTCCCTGTGTGTCCATAGCAAGCGCAAAAATAATATACCAGCATTTATAAATTTTACATAACTTTTACAAGTTGAGATGTTGAGTTAGTAGGTACATTTTATTAGGACTTCAGAAGACAATAAAATAGCGTGCTGCAGCACGGCAGCACGTACCGAGAAACCGCCACTGGTTGGACTCTAGATAGAAGTAGGGAGATAGAGATAGGAGTTGGTGGAAGCATGACCGGATAGATGGAAGTACAACGATCGAACAAATAGAAAGAGACAGAGAGACTAAAGTAAAACTCTTCAAGTACCGTATATTTCCTCAGATAAGACGGCCGTCATATAAGACGAGGTATATATATATATATCAACGGTGAACGGCCTATGAAATATGAATTTATGTTTATTAAACAACTTCAAAAAGTTTCGTTTTCGTTTCAGTTTTCTGGTTAATCGTAAAAATGTTGTCAACCATCACAATATTATAATCTATAGGGTGGGTAGTAGAAGTTAGGACAAAATAACTACAGTTATGTAAAAAGACTGTTGGCTACTCTTACCGGAACAAAGCTTCCACGATCTTCTCTTTTTCAAAATGGCGTCACAGAGCACAGTCGCACCACAATGGAACAGAATGATACGTTCCAATGTACGTTCCAATGTACGTGAGCCGTGTATCACGTGTACCGGTGTGTAGGGAAAAATTTAAAAAGTATCAAAAATAGGGTTTATTTTGCGGGTTATGGCGTTTGTGGTTTTATTTACCAAATTCACTTTAATTCGTGGCTTACATTTTCCCGCAAATGGTACCTATCATCGTAATATACCAAGATAATAGAATTTTGACATCAGAATACGTAATTTTATAACTTTTAATTTGATATATAAATTTCGGTCATTTTTTTTATATAGCTCTCCTATAAGACGACCCCGGATTTTGGGGCCTTTTTTATGATGCAACTACCGTCTTACTCCGGAAATACACGTTTATTTGATGTTGTTATATATCTAACAACATATATATGCTATTATATTAATTTCATTTTGTTGATGGAAAACCTTTATTTTTGTGACGTAATAAACTATAATTTCCTTTGTGAAATTTTTTATTGTAATGGGCAAGTCTCAGAATATGTTATCAGGTTCAGCTAAATATAGAATGTTCGGTAAACCAGAGTGGTCGCTAAAGTATTCTAATAACAAGAGCAATAATTTAAGCATTCTACACCATTCTGTAGCAATTCCACATGGGCACTACCGTTCAATGTGTGGAGAAACTGAGGTGAAATTTCTGGCAAAGAAAAATGAGTGCAACGAAATTCAAAGGAGTAAACAATTTTGTCGGCAGTTTTCAGAATAATCATAATCATCAGTACAATCCGGATAGAATGTGGGACACATTTAGCTTGTAGTTTCATTTTCACACCCCATTTTAATCCTTCCCCAAAGGCCCTACTTCCTGGATAACTATTAAAATCTATGTAGCGGAATCTACTAATTTTATTCTCATCCAGTTCACTTAAGCTCCCGTACATATAGCACTAATTTTAGTGATAGACTAATTAATATGAATTGGGTTTTTATCTAATTATCCTATCGATCGTTCCAGAAAATGATAGCATAACCTAAACTTTTATATATATATGTGTGTGTGTGTGTGTGTGTAGTGCTAAATAGAAGTAAATACAATATATATATTATATTATATTATATTATAGCTTAGCCAAGGGAAGTAAGATCTACTTGTTATATAAATTTCCTCTCGGTAATGGTCCAGCATGATATGATGTGATGCTGTTAAACGAGATGATGTATCTTTCACAGCCTGACGAACAAATTGAGTTGCCCTCAGCTTCACTCACTTCATTTAACAAAAGCTTCTATCCGCCACCACAACACCCTGCTAAATCCCAAGGATAAAGGTCCTGTTAATACGATGTAGCAGATGTTGAAAGGTGAATGACGCTGTTAATTCTTGCTACATGGTAATGCTTGTAAGGACAACAAACCGTTTAAAGCAATATAACTGCATTTGTAGAGTTTGTACAAACAATTTAGAAAACCAATCTCAATACTTCGATCTCAACAATGCAAACGAGAAACCTCTAGAACCATAGAAAAAAGAAAAGAAACTAAAAGACAAAGACAAAGACAAAGTAAATGAATTAGAGGAGAATAGTAAAGACAAAAATGTTAGGGATCTCTACAAGGGAATAAACGAGTTCAAGAAAAGTTTTTAACCAACCGTTAAACATAATGAAGGACAATCATGCGGCTTAATGATAATTAAGGACCCTCGCGGTTTCGAACAATATTTTGAATAGGTGGAAAAATGTTTTTAATCAATTATTAAATGTACATGGGGATGTACAAAGTGTAGAAAGTGAAATATTCACAGCAGAGCCGTTGATTGCTGAACCAACTCTAACAGAAGTAGAAACAGCTATAGGTAAACTAAAAACACGCAAATCTCCTGGCGTTGACCAAATATCAGCAGAATTAATAAAGGCAGGTGGGGATAGACTGAACTCAAGAGATACATAAACTCATTCTTATGATTTGGAGAAGGGAGGATTTGCCAAAGGAATGGAAAAAATCTATCATTATACCGATCCATAAAAAGGGAGATAGGGCCGAAGAATTTCTCTCTTATCAGCATGATACAAAAATCTACCTTAATATACTACTGTCAAGATTAACCCCATATGCGGATGAAATCATTGGAGATAACCAATGTGGATTTAGGCGAAATAGATCAACTATTGATCATATATTTTGTATTCGCCAAATCTTGGAGAAAAAGTGGAAATATAATAAGTCTGTTCGCCAACTATACATAGATTTTTAAAAAGCGTGTGATTCAGTTAGGCGAGAAAAATTGTACATTATACTCATTAAGTATTATACCAATATATGCCATTAGAAAAGTTCAGGAAAACAAGGTAGGCCTAGAATTAAATGACAGTCACCCGATTTTAGTTTACGCAGATGATGTTTGATTGTTGGGCGATGACATAGACACAATCGAGAGAAATGCAAAAAGTATTTTCGCTGCCTGCAGGAATGTTGAATTGGAAATTAATACAGAGCAACTAAGTATATGATCATGGAACATCAAAATAATGCTCTACACAATATTAGAATAGCTTGTAAATTGTTCGAACAAGTGGAAAAATTCAAATTTATGGGAGCAATAATTACAGACACAAATAATAGTAAGGCAGAAATTAAGTGTAGACTCAAATAAGGAAATGCTTGCTTTTATGCAGTTCAGAAACTCTTATCTTCTCGTCATCTGCCCAGAAATCTAAAAATAAATATTTATAAGACTATTATCCTGCCGGTTGCATTATATGGATGTGAAACATTGCCGCTTACTGGTCGGGAAGAACATAATCTGAGAGTGTTCGAAAACAGGGTGCTTAGGAAAATATTTGGGCCCAAGAGAGATGAAAATGGGGACTGGAGAAAACTGCATAACGACGAGCTTAATGACCTGTACTTTTCACCAGATATAGTAAGGATAATTAAATCACGGAGGATGAAATGGGCTGGACATGTTGCGCGCATGGGGAGGAAAGACATATCTAAAAAATATTGACTGAGAGACCCGAAGGGAAAAAACCACCTGGAAGACCTAGACGTAGGTGGGAGGACAATGTTAGGATAGATTTAAGGGACGTAGGATTTGCGAGGGATGATTGGATGGAGCTAGCACAGAATAGGGTTGAATGGCGGGCTTAGGTAAGCGCGGCAATGAACCTTCGGATTCCATAAAATAGATAATATTCCTTTAGCTTTTGAGGAATTGTCTATTACCATTGAGTAAGTAAGCATTACACTGCCGTGCTCTTTTCTTTGTCATGGCGTCAAATCCCGTTTTTACTCAGCTTCTCAGTGTGGCCAAGTGCCTAATAGCGACAGAGGTTGTTGTTCTGTTTTCTGGACTTGCTCCGGAAATTTTTCTTAGAGACCTTTAATTCAATTTCATCACGAGCTTCAATACGTCTAAAATGGAAAATCTGTGCTATTTTTTTTCAATCCTAAAATTATTTTTCATTTGACTGGCCTGCAGGTACCATCTATGTCATCAAAAGCAATCAAAGTCCATTTCTGGAAACAACATTTAAAAAAAAAAAAAAAGTGCAAGCAATTCGCTTAGAGCCGAATAACAACAGCACAAATTATGGTAAAAGCAGAAAAAATGAGATGGAAACATAACACGATTAACCAGCATATGGGGGTAATACTTCATACTGCAACATCTTGCCTGACATATGCAGAGTTGTAGGGTATGTTAATACAGCTATCCTATATTCAGATTGCAGATTACACATATGCACACACAGGTACAATGATATATCACTACAATTCCTCTAAGCATACTGTCCTCATAAATCCACAACTGCCCTTATTGTAAACAATTAAATCCCAGATTTTCATACAACTTAAAATAGTATAAGAATTCATGAACCACAGAATTATTGTCTCTGTTGGACATTACATGAGAATATTATAGGAGAAAAATTCCTCCGACACTGGGACTTGAACCCAGGACCTTTTGGCTATTCGCGCCAATGCTCTACCAACTGAGCTAAGCCGGAGTTCAATTCCCAGCGCCAGACGGAACCTCTCTCCTATGACCGATTGCCCTAATGGTCTACCTCACAGACAGACAAGCTATGTCATATGCGCGAATAGCCAAAAGGTCCTGGGTTCAAGTCCCAGTGTCGGAGGAATTTTTCTCCTATAATATTCTCATGTAATGTCCAACAGAGACAATAATTCTGTGGTTCATGAATGCTTATATATCTATGTTAACTGTACAATAACAGTGGGAGTCCGGTCAGAAAAATCACTAATTAGTGTGCCTCACAGTAGCCTACTGCATATGACATAGCTTGTCTGTCTGTGAGGTAGACCATTAGGGCAATCGGTCATAGGAGAGAGGTTCCGTCTGGCGCTGGGAATTGAACTCCGGCTTAGCTCAGTTGGTAGAGCATTGGCGCGAATAGCCAAAAGGTCCTGGGTTCAAGTCCCAGTATCGGAGGAATTTTTCTCCTATAATATTCTTCTTAAAATAGTATTTTAAATATTAGGTTATTTTATAAAGAGGGCTCGGATTTTAACCTTCTTTTGTCATTGTTAGTGTCCAAAGTTCAGTTCCGGAGTAGTTCTTGGTACTTGACCTGTCCATCGAATAATAACAAGCAAGATATGGTTTGGAATGATAATTCCTTCACACTGGCCGTGTGTAGGCTAAGATGGACTCGTGTAGTCAGAATGAAAAATTCAATGCCATAGCCGGGATTTGAACCAGGATCTTAAGCTCTCCGTGCCGATGCTCTAACTAACTGAGCTACCATGGCAACGTGCCGGTACAACATTAAATTCTGGGATTGTGAGTCAGTTGGAGAATTTAATGTTGTACCGGCACGTTGCCATGGTAGCTCAGTTGGTTAGAGCATCGGCACGGAGAGCAAAGATCCTGTTTCAAATCCCGGTTATGGCATTGAATTTTTCATTCTGACTTCACGTGTCCAATGTATGGTTTAGTTATAGGCAGCGAGAATGTAATGCAATATAGGAGCCTAAAAACCCTGGCCCTAGATATAAATCTCACTTCTTTTTTTACTTTCAGGAATGACTGCACATAATTTTTATGCGTTTCTTTTTACTTCTTCACAGGTACATAGAACAGGGAAGTTATAGCGGTATTGGAAAAATTGATGTTGAGATAGTAATTTAAAATTAAATTTACATGAATCTGGAACTCAAAAAGAAGATTTTTCAGAATGAACTATCTGACCTCCATATTTGCAGGTCTGATGCTGGCATTGTATGGCGGACTCAACTTAACTGCTCTAGAATGTGGGGAAAGTAGTGTATTTCAGAGCAGTTAAGCTGAGTCCCATGCTATAAATGGTACATTCCTTTTATTATTAATTTTGGACTATTTCGGAGTACAATTATCTCAGTGCAATGATTTAGTCTAAATATTTATACATATAGACTAAATTGGAGCCTCGGGACAAAATTTCTCGGGCCTTTCATGTCCAAGTAATACCTTAGTTTCCGGAGGGGGTTGTGAGGCGATGAGCTTACCACCTGTCCCTCTGCCCTCTCTCGGAAAATAAGCGAAACAAAATTAGTATAGGTAATGAACCTTCACTTAGAGGCCCCACCATAGGGATTACAAGAACATGTTAGTCAATTATTTATATGCGCCTTATGTACATGTAGTGTCTTTTGAAGTATTTATAAGTAGGCCTAGGCACTAGCTTTCGCAGTTGCGAAAAAAAAGTCCGCGGTCGGCTAATCTGAATTTGGTGGCCGACCAATCTGGATTTTTCGGCGATTTCCTCATTTGGATAGAATGAACTCATCCTTTAGTTAAAAGTAGGTTTATCAAAAACCTAATTGACTTGAGCTATTGACGAGCCTTTAAACAACAAGATTAAAAATATAAAAGGCGCTATAAACCAGAACATTGGGTTCAATTCTAGATGATGTCATGGAATTTTCCAGTTGGTCTATTCCTTCTGGAAGAGCTACTGCCTCAAGGTCGTCTCAGCCTATAACATGAATTGTCTAAAATCCGGGAATCTCAACCTCCGCTCAAGTACAAAGTCTTCAAGATCTGTATAAGGGGAGAGTAATAGAAAGGTAGTTTATTACTCTGATTCTGATTTTTTTCTGTAACCTCTACTGTTGGACCTACATTAATTTTGTTACGTTAATTTTATTTTAGAGAGGATAGAGGGATAGGTGGTAAACCCATCGTCTCACAAACCCCCTCAGGAAGCTAAGAGATTACTTGGACGTAAAACGGCTGAGGAATTTTGTACAGAGGCTCTAATTTAGGCTTGGAGTGGTTGATAATAAGATAATCTTAAAAATCGTGTTTTTCTCTGTTAATAGTATAATGATAAATAATTAGAGAAGTATGTGGAAACATTGCAGGGTTTTAAAACAGCACATTATTTTTGCAATTTCTATATTAACATTAATATCAAGGTCTCTGTGACGAGAATATATAACACCTTATAATTAAACAGCGGCATCATCAATTAAAATAGATTTCACTCTACTCACAGTACACCCGGAAATAATTATGCACGTAAATTCCATTAAAAGTTCAAAAAGACTTCATTATCAACTCGTTTAATGGCTGTTTTCTCTTTCAGGACTAGGCTACAAACCGACTGTGTCGACGGTAATATTGTCCAGCAATGTATGGAATTTGATTTAGGCTACAATAAAGCGATCTATTAAGAAACTACAAAGCCATTCCAGTTCCAGATCTCAAAGCTGTGAACACATGAAAACGTCGATTTGAATGTGTTAACATATAACAATGAACTTATATTTGCAAGAAAGGGGAAAAATTAATGAAAATCTTTGCAACTTTCTCAATAGCTTAAAATTGTAAAAAAAAAAAAATTGAACGAATGTTAATGAACTGCTTTTCGCTTACAATAGCCTACAATACGATAATAATATAAGCCTTCGGTATAATATCCTCGGATTTTTCTGAAGTAGGGAGGTTTGGAACGGGGTGCACTCAGCCTCGTGATTCAAAATGAGGAGCTACTTTATACAGAAGTAGCGGCTCCGGCCATGGAAACCACCATTAACGACCATGGGTGTCAGTACGCTGACCACATGCCCCCAATCCCGCCAGCTGCTTATGGTAGATGACATAGCGTTCGAGTGGTAGGCCTTGTTCCTTCAGGGATGTAGCGCCACGGAGTTTAGTTTAGTTTACGGTATATGTTCTGGCTTGCTTGGTTGGACACTCATCGCTGCACTCTATTTTGAAGTAGGATTGTCCAGCTGCGTGCCATTACTGGAAAGTTTCTACTTCAATATTTCAGATATTTACAGTGGAAACATACATTTTTTGCATGTGGTCTTGTAGCACATGGTTTTTATTGCCAAATTTGAACGTAAGTTTTGGCATTAAGGTTTCGACTCATAGTATTGTCCTGTGAGGTTATCTCATTTTTAACCATGATAATTATGAGTAGTGACCCGGAAGTTTATGAGAAATCATATTTTAATAATGCTCTCTGTTACATGTTAGTGTTAAAATGTGTACAAGACATGAAATGAATAACATAAAACTGATGGTTTCGTTTTGCATAGTATATTGTTGCATATTTCGTTAGTTTTGTGACAATGCATCATGTTTGCTTTACGAAAAATTATTTGTGTATATTTTATTACATTTTTAACGGCATATTACTGATAGATTTTAAATATGATGCATATATCTGTTAATTCAAACATTTAGAGCATACTTGGCTACGTGGATGTTTTGAGAACAGTGAGTGAGGGAGTGAGGGAAAAAGCGAATAAGTCAAAACACCAAAGTTTTAGGTGAGACACATAATTCTAGAGTGATAGAGAAAAAGCGAATAAGTCAAAATTCCAAAGTTTCAGGAATGACAAAAAACAATTTATTTCCACAGCATTGTTACACTATTTAGTTCAGTACATCAGGAATTTTACACAGTATCTTATACTATGTAAAAATATCTGGGTGGACTGATCTAAATATTGTAAAAATGCTGTGAAAATAAATCCTTCCTAAAACCTTGGTATTTTGACTTATTCGCTTTTTCCCTATTACTCTAGAATTTATTTCCACAGCATTGTTGCAATATTTAGTTCAGTCCACCAATAAATATCTTACACCGTATCTTATACTATGTAAAAATATTGGGTGGGCTGATCTAAATAGTGTAACAATGCTGTGGAAAAAAAATTGTTTATTGTCGTTCCTGAAACTTCGGTATTTTGACTTATTCGCTTTTCCCTATCACTCTAGAATTAATGTACCGTAAGTAGGCCTACATAGCCTAATGTTTTCAGAACTGATTGTATAATACTAAACGACGTCAACTTCTACTAATTTTTGTAATTTAAAAAGTAATTCAGCTAACAGGAAAGTGCAAACTATTAAAGCATATTCTACAAATTTGAGAGCATATATGCATGCATATTTCGTCTTCTGATAGAGCATTAACTTCCGGGCCATACTGATGAGTATAAATTCATTTCTGGTTAATGTTCTTAATGTCATTTGAATGCCCTGTAATTGCCTATGAATAATCAATTTTTAAGTATTACGTATCTTCTTCAAAATACAAAACTTCCGTAATATGCTGCACCAAGTGATATTACGGTAGGCCTATTACTGCAGCTGCATACACACATTTAATATATTCTGCACACATATTCTGTTCGCCTGGTATGTCATGCTGCCATTAAGGATCTTCCAGGAAAGCCATTTGGCCCACATAGTCGTGGCCGGTCTTAATACAACTGGATCTAAGTCTCTTGCGAAAACTGACCGTAGAGTGACGCCGATCTTTCTGATATAAAACAATCGAGAGAAAAGCAGAATATCTTTTCGATGCTGGAATGTATGTTGGATTGGAAATTAATACAGAAGAAAACTAACTATATGTCCATGAAACGTCATAGACCCTAATAATGCGCTACAAAATATTAGAACAGCCGATAAAACATTCGAACAAATGGAGAAATTCAAATAACTTGTCTGGGAAACATAATTATGGATAGGCCTACAAATAATATTAAAGTAGAAGTTTAGTGTCGAATAATATCAGGAAATGCTTGTTTTTATGCAATTCAGAAACGTTTATCTTCTCGTCTTTTGTCCAGAAATCTAACAATAAAAATTTACTAGACTTGGGCCTATTATCCTGCCGGTTGTAGACTATTACATTGATGTGAGATATGGTCGCTTACTCTTCTCGAAGAACATAATCTGAGAGTGTTCGAAAACAGGGTGCTTAGGAAAATATTAGGACCTAAGAGAGATGAAAACAGGGACTGAAGAAAACTGGATAACGAAGAGCATCATAGCCTGTACTCTTCAGCGAACATAATAAGAGCAATTAAATCACGGAAGATGAAATGGGCAGGATATGTTGCGAGCATGGGTGAGGAAAGACATATCTCAAAAATATTGACTGGGAGATCCGAAGGGAAGAGATCGCTTGGAAGACCTAGACGTAGGTGGGAGACAATATTAGAATAGATTTAAGGGAAGTGGGATTTGCGAGGGATGGTTGGAGTTAGGACAAAACAGAGTTGAATGGCGAGCTCATGAAAGCGCGGCATTAAACCTCCTGGTCAGGGCCGTCGCGTGGGCAGGGCGACCGGGGCGATCGCCCCGGGCGCCGCGACCAGGGGGGCGCCGTGGCAACGGCAAAAATATAACAACAAAATTTGAAATAATATGTTAGATGTACATAAGGTATTTTTTAAAGTTAAGTATAACTGAATTTTGAATATTACGTTGTTTGTATTTATTGAACAAATAAATATTTGACACCAATAACTTTATATTTTCTAAGTTACCCCAAAATAAATATTTTCTCAAAATTGAATAGCTGGATTTGCTTGTATACTGTCAATAATAATAACCTAATAATAATGCGTGTTTAACCCCATTATGTTTATATGTATTTGATAGTGTCGCGTCACGTCGCTCGCTGTGTGTTTGTGTTTGAATCCTTACAGATAGATGGAATGTCGGGTGGATCCACGTGGGATTGAGTTTTTTTTTTGGGGGGGGGGGCGCCTGACGAAATCTTGCCCCGGGCGCCAAAAAATCACGCGACGACCCTGCTCCTGGTTCCTTAAAATAGATAAAATTCCTTTAGATTACTTAGGAATTGTCTACTGTTATTGAGTAAGTATTATTATTGTTACCATCATCATCACCATTATTACTGTTATTGTCATTTTGTTACTGTATTACGGTATCTGTTGCTGATTGATTTTAGTATCGTATAATATCAAATACATGTTACAGTTACATCTTCTGTATATCAATGGAACTCTCTATGAACAATAGTTGAATAGAGATTTTTCGCATGAAGATAAACCTCTGTCTGGAGCGATGTCACCTTAGCGAGGCTACGAGAGTGCGTCTCCATGGTAACCCATAGTTAAGGACGCCGCTCCACGTCGCCCTGGGTCGAGGAAAGGTCACCCATAATTAAACTCACTCGGTCCACTTAACATACATGCCTTCTGCTCCGACTGGATAACGGGGTATGTAGTTCTCATTAACAAACTTCCCCATAACATCATTAATATCAAGAAAGATCCCTGTTGGCTAGGATTAGGTTGTTCCGTTGGCTTGTCTGGTTTTATTATTTTCTGAGAAAAGTAATTAAATCAATTAAGTATAATCAAATATTAACATTTTTCTTTCCTTTCTCCTTTTATTAGTTTTACCTCTCCCATTATAGAGATGTTTATGTGTCCCACGCTGACCGGGCCTTAAAACACCACGACCTGTCCGGAGAAGAATTATCTTTGGATCACAGACATACTTTTTTGACCAATCAAGGACAAGGAAGGCCTCCTCGGATGCGTGATCAGCCCAATGCCTGGGTCACCTCCGAGCCAACACGAACACGTAGGACGAGACACATCACTCTAAAGAAGGCGCGAATGGGGTGAAGATGATAATGACGGCCAGATGTTATCCGGAGACCAAAAGGGGATAAATTTACCCGAAATTTGTCTTATGGGTGAGGAAAAATCCCGGAAAAAAAACCACCTTAGTAACTCGTTCCTACCAGGATTCGAACCCGGGTCCGCTGCGTGAGACGAGCGAATCGCATCCCCTAGGCCACGGCGCGGTGGACTATTGTTCATATTTAACAACTAAACTTAATACTTAAGAACTTAGCTTATTTCTTGCCATCGGCTTATGTATATGCGAATAAAGTAACTAAGTAACCTCCTTCGCACCGTTTATTAAAAGTACGCTAAAGATAAGATAGGTAGGCCTATAGCTTGCCTAAGATAATAGCATTTAGTTTAGTTATGCTCCAAATTTCCGTAAACCTTGTAAGTACCTTCTCGTATATAAAGATTGTTCGGCTTTAAAGAGTATCGAGTCTCTCCATCCAAACGGAGGAGCTATTAAAAAAATATTTACACTGTGGGAATTTCATTTTCCTTTACGAAAAATAGATTTTTCTCTAAACAGAGATATGAAACCAAGGTTGGTTATAGACATATGTCACTTTTCCATCCAGACGCTCAATTATTGAGGATTCAATGCACATCATTGGAGATTCTGAAAGGAGTGGAGGAAGACGTAATGAAAATGCCTGGAAGAAAGAGACAGACTAGGAGTCTGAGAACGCATTGTGGGTGGCGAATTGAAGTGAAGTGAACTAGAAAACTATGATGACGTGGGTTTTTATTGGACATGGAGATAATCCTTCGCCCGTACCTCTGCTAAAACATAATCCTCTTCTATTGAGTACATGTTATAACCATCAAAGGAAAACTTTTAGCTTCACCATTTCCATAGTCTGGCCTGTAAGTTTAATGTCAATTTAAAACGCAAAATTTATAATGTTCATACGGTTCGTTACTATTTTACTTAATTACTTAGTTCTTAAAGAGTGAAAGTAAAACAGCCTAATTCTACAGATTTTCAGAGCGGTATTATTCAAGTTGTTCACAACGAATGGCCTAATATTTTATCATTTTTTGATCTCACAGAGAATTTTTTAAAATAAATATTGATATTATTTGAATCAGTGAGTGCTATCGATTTAATTTTGATTTACGCAAATATTTTTCGAAAGGGATGGTTTATCTCAACGGTTTATCAGTATTTTTTTTTTAATTCAGTTTTATTTATACACCTTTGAACATCGAGGTCAAATCAAGAGCTCAAGTTCTGTATGTATAGCCTACCAGAAGACCATTTAACTAGATGTGCAATTGTTTTCTATTGTTGATGTGTTTATCACGTCTGTTAATTTTCAGTTCACATAGAGAATGAAGTATCATGGTAAGTAAAGATCCAATTCGGCATTTGTCTGCACGCCCGGTAAAACCATGAAGAAACTCAAGTCAAATTGGCCAGCCACGAACTTTGAACCCAGGACCTTCCGAATGAGAATCCAAGATGTTCCCATCTCGGCCACCTCAATCGTTTGATGGTAGTTATTTAAGTTAAAAGTTAACAAACATGATGCTATTATAGGTGAGATACGGCTATTATTTCTTCCTTAATTTTTACGAAATATCGATTGGGGCGGAAGAGGCAATACTATTGAGAACTCACGTTCGTAAAGTTAGAAATTAGAACCCCTTTGCTGACTATCAGAATTGGGGTTCTTATCGAGGGTTTTTTTCCTCTCTCGCAAACGAGAATGACGGATTGGAATTTACTTATCCCGAACGTTCCCTTTCTGTTTTAAATTCATATTTGTGTTGCCTCCAGAGAAGGCTTTGCTTAAAGGTAGTTCCTCACCAAGAATATCTCCAAGTCCTGTCTTGTGTTGATTTAGAGCTTAGTCCTTCCCCTGCGGGTATATAAGCCCTTACTAAAGAGGAACTAAAGCCGTTTTTTCAAATAATCACGAAACTATGGTTTTGCTGTAAAATATTAAAAGGAAATGTTTCTTGCACTCTGGGTAATGAAGCTCGATAAAAACAAAAATTATTTAAATAATGAAATGACAGATTATTCGCAACGCTCTGTTTGAACGGCTTAACCGATCTCTGCTAAATTCTGCATACTGATTGTGAAGTGGAAAAACAGGTTAATATTTGTCAAAATCAGTGAAATATCAACGAATAACAATCCCGAACAATTATTGTGATATTACGTTCCGTTCATAGCCAGGCAGTCCTTAATCTTTCTTTTTGGTCAATCACACTATAATATGCTTATTGCGTGTGACGTAACGGTATCATAATGATATTCACTTCGACTTATCGATTTATCGGTGTAGTATCGATTATTAATGAACACTGAACGATTTTGAGACCTTGAGAGTAGTAGCTGAGAAATGCCTAATAATCTACATGTATTAAAATAAAATCAATTCTGTTGGTGTTAATTTTAATAACATACTAAAATGAATTAATTTCGTGTTGTCAAAATCTGTTAGTTACAAGAAAAGAAAAGCTTCGATCAAAATAAAACAATTAGAGTAATTATGGTCGAACAAAAACAAGGATTTGCAACTTGTCTCTTATGAAAATTATGGAACTAGCTTTGTTCATTTCATAAACATACGCGTATCTTAAGGGGAGATGGTAGTTACCGCTAGCAAAATGATAGAAAATATAGCGTATGTTCAAGAAACCATAACTCAGGTGTTAACAGTCAGATTTAGTTGAATTTTTTAATGCTTTGCAAGTGCACTCCGCAGTTCAAAATAAGCAGAAAATGGTTGTTCTAGAACTCGCTGTTTGGTAGGAAAGAATTTTTCAACACATAGGTGATAATTTTGTTTTACAGTTACTTCCCTTGACATAGGTACACTTTATTCAATTTCTGTAGCTTAGATTTTTGTGAAACTTGGGTGGGAACTTACTAACAACAGGTATTACTATTTACCCTAGAACAGTCAGTCTAATATGTAGGCCTACATTATTACTGCATGAAAACTGCATGAAAACTTCACGTCTAAAAAAAGAAGACTTTTTTAAATAAAAATAGTTGAAAATTCTGTATAGTTAAGACTTTTCCCATAATTCTGCTAAGGGAGATTTGTCATCTATCTATAATGAATTCCTGAAAGTTTCATTATTTTAGCATGAATAGCTTTTCATAAAATGGTACCTGAAGTACAAGAAATATAATTTTACAGGAGAGCGAAAAGAAAATGACGTGTCTTATGGTGTTTTATCCATTTTAGAAAGCTCTAGGTCGCTCTGCTTGGCTTAATAATAACGCAACATATAAAACCTATATATCAAAATGTTCACAAAACTATGATTTATTACATGAGCCTAAGAAAAAGTAGATTTTTTTTGTCACTGTTAACTACCATCTCCCCTTAATAAATACCATTATAGGCGTGTTACATAATGTACTGTTCGTTGCTGATTTATATAATTTAATTGATACGAACGAATTTAATTATTTTGGTTTACCAGAAGAAATCTGAAGTACCAAAGCTTAGTAATTTTAGTACACTGATGAAGTATAAAATAAAATTGCTCGTAAGAATATCAATACAATTAGAAATGAAAATGTCCTCAATTACTCTAAACTGTTCGACTTGACAGTTTACACATATAGATCATTAGAAGAAACAAAGCTTTTCGTGATCAAGGACATCAATGCCTGTAGCCTATAATCGATTTGGTGGTTCACATTTACAACATACTCATTATCAAAAATGCTGCTTTTAACAGAATTATCAACACAATATAACAAATTTATTGTGTAACTCAGGGATGGCCAACTTCTTTTGCCCAAAGGGCCACTTCCATACTTTCGCTAAAAGCAGGGGCCGCACAAGAACTTAAAGGGAAATTTAGGCTATATAAATTAATGTATAAACAAATGCTATGGATATTGAACATACTTTAATGTTGAAATAATATATACTACTAATCATACAAGAGTTGAGCAGAACAAAATCAACAATTTTACTGAAAAAAAAACCACTAGTGAGAACACTGAGGGCGGGCACAATCGTTCACAAGTTTGTCAAAATCAATTCTTAGTATCACAGTCTTAGTATCTCAGAGTCACTGAGTGTTTTGTTTGGTTCCGAACGCGCAGTTGCCAAACCGTGCAGTCAGTCTTTTCGGAAAGCGTAGTTGCCACACCGTGCGACATCAAACTGGCGTGTTTGCCTTATAGGCCTACTCAAAGTATACTTCCTACTGATTCTCTTATAGTAATTAAACCTTTATTTTGCTAGTTGTTAAAAAATTTATTATCAGGTCGTAATTATATACAATTTGAACTTAACCTGGACTCTTGTAGGAAATTTTGTATTTTATATTTCTGTTAAAAAATATCTACCGTAATACTTTTAAAAAGTTGTTCGGGGGCCGCATAAAACATAACCGCGGGCCGCCAGTTGGCCATCCCTGGTTTAACTGATAGATGTGCTGTGTTGATTTTACAGTCTCTTTGGGAAAGCTGTAAAAGGTGCCCATTTTTTTTCTCTACTGTCAATTTCCTGAAGTGAGATAGAATTAATCGCTTGATTGACTGCTACAAATTAAATCAGGATCTAATTTACAGCCATTTAATTGTAGGAAATAATTATTTTCCAAGGAACAAGAGTAACCCAGGAAACAGTTTAATGAAATGTATTTGTGCACAATCATTGTGCTGCTATGTCTTCTAACATTCACGTGTAAGAAATAAGAAACGAAAGGAATGTTTTTGGAACAATATCCGTTGTACTTTCTCCCAAGAACGGACATTAAAGAAAACATAATATTTTCTCAAATAATAAAAAACGAAAGAATACATTACTTTTGTTCAAGACATAATGTGAACAGTACAAAACCAAAATTTAATTATTCGCATGTTTAAATTTACATGTTGAATGGTTTCATTGTGATCTATCAAATATAAATTTTGAACAACGTACCTGAAAAAAAATTAAATTCCGAGTGCATTCACCATCAGCCACCACCACCGTAATACCCACCATCCCTCCAGTCCAAAAACATTTGCTCCATCGGTTCTACTGTTTCTTAAGTACAACAGCGTGATTACTGATCTAGCTGTTTAATTAGAATAATTTCGCAATTTGGGTGAGTCACATTAATATACCATATACTTATCTAAGCTAGCATATAGCCAAAGGCATTTATCATAGGTAATCCCAGGAGATTTTACGAAGTTATCGATAGATTCGCGACTGCGCAGCAGGAACGAATTTATCTGATGAAACTCGTCAACTCGAGTTGGATTTATTAAGACTATTTCATGAATAAAAATGTAACGGTTTAAACAAATAATAATTACTTTCGTGCTTTGTTGTATAAAAACAAAACTAACAGCTGTGAGATCACGTCATACTATGAATCAACCATCCATTAATCGATTCGAGTTACCATGAAGTAACCAGGGAGGGCTACCAATGGTGAATATAAGACATAGTTAACTTCATTCAGGTAAGCTTACAGCATAACAGAATAAGAAACACGAACTGGCTTGCACCGAATCGAAATTATATTATTTCAATTTCCAAAGAAGTTGTGTTGTAAAAAATAATTTGTTTTCGTGCTGCTTAATGGCAGCATGTGACGTATTAATCACGGGACATTAATGCTTACGTGTCCAGTAACGAGCTGACCATTTTATCGGATAAATTCCCATCCTCGTTTTAATAGCAAGCATTTTATAAGATAAACGATCGTGATTGGTCCATATCCAAGGAATCGCTAAACTTGATTGGTGAATATCAAACACGCGGCATATGAGTGAAGTAGTCGTTATAATCCTTCGCCAAATGATTTTAGCACTCTTAGATTTGGATCCCTTTCATCCCTGAAGTTTCATTTACTGAAAAACCAATGTAATTGCAATTATTTTCTGTACAGATTACAGAGTGACAAGTGGTAAGCCCATTGCCTTGATAATGAGCTGGATGAAACTGAGGTATCAATTGGACGTAAGAGGGACGGGTAATTTTGTCAAGAGGTTCTGTTTTATGCTTTCAGTTCTTCCGTAGCCAGCGTAGCTAACCACGAGACCACGCGGGCGGTCAGAAGTTAATAGTAGGCAGCCTGCTTTAAGTATTAACCTTATCCTCATTCCTTTCTATGAACTGTCAATTACTGCAGATACTTTAATTTAAATTTCTTTTTACATAACTGCTTTCTTAGAATTATCTTCAACGCAGACAGATCAAAGGGAATCGCTCTTTGAAGGTGGCATACGGGATTTTCTGTCAGCAGAACTGCCACGTACACAAACATTTTCTCATTGTTTGTACAACCAAACTACCGTGGGTGATAAAGCAGTTTCTCTGAACCTTATTTAACATTCAATTAAAATCACCGTATTAAAGTTTCTTGTACGCATTTCTACATAATGTTCCTCAAGAAAATACGCAGCTCTAGGGTTTTAAAAAGTTTTAAACGTTTTAGATCTCCACATTAAAAAATATATATATTATTGTTAATATTCATTATGTCTACCTGTAGTCTTAAGTGAGTATCCGTAAAGGTTGTACATTTTCGAACACTTAACACATATTTTTATTTTATGAGCACAATAAACATAAGACAAATGCAATTGTATTGTAATCACAAAGTTGGCAACGTAGTCAACCCTTCACAAAAAAATGAAAGTCAAACAGCTGTAAAATTCGTCATGGCAATTAATCATTCATTTCCATAATATCGTTCGAAAATGTACCGCAGTAGGTAAGTTACAATTCTTAACTCCGCTGGGTGCTATTTCAAACAGTAGCATTTTCAACGAACGAACTGCTTTCTTCCAAAAATTATTATATTTATTATCATTTACCAGTAATATGAGCGTAATAAAGAAGTGCCACATTTTGACTAGGCAGATGGTAGGATTGGGGCATGTGGTCAGCATGCCGACTCCTACGGCAATTATTGATGGCTTACTGAACTGGAGCCACTACTTCTTTATGAATCAGCTTGTCGGTTGATGTTAGGAGGCAGAATGCTCCCCGTTCCAGATCGCCTTACCTCAGAAAAATCGGAGGAGGTACCGGGATGGAACACAGACTCGAGGATCCACAATCAGCAACTACTAGACCACGCATGCGGTCTATCATAAACATCAACAGCAATAATAAAAATACTGAACAGCTCGAAAACGATTGCTGCATGCTAATCTGTATTGCATAAATTGCTGAGATGTAATAACAATGCAGAGAAAGTGTAGTGCATAACTCTTCGTTGAAATAATACCACTGTTTATATTTGAGTTACACAGATAATAATAATAAACATGCAGAATGCTGTGATGGTAAAACAGCTTTTCCATGCAAGAAATAAGCGAGCGATCGTGGGTTAAACTACTGTTCGAATTTGTACCTAAAATGTGTTCGAATTCGTAGTACGCGCTAGTTTTTGTAAATTACTACATAGTTGCAAATCCCGCTTACGAATGGCACATGTTGTGCCAATTACTTATGTATTAAAGACTGCGCTATTTGTTGGTATGAGTTAAAAATTGGTCCTCAACAATGTATTGGAGTAACACAACGTGGAATCATAAGTACTTTTTAAAACAATTATTAGCATTCTTGATGTTAAGTTTTAGTGCCAGTAGCAAAAGCCAGTAATTTTTTGACTGTTTATTTCTTTCTTGAAAAAGCGCGAGCATGGGCAAATTGAATGTTCAACATATAACTACTTTTACTTTAAGTATAGTTTTCAGTCTCTCAGAGGCGGATCATTTCCTTCAGCTACTATGAAATTACGGTCAACGAGAAATTTACTGTGTAAATATTAATATTTATCGCAATAAGTGACATTGTAAAACAAAACAGAGACAGAAATGATTGAAATTTGTTTTGCTTTAAATGATTTAACTAAATTAATAAAGGATCATTTTATATTTTTATTTCTTTATTTTCAGCTATTGTGTTCAATAATTTCTTAGGTATATTTCCATATATTTTTACTAATCATAAACACAAAAGTGGTTCGAATTAATAAAACGAATCCTACCTACTCTATATTAATAGTCCTATGTATTTGTCGCTCAGGGTTTGTGGAAACAAAAATTCAATCCGGTATTTAGCCTTGCGGTTAGTGAAAGCCGCTCCCATAAAAATACATCCAGTTTGCATCGATGGAACTTGAATGTGACTTCCATCTCGACATATCCAACACTCTAAAAGTAAGAATGAGTTCTTAATATAGTCATTACAAAAGGATCGATAGATAATTAATAATTTAAAATAAGAAAGGAAAGTGTTAGTCTGAAACTGATACTAGATTGTTAGATTTGTAATCTGTTTTAGAAAAACATATTCAAAACTACTTATACCAGATTGTTAGATTTGTAACCTTCATTAGAAATCTAATATTCTAGTTAGGGATGGGTCGATACCAGATTTTCTCGATACTCGATACTTCGATACTAGATACCTTCAACATTTGCAGTTTCAATAAATAGGTACATTAAAAATTAAAATTTGAGAGAACTGTGTAATACCAACTAAATTAATTTCGTCTGCATATTTAATGAGACAAAATTTAATATCATCAGTAGCCTATAATTATTTTTAAACTCTACATAAAAACTAAAATTAGTTTTTTAAACAGTCCACCTACAAGTTTTTGTTAAAAAATACTAGCATTCTCACTTAATTGCAGAATTGCAGAGTTACAAAAGTATCGAAAAAGTATCGAGCGAGTTTTCTGAAGTATCGTTCGATGCCGATACCATGCAAGTATCGAGAGTATCGAGGTATCGAAAGTATCGAGGACCCATCCCTAATTCTAGTATAGGTTTCAGATTTCACTACAAGAAAGGCTGGAAATTACTTTCCCAGTTACCTTCAAAATAAAGAGCAAACTTATCGGGACTAGCATATATTTTAAGGCATAATTAACGTGATTAAAGCCATTCTTTACCGGTTACTTACATTCAAGGACTGATGAGAACATTGTACACTTTGTAAATTATTCTAGCTACTGATAATAGAAAAGAGTATAATGCTTTAGACCTTGACATCAGCACGTTTTCTATGATGCTCCTACATAACAATTAGTCTTGAGTGAATGGACGACAAATTAGGAATAGATTCTCATTACTGCATGCCATAGAATACTGCTATTTCACACTTGATGGTCTCTATTCATTTCACCTGGAAGCAAATCTGTTGTCTGATTGTTCAGGGTTAATCTACTAGTTCAACCAGTCTCAGCTCACGAAAGTTACTATTACGAAATGTAATGGTTGGAATCTTATAGCCATCCTGCATCGCCTTCTAATTAGGGAACTGACGTGACCTGCTTTCAATAAACATGCATGTTCCCATGAAGATTGTTCTTATAGCGTTTATTTTTTTAAATCACTACTTCTTTACCCTCGAACAAGTACAATGTATTCAAGCCTGTTTTGTTATTTATTCTGGTCCGTTAACGTCCAATCTGGAAAAAGAGCCATTTTCTTTTTCTAAATTTACGAAAAGGGCCAACCAACATTTGAATGTTCATGAGAGTTTTAAAAATAGTTTATAAAATAATAAACGTGACATATCTTGTAATATATTATTCAAAAATTGTAACGTACATTATAAGAACAATAGCGTAACATGTATATATAACATGTATATATATATAAATATATATACACATACACACATATATAAAACGTTTAGAAAAGAGAAGTATTTAAAAAATTTGCACTTGAAGCCTGTCTATCCGCCCCTTTCAAGTACATATTTAAATTCATATTTAAAGGAAAATATATGCAGATATATGTGAATATTTTTTTATATTCTTATTACACACAAATCCTAGCCCTGCTCATAACAAACACCTATGTAAGGATTTTTTGTACTACTCAGGAAGATGATAACGAAGAGATTATGGGAGGATGTCAAATGATATACAAATCCGCCATTCGCCTTAACTCGAGAAAATACATAAAACCTTAAATCCAGGTTAATAGGATCGGGATTCAACCCAATGTTAAACTATATGAAGTTGTTGCTATTATTCACTGCAGACATTCTCTGGAAATGTACTTTTTCAGCATAATGCCTGAAATCTGCAATTGAATCTCTCTTTCTTTTTTTGTATGACATAATTCCATAATATGAGATTTTCTCTATAGCAAAGGATTTATCTTTACCCATTGCTCGGAACCTTTGATGCACGAGCAAACGAAAAATGGCTTTAAAAATTGAAGCTGTTTGTTTGTTGCAGGACTGACGTCATTAATTCAATCTGCTGATGCCAGGTTCGGAAAATTAATTATCAGAGCTATAGGGAGGGTTAAATTAAGAAAGTTACTTTATACCTGCACTCTAATAGAGATTATTTTTAGAGTTTAATATTTCCGTTATTGGCTACTAAGACATATTAAATTATATAAATAAACAATTAAAATTCCATCCCACGATTATCACAACATATTCAACATATAACCACTAACTATTTTAACTAATATTGTTTAATCATATTCTCATATTGTGAATTCCTTCTTTAACTAGATTGAGATTAATTCAGAATTAATCGTATCGTCGATTGCACACACAGTTTTACTTTAAAGTGTTATTCAACATTAAGGGGGAAAATGTGATTTAAAAAAACCATGCAGTTAGGCTATACATTTTTTTCGTTAATAGACTACTTAAGCAGCTACTGGTTGAAACACCCCGAGGTCGATGATTTTTCAGAACGTAAAAATCCTACGCCCGAAGTCCTCCGGAACTAAAAACGTGGATCCTGTGCCGAAGGTTTACGGCAAGGTTCTTAAAATACTAAAGGTTGCGCCACTAGCTACTCTGAATGGTCATTGGCCCAGCTCCCATAAGAAATAAATTGAAAACATATGGGGGTTTAAACTCTAATACAGTGCCATCAGTAAGTCTCTCCTCAGCACTGACCCTATCTTCCTGTCAGACTCGTAGGAGGTATAGCAGAATAGTGTCTGTTTTCTTTGTTGTGTTTATGGTGTCTAGTAATTTCGACTGATATTCAATGTTAAAGAATATGATAAGGGATGAAATGACGGTGGTGATTTATGGTAAACATTTCCAACATTTTCTGTATGTTTCTTTCTTGAGAACATTTATGAACGTGTGCATGTGGTCAGGCTTTATTTGTGTTTAAATATCATGCTCACACTGGAAATTATTATTGGTCAATGCTTAAGTTTCTTGTTTTGTTGAAAATAGACCTAATTGCAGACACAATTAGAAGTTACACAGCAGACAGGAAAAGAAATACAAGACAGACGGACACTTCTTGCTAGTAATTAATGGCAATTATCGTTTAAAAAATGAAAGAATATAAGCTTGGAAATTCGCGGTTTCTCTTTCTTGCTCAAAACTGTCTGCCTTGCATAACAGGGTAATTTTCGAGGACGGGTAAGGCAGAATTAAACCAATTTGCTGTACAAGCTGGACGGATACAGTCTGGCTGTACGACTCTAATTACTTCGTTGGAAAATAAATTTATTTCCCTGGGGTATTCCATTCATGTATTTATATTTCTAGTATCCAACTAGTCTACGTAAAATTATATCGAGCCATGAATTAGACACTACAAATTATTACTCAGAAGGTTGCACTTGACTAGGAGTCTTGCCAGTGCGTAGGTTGTCTGTGAATATTACGAGTTCAAATCTTAGTGAGCTGCATTACTGGTGGATTAAGTCTATAGTTTTCGGGGTTTTTTCATGGAATTTCATTCCACCATACTTTTCTCCTTCCCGCCTCCTTATTGTTATCTCATTCGTCGTTAGACTATATAACTTTACGTTTTTATTTCTTCCTTAACCCTGGTATAATCTCCTCTGTGAAAGGCAGAGGTCATGCATGGGTTAACAGTGAGAGAATAGCTTAACGTTGACCCTCGTCCTACGACAACACGACCACATAGGACAATAGACAGGACACAAGAGAGGATATCTGACTATTGAAAACTTTCCAAGTCGACCAGGAATTGAATCCGGGCCGCCGGAGTGGAAGGCAGGTGCATTACTAACTCACACTCGGTGGGGGACTAACTAATTTTGAAATAATAATAATAATAATAATAATAATAATAATAATAATAATAATAATAATAATAATCTGGCAGGGCTGTACGCGAACCCCTGACACACATTTCTCTAGGGCTTTGCTATCAGATTAGAAATATGATGGCGCGGAGGACTTGGCTTGGTATGGGTGGTGTGGAGATAATGCTAGTAGCCCTAGTGATCATGGCAAGTATCCTCAAAAAGTTAAGACAAGGTAAAAAAGTATTCATTGATAGCATTAATTGATACTGACTGAGTGACGATGGTAAGTTTGTTTAATTATAGGCCTACTACTATAAACACGGTCAATTATACCTATACAGGATGTAACAAAATTAAACTCCTCAACTTCAGGGAAATATTCCTCACATGTAGAAGGTGAAAACATACGAGTATTATGTGAATATGCGTCCGGAAATGCTTTATTTCCTTGTTACAGCACATTTTCGACAGCTCTGTATATAGTCCAGTCAATAAACGTCGAAAAACACCAAATAGAAAAAAAAATCGTGTAGTTTTGAAATTTTGCAGAGATGTCGGAGGGAGTGTCCCGAACAACATACTAAAAGTCCCCGAAGGTGGGGGGTGAGCGGGGGGCAGGGGGGCCCGCAGAAGGTCCCAGTTTTAGGTTTTTCGCTTATATCTAAACAACGGTGCATCATAGAGGAAAAATTTCTATATACAAAATTAAAGCTGATAAAATTTCCTACAAGACTGATCCTACACATTTCTTTCTATTTCCAATAGTTTTCGAGATATCCGCCAACGAAAATAACAAATTTTCGAAGAAAGCTCTTTCGCCTCGCGCTTTTCGACACACTTTGCCTTCTAGCGCTTCAGCCCTTAGGTATACAGCAATGTTCTCATGAAAGAAGTTGTAGCGAAATAAATTCGCTTTAAAATGAGTAGTCATTTGTTATTATTTATTCAAATGTTCAAAAGTTATAACAATTTAAAGTTTCGGTCAAATTTCGAGATTTCGAAAGAAAACCGTACATCGCACTTTCTCTATATTTAGGGGTAATGTATTTGTATATAAACTGTATATTGTGTATTTACATCATGAAACAAGTGGAGAAATATAAAAAAACCATTAAAGTTGAATTTATTAAAAATCCGATCACGGTACAAGCACAGGACATGTAATGGAAAATACATTATATTTTAGGCAAGAAAGGAAAAGTGGGCACAAAAAAAATCATGTAGTTTTAAAATTTGGCAGAGATGTGGGGGAAAGTGTCTTAAACAACATAGTAAAAGTCCCCATGGATAGGGGGTGAGCGGGGTGTGGGGGGAACTTTTGAATGTAATTTCTCGCAGTTTTCCCTAAACACACTAAGGCTATGGGTTCTAGCAAAAAACAGTTTATGCACAAAATTAACTACATAAAAGTTCTTATAAAATTGATCCGAATAGTATTTTTGTAGATTTAATGGTTCAGGAAATAAAAGGATATGAAGTATGACATAGTTCTGGATATTCTGTTTTACATACACCTATATTTTATATTTTTTTAAAAAAATGAAAGGAGATGATAATTAAATTAGTATGATGCCAAGCAAGCAAACTAATTCTTAGAATAATATTCGCACTAAAGGTAAACATGAAAAATAAAACTCATTATTATTATAAAGCTTACAAAAATCTCATGGTATGAGTGTACGTTATAAGAAGTATAAACCAGGCCTATTATCCACTAGCATGTGCCCGCGGCTTCGCCCGCGATAATTATTTCAAAAATTAAAAATTAAGAGCATAATAGTTAAATCATTATATTTATTAACACCTAAATCACGTGGACTACATACCACGATTAGATAGCGTCGCCTGGTAAAAGCGACCTCAGATTCGAGTTCCTTGGCCCAGAATACCCCTGTACAGTGAGTTTCGTCCAAATCGAACAATGTTTGACCATATTTAGGCCTATATTGATTATCCCTCTTCCGTGTAGGTTGAAAATTTCATATGTCTTCGGGCCTTGATATTCTAAACAAATGAATCGTCCAGGATGGACTTACAAAATCAAGCGATCGCCCGCGATAATTATTTCAAGAATTAAAAATTAAGAGCATAATAGTTAAATCATTATATTTATTAACACCTAAATCACGTGGACTACATGTCACGATTAGATAGCGTCGCCTGGTAAAAGCGATCTCAGATTCGAGTTCCTTGGCCCAGAAAATCCCTGTATAGTGAGCTTCGTCCAAATCGAACGATGTTTAACCATATTTAGGTCTATGTTGATTATCCCTCTTCCGTGTAGGTTGAAAATGTCATATGTCTACGGGCCTTGACATTCTAAACAAATGAATCGACCAGCGTGGGCTTACAACATTCTAGCGATCGCGATTCTTTTATTACCACGGTATGACAAAAATAGCCAAAGCCAACTGCAATTGATTTAACATTGAAATGTATTACTGAAATCTGATGCTTCGACAGCGCTAAAATCACGTTTTCTGCCAGTTTTTCACTTACAACTCGCGAACGAAAGCTAAAATTAATAATCCGGCTTCGATGCGCATTCGCCCACCTTTCAGCCCATCTATGTTTAAAATTTCAGATCTCTGCGTTCAGTAGATTTCGCTTGGCATCGTGGACAGACAGACAAACACGTTCTTTTATTATTTTAAGATAGCATGTGCCCGCGGCTTCGCCCGCGATAATTATTTAAAAAAATTAAATTAAGAGCATAATAGTTAAATCATTATATTTATTAACACCTAAATCACGTGGACTACATACCACGATTAGATAGCGTCGCCTGGCAAAAGCGATCTCAGATTCGAGTTCCTTGACCCAGAAAATCCCTGTATAGTGAGTTTCGTCCAAATCGAACAATGTTTAATCATATTTAGGTCTATGTTGATTATCCCTCTTCCGTGTAGGTTGAAGATTTCGTATGTCTACGGGCCTTGGCATTCTAAACAAATGCATCAGCGTGGGCTTACAACATTCAAGCGATCGCGATGCTTTTATTTCCACGGTATGACAAAAATAGCCAAAGCCAAATGCAATTGATTTGACATTGAAATGTAGGCCTATTACTGAAATCTGATGCTTCGACAGCGCTAAAATCACGTTTTCTGCCAGTTTTTCACTCATAACTCGCGAACGAAAGCTAAAATTAAAAATCCGGCTTCGAGGTGCATTCGCCCACCTTTCAGTCCATCTATGTTTAAAATTTCAGATGTCTGCGTTCAGTAGATTTCGCTGGGCATCGCGGACAGACAGACAAACACGTCCTTTTATTATTATGCCCGCGGCTTCCCCCGCGATAATTATTTCTAAACTTAAGTGCATAATAGTTAAATCATTATATTTATTAACACCTAAATCACGTGGAGTGTATTCCACGATTAGGTAGCGTCCCCTGGTAGGAAAAGCGACCTCAGGTTCCAGTTCCTTGGCTCAGAAAACCCCTGTATAGTGAGTTTCGTTCAAATCGAACAATGTTTGACCATAATTAAGCCTATGTTGATATCCTTCTTACGTGTAGGTTGAAAATTTCATATATCTGCGGGCCTTGACACTCTAAACAAATGAATCGTTCACGATGGACTTAAAAAATCAAGCGATCGCGATGCTTTTATTTCCAAGGTAGGCTATGAGGTATGATGACAAAAATAGCCAAAGCCAGCTGTAATTGATTTAACATTGAAATATATTACTGAAACTGATGCTTCGAAATCGCAAAAAATACACGTTTTCTGCCCGTTTTTCACTCATAACTCACGAACTAAAGCGAAAATTAAAATTCCGGCTTCGAGGTGCACATTCCGACCCTTTAGTCCGCCTATGTATAAAATTTCAGATCTCTGCGTTGAGTAGATTTCGCTGGGCATCGCGGACAGACAGACAGACGGAAGACAGACAGACGGAGGACAGACACTTCCTTTTATTAATATAGAAGATTATATTTTTCTTATAAAATATCATTTGGAAAAATTGTGAAGAGTTAGATATATTTAGTAATTATAAGACCTAGTAGGCCTACATAATACTTGAAATAAATGTATAGTTGTCTATTTTTTTCAGTCTCCAACACTGGAATCCTAGTACATCGTATGATAACTTAGGGTTATATTGTTCTATCAACAGTCAGCATTTATACACATATACAACATTAATTAAAGAGTGCCTGAACAATTACTCATGTTGCTTGGACGTCATCAATTTTAAACTCCTTCTTCTTCTTCTTCTTCTTCTTCTTCTTCTTCTTCTAATGGTATACTTGTTGGTGCATGTACCATGACAGGTTCCACAAACGGATGAGCATTTAATACCAGCTTTTCGGCATCCATATCTGCCACCACACCGAGTTGCACAGTGACAAAATATGATGTTCAAATATTCTCAGAAGCCACATAGACAAGTAAACATTTATTTAAAGTAATAGGTAGGCCTACTATTCTTACAATATCTCAATATATCTAATTCCTTACCATATTTCAAAATACCGGTAATTTTTTTAACGTAACATAGAACGGCAAAGCTTTACAACAAGAATAATAATAATTATGATGATGATGATGATGATGATGATTCAATTCAATTCAATTCAATTCAATTCAATTCAATTATTTATTTAAAGAAGCTACAAACAATTTTTACAAATTTTAAACAGTAGGCTTCTAATGTATGATGAATTGATGTTTATGATTATGATTATGATAATGATAGTGATATTATTAGTGATATACAACAGGAATTACATATTAATGCATAATTAAACATCTGACTGTCGAGTCTGCAGTTTTAACCTAATTGACTGTTGATGATAATAATAATAATAATAATAATAATAACGATAATGAGTTTTATGTGTGACGTTAACCATTAGTAAGTATATTTTTCTAAGAACTAGTTTGCTTGCTTGGCATCATGCTAATTTAATTATCATCTCCTTTCATTTTTGTTAAAAAATATAATATATAGGTGTATCTAAAACAGAATATCCAGAACTATGTCATACTTCATATCCTTCTATTTCCTGAACCATTAAATCCACAAAAATATCATTCAGATCAATTTTATAAGAACTTTTATGTAGTTAATTTTGTGCATAAACTGTTTTTTGCTAGAACCCATAGCAGTAATTTTCATATGAGAAGCCTTTTCCTTCACCGCCAATCACGTGTACGGGCTAAAATACTGCCGCTTGCAGTAAGAGTCTTCCCTCCGTCTCGCCGTCTCTGATTGGACCGCGTATCTAAGCAGGAGAAGGAAGAAAGGGCTTGTCATCTGCAAAACACTAGTGTGTTTAGGGAAAACTGCGAGAAATTACATTCAAAAGTTCCCCCCACCCCCCGCTCACCCCCTATCCATGGGGACTTTTACTATGTTGTTTAAGACACTTTCCCCCCACATCTCTGCCAAATTTTAAAACTACATGATTTTTTTGTCCCCACTTTTCCTTTCTTGCCTAAAATATAATGTATTTTCCATTACATGTCCTGTGCTTGTACCGTGATCGGATTTTTAATAAATTAAACTTTAATAGTTTTTTTTTATATTTCTCCACTTGTTTCGTGATGTAAATACACAATATACAGTTTATATACTAATATATTACCCCCTAAATATAGAGAAAGTGCGATGTACGGTTTTCTTTCGAAATCTCGAAATTTGACCGAAACTTTAAATTGTTATAACCTTTGAACATTTGAATAAATAATAACAAATGACTACTCATTTTAAAGCGAATTTATTTCGCTACAACTTCTTTCATGAGAACATTGCTGTATACCTAAGGGCCGAAGCGCTAGAAGGCAAAGTGTGTCGAAAAGCGCGAGGCGAAAGAGCTTTCTTCGAAAATTTGTTATTTTCGTTGGCGGATATCTCGAAAACTATTGGTAATAGAAAGAAATTTGTAGGATCAGTCTTGTAGGAAATTTTATCAGCTTTAATTTTGTATATAGCAAATTTTCCTCTATGATGCACCGTTTTTAGATATAAGCGAAAAACCTAAAACTGGGACCTTCTGCGGGCCCCCCTGCCCCCCGCTCACCCCCCACCTTCGGGGACTTTTAGTATGTTGTTCGGGACACTCCCTCCGACATCTCTGCAAAATTTCAAAACTACACGATTTTTTTTTTCTATTTTTCGTTCGTTGCCTGGACTAATAGTACATTGTAGAAGAGTGAGAGCCAGTACGAACCTCGATGTTCAACGAAGCTCATTGTCAGCGAGCTAGACTATGTTTGTAGGGGTCTCGACGGTTCAATCCTCGGCAGGGTATTTTATTTTTTATTTTTACTTTCATAATATAAAAAGAAGTAAATACAGTGTGTATGTATAATTCTTTTAATTCTGTGCCTTATAACTTATTACTTGAATAACAAAGATGTAACCGTTTATCTTCATATAAACTAACTTGATTGAAACTAACTTGTAATGGTACTTTTACTCACTTTGTTTTCCATTCATTCCATTATTCACTCTCAGTTGTAAATTTTTTAATTTTTAACATGAAGTATTTTGTTTGTAGCCTATTTCTGTTATGATATTGTATTTTTTTTTCGTATCATTATTTATCTATTTATTTCATTTTCAATCTTATTGTTTTTGCCTAAACCTTAATGTGTTTGTTTTTGTTATAATGTTTATAATATAATTTTAGTATGACTGAACTGACCCCGAACACGAGCTATGCTCATGCGGGGTAAATAATACGGTTTTGTAATTGTAATAATTGTGTTTGTATTATTTATATTTGTAATTGTAATAATTGTTTTTGTATTATTTATATTTGTATTTGTAATAATTTGTATTTCTGTACTTTGTAATAATTAGAAAATTAGAAAATTTCTTAATAAATAATTATGGTTTCCATTACCTGAGCCGCTAGTTTTAATCAAGTAGCTTCTCAGTTTTAATCACGAAGCTGAGTGCACCGCTTTCCAGAGTTCCCTAACCCAGAAAAATCTTACGAGGTAACGGGGGCCGGTGCAGGGCCTGCGGATCCGTAGTCAATGTCGCTAACCATGAGACCACGCAGGTGGTCAAAAAACAATAACGAGAACTAAATTAATTTCAGTTATAATGCGAACTTTTCTAGTACTCGCAATAGGTATAGGAAGTTAATTTTTGCTGACCACAGTCCAATTATCTCCGAACAATTATCTCCACAGAACAACATTCAATGCACGACTGTGTCCATACCGTTACATGCGTTATTTACATTACTAATTGGATAACACCAGCCGCATATATAAATTAGTCTTTATATTTAGAATGAGGTTTGGGTTGGCCATTAATTTGAAATTTTAATAGAATGATTGCCGCTCGCACGAATAAATCCCAGTAAGCTGAAAATCTGCGCTAATGATGTGAACCAGTAAAAACTGCAATAAAGCTTTAATGCTGCCACACGTCCAAAATTAAGAGTTAACGCTCCATTTCGCAAGCAGCAGCAATCTACAGTCTGATTTAAATAACTTGCAACAGTTCACTCGGGGCGGAGAAGTGGGAAAGCAAGGCTGTATTTCGTTGTATTACTTGTATTAGAGCTTCTGTCAGTTGTTTAGCAGATCTCTAAATTGAAAATACCTCGCATATTTTCAGCAAAGCCATGGAATATGTCCCTCCAGCGACTGTCACAAGTCGCAGGTTGTTTAAATCATACTGTAGTTCGGAATACGAACGGAAATTGTTTCCCTTTCTGAGATACTCTAATGATACCCACAATATCTGTTTCGGGAAAAGGACTAACAAACAAAAAAACTTTCAATTTGAAGGGAAACAAAGAAAGTTAATCAATGTAAATCTAAAGAAATTAGAAAAACTGCTTCACGTAATAAAATTAGTTCTATTTGTCTCTAGAGCTATTCTTCTGGTTTGTTGCAAAAACTACTAAACTGCTAGAGCTTAAATTTTGCTAAACGTAGATTTTACACCCGAGAAGAACAAAGTACTTTAGTCGTTATTTATCTCCACAATTTCACCTAATACCACAGTCATTAATATTCAATATCTGTTTAAATGAACACATGCCATGACACAATATCAGTCTAAACAGTTTCAAATCAACATTACACGGCCTATGGGTAAACCTAAAGATCCTTAAAGTTTTACATATTTTGTTTTGGAGTCTGCAAAAGTAGGTAAGCTTACAGCAGTTAGGCCTACTTGGTTACAGCAGTGAACAAGCCTATTGTATTGAAATAATTATGATTACAAGAACATTCTTAAAAGCAATGTGGTATTTTTGTCATATAATATTAGCTCTTGTGTCAATATTATTGACTAGCTGGTTGTCCGTCCTCCATGCAAAATACATCTTCACCCGTACGAAGGAGGGCTAACCTGCTAGTAAATTTCATAAATTAACTGCATTTGGATTTCAGAGAAGATTCTATATACACTTACGCAGTAGCCTGTAAAACGGTATTGCATTTGAAAATATTGAATTACTTCCTGGAGAGAAACCATGTTACTGTGGAAGATAAATATATTCGAACGTGACCCTTGCACATCCAAGTGATCGATGGGATATTCAGCAAGGGAGGCACAGTTCAGGGATCAGCGCTCGGACTCCGAAATCAATTAAGTAGACTACAATAAACTGAGAGCCGGCTAACGATATTGGAATACAAAACAGGCAGAATGAAATCCCATAATGGTGGGAGATTCCCCGGGAGAAACAGTATTAAGAACGGCAATTGTGATTTATTTAACTATGTGCTCCAGTTGGAATTATAGTAAAACGTACAAATTTAAATAATTTAATCTACTCAAGAACCCTCAGGGGGAAAATCTTTCTTTGAGAAAACTGTTTCCAAATAATCTCATAAAACGTTATTTCAAGAGTCTCTAGTGAACTACATGTTACATCACCTTAAATTCCCGAAGATATTTATCGTGTTAAGCTGTAGGTTCCGATTATTGTAACAACTCATTTCATTTTAAATGAAAATTTTCCGGTAGAAGTATCTAGAAGCTTATATGCGAAAATCGCATGGCTTCTCTAGCTATAAGCAGACTATGTTATTTACAACAACAACAAAATGTATATCTGCAGACAACGGGAGAGATGGCCAAGGCGTTAGAATCGTGGGCTCACTTTTGGCAAGTCACGGATTCAACTAGGCCAATCCGACTTTGGTTTTCTGGGGTTTTTCCATGGTCGTTAATTTAAATACCGGATTGGATCCTTGTTTCCTCCTAGTTCTGCGTCTTCCCTTTGTCTTAAATGTTTGTGTTGTCTTTCTGGGATGGCCAGGTAAAATTCTAATAGAAGGTGTGTGATCTAAAAAAAATTAAAAATCAAGATGGCTACTAGAATCCGAACAAATAAATCTATTTTTTAATTTATCTCTATCTGTTTGTTTTTCATCCTTCTACGCGTATTTTACGTTTGCAGGTAAACGGTGCGCTGTATTCAGTACACATTTTGGATTACTACTTTGATGGGCTCTTTTTGAAAAATGCATGGAAACTTTTTTTAATATCTTAATTTTCATCATAAAAGATTCGAACGATTTATATATACATTTCCATTTCAAAGTCCCAATTTTCATTAGGCTAGTAAAGAATCTACATTCTATGGGTTCCCATGTAATTTTCTTGAATCCTAAACCTAACGAAAATTAGGTAACCCATAGGCCTATAAATTTGAAAGATGACTAAAAATTATAATAAAATAGTAATAGGCTGTATATTCCATAAACGTACGTAAAAGACAATTTTTCAACACATTTGCCCCAATTATCGGAGGCAAAAGTTGACACCTCCAAGGCGAAACCTTAAAAAAAATTGGTAATCAAAAGCAAATGATGCAGAAAAACACGACTCATAAAGATAGCAATGTATTCTCAAGAAGTTTAATTTGTTCATGTAACAAGCCCTATTCTTGTGTTTAGGATAGCTATTCAGCTATTCAGATAGCGGCAGGAGCTATCCTTCTACAGCACATCTGTTAACGAGTCTAGTAAAGTAAGGATTTCTAACGATTTTCGACGGCTCTTTTTTGTACTTTTCAAAAATTGCTTTCGGTAGCTGATATTTCATCTTTATTTCATTGTTCAAATTTTCAGGTGGAGTTTCAGAAGATTTCATGGACATGCTAAAACAGTTTACCGTTAAGGCTTAAAGAATTTTAGGTGGAATAATGTTGTGAAATGTTGTTTTCGTCAGGCTCATTAGGCAGATGAAGTAGTCTGCCACAGCGGGTTGTGCTGTACTGCTGAGCGTCGGGAATTAATTATGAAGGCTATCTTATCGCGGAACCAACTACTACGTTTAATGACATTTATCTGTCATGTTATGACTGATGAGCAGGCTTTAGTAGCTAGCTGCTTAATGCATATTTTATTTCTCTCTTTGTAAAGTTTTCAACATAAACGTAGCAATAGTGGAATTGCCGTGGCCAAGTAAATTTTTATATAGGCGTGTAAATTCCTTTAAAAAATTTCAAGTTTTGATCATGCTGTGAATACCAACACTGTACTCTATTATGGCGAAATTCTCATTACAAAGTGTTCACAGGTCAAAATTTAGATATCAATTGACTTATAATTGCCACATTTCTCTGTCAGCCTAATTAAATAAAATTATGAATTGAGGAGTCATATGTACAAGGGGCTTCTGCCTGTATATGCCCTTTTTTTTAGGCATAATACATATTCTTGTTTATCATGGTCCTGTTGGCTAACCTGTAAAGTTTCGTTTCGATATCTCGAAATTTAGAGGTTTTGGCGCCATTTCGAAAGAAGGAGAACATTTCATACTTTAGGCGAATATATAGAAATAATCAAGAACTGTCAACAAAACCCCACACCCTTTGTAGTTCTAAATGGTGCAGATATATTGAAGGATTGGAATCCTGAACTCAAGGAACTTTTTCGACAGAAACCCAAAAGTAGAAATTTAAGTTTCAAAATCCAGTCGTATCAATTAATGGCATTTTTCAACATGGCGGATTTGGAATGTACGGTTCATATTTTGGTTCTTATGAACAATTTTCCTTTACAAAAAATATCCTTAAATTTCATTGAATTTAAACTTACAATCAATTTCCACTGTTAAACTGAATAGACTACTGCTAAGGAAAATGACATAAGGAATCTCTTCAGATTCCTCACTGAAGAGGAAGTAAGTTGATTTGAATACATATTCTCCAGGGCCAATCAACAAGGTCAGAGAGAAGCAGGAGCAAACTCTGATTCAAATGATGGACACCGATCTGTAGCTACATGAAGTTTAATATACTGTTCGTTTCATTGAACTGGTATAAAACTCTGGTAATGTCTGATCCGTAGGTAAGCTGAAAATTGAGAAGTTTGAAATACTGTTTGTTTCACTGAACTGTTATAGAAATCTGCACTGGACGTTTGTATTCACTTAACTTTTCCAGTTATCTTTAAACATTTAAAAATAAATCTCTGTCACATAATTTTACTTTGAACATCATATTACATATTCACATCATACTTATATGTAAAAAGGGTGTAAAATAACATATTTTATAATATATATTTTCTGGATAAAACAATACTTACACCCATTCTAAAGGGTTTCATTCTGTTAATGTCAGTGCTATTGTCATCTTTATTATATATTTGAAAAAAAAATCATTAATACAGATTTTCAACGACATGTAAACACTACTAATGTGATTTTCTCAAAACATGGTTTTATGATGTACAGTATGCCCTTTGTACATATAACTCCTCAATTAAACCCTAAACTTAAATTTTTTTCTGAAATTTTAAGTTTTTTGTTATGGCACTGAGAAAAGCCCCTATTTGAGGACACCACTACGTAGCCGATCTTAAAGACTTTTAAAATTGTGTTTTAAATTAACCTCAATTTTATTTAAAAGCTGAACTGCTAGAGCCAGATTTTAGGGTATCCTAAAACACTAGATTTTTCTATAAATTTAATCTATTATCTATTATCTATTATCGTAAAATAACCGTTTTAACTGAATAATGCATTTTGATAAAAGAAATATTGAAGCTTACTCGAAATAACAGCAGCATGCGAAATGCTTTTAAGCAGTAATAAATCTTGGTTTAAACTATGTGTGAAGGATATAAAGTAGCTACTAATAAGACCAGTTTAATGCCATAAACCAAGAGGACGGAAAAATGTGAAGGGCAAAAAGTAGTGACGTAGAAAGGAAACGTTTTAAGCCACTAGAAAACAGAACAATAACTGAATGTAGAGACATAAAATGCTTTCTCTACTGGAAACACTTAATCATGTTATTTGACCTTAAGTGGATTAAAGGAACAGAAACTCTGCTATACTATTACGAAAATGTATGAAGGAAAAATCAATGAAATAAGATGATCAAACCAAGGAAGCTACCCTTACCTATAATAAAGTTTTATGGTTCATCTGATTTACAACGAGCTTATTTCTCATATTCCTGCGTGTAATAACCTCATTGATTACATCTTTTGGATACCATAGAATATGTCTGCAAAGACCATAAAAGATAAAGTAAACCTCAGCTCAGTGTTGCAATTAAATGTGTAATGTCAATTTATGACAGCAGAAAAGTACTAAAATTCTAGATTTGTGTCATAAAGGGAATGAACTATTTTCCAAAACGACCTATAAAATACGCGCATTTTTATATCGAATTGAATACAACGCATAAGCTTCGAAAGGTTTGTGTTAGTATGAACTTCAAAGAATTCCATTTAAGTTTATGACTGGAGTGTCTTGTAATTGTAGTAAAAAATGAAATATTGTTTAACACGTACCAGTTAATATTTTGAAAACCCATTGTTATTTAATGCAGTTTATTTAGTTCAATAAAACAAACGTGGGATCCACAATGGTCGAGTGTTTAGCTGTTCAAATATTTACGTTTAAAAATGTAATTAAATCAACGATCAAGGGATAATAACTCGGTTTTGGGAAAAAAAAATATATATATATACTGTATATAGGAAACTGGTTACACATAGGCCTAGTCCCTGCTCACATATAAACATGCAGGATAAAGTATTAAATAAAACGTCTTCACTGAACTTGAAAAGCCCATGATATCCTTGGAGGTTGAGGAATTCCCAATTTTCTCACACTTGGCATACACTGTTTTCTACCACTCAAACTATCTTTACCAAAATCCTTTCGTGGCGATCACTAAATCAGCTCATGTCAATTTTGGCATCATAAGTGCTAGATCAAATGAAAAGACCCGGCGATTCCATTGGGAATAGAATCTTTATTCTAGAATTTGAAACTCCATGGCGCTATATCCCAGAGTGAGACAAGGTCTACCCATCCTACTGCTGAGTCATCTACCTTCATAATTCGACATAGGGGTTTGTGGTCAGCAAGCCGAGAACCTCGGCATTAAGTTTTAACCAACTGCAAAATCTTGAGTAGCATTCTTTCTCTTGAAAGGGAGGTAAGACGTTGGCCTCATCTTGTAGATTTACGGCATTAAAAAAAACACACACCAAGTGTGAATGGATCCCTAACGCTTATGCTCAACCTGTCCCTTCGTATCCTTTGCGATTCTTCTGGACAGTTAATTAATCACAACTTTGAGGAAATAAAGGAGCATCAATAGTTAGAGAAGTCTCGTAATCGGTCTTGGTGGAACAGTCAACAAGGCATTGGCCATGAGGTTCTAAGTTCGCGTATTCCATACCGTCCCAGCTTTTCAGTAAGTGTAAATGGGATTCTGCCATGTCTGTAGATTTACAGGTATGTAAAAAAATACTGCAGGACAAAACTCCGGCATATCGTAAAACCAAAATCTCAGTATACAACCACGTTTAAAGCGCCACTGTAGGAAATAAACAAAAAGACTATTAACAAAGTAAGACTTGAGGCTTTCTCGGCGTTGATTACTAATGATGGTTTCACGGGCTATAAGCCGAGTAACAGCAGAACAACTATAGTCGCCAAGAAATCAGCAAGGTCCTTCATCACATCACTGCCAAGAAAACCAGCATCCAACCTGACTCCACCAGCACCCCAAGGAAAGCATTCATCCCACACTGCGGTAACCTGTCCAACAAGATTAGCAGAATCCTAAAAAAGAAGAACTTAAAGACTATACAAATGCCTCCCACTAAAATTCATCATTTTCTACGGCCAGTGAAAGACCATCGAGGCCTACGAACTTCAGGAGTCTATAAGATCCCCTGCGAATGTGGCAGCGTCTACATTGGGCAAACTGGAAGGACGGTCCAGGAGAGATTGCAGGAACACCAACGCAACATGAGGCTATTCTACCCAGAAAAATCCGCTGTGGCACAACACGCCATAGAAAATGACCATAGAATCATGTTCGATAAAACCACAATCATGCACAGCTCTACAGCTTATTGGGACCGTGTCATAAAAGAAGCAATAGAAGTAAGGTCTCATCCCAACAATTTCAACAGAGAAGGTGGACTCTTCCTCAGCAACGCCTGGGCTCCATCCCTGAAGCTGTATCGAGATTCAACACAAGAAACCAACAGTAGCAAGACTCCAAACTCCCGGACCCCCATGTCTTCTTCTTTTTAATCATTGGCCCTGACTTGGACCGATTATTTCTATTCACATTTTACAACGATTATCCCCCTAAACCACTCTGCTCTGACTCACATTATTAATCTTTATTTTTCTCCCATTGGTCCTGATATGGACCGATTGCTTCTTCAATGTTTTTACTATAAAGAAAATTCCCGCATTCTGATTGGCCGATACACGCCAACCCTATTCCTCCAATCACACAATTTCTTTTTTCACTCCAAACATATATAAGCTCTCTCCACCCACTTTTTTACACTCATTTCCCTGAGGAAGGCCGCAGAGATATCAGCGACCGAAAGCTTGGATGCAATATATCCTTTTACTCGGCTTATAGCCCGTGAAACCATCATTACTATTAACAAAGATTTAACGCTTATGTTATATGTCGTGGGGACAACCGTAAGCCAACTCTAACAGACAACACACTAATGATAGGTTTCGAAATTGACTTATGCCACAACGACCTAACTGGGAATACACGTTTGACCTATGAATCCCCTTCTCCTTTCAAGTTATTGCACCACTGCTAACTGCTCTATTGAAATTCGCACACAGTTGCAAACTGATTTCTAAAGTCTCGGAGGTCTCGAAACCCGTCCCTCCAACTAGGTAAATTAAGCGCAGCCGTTGTACAAGGAAATTAAACATTAAGCAAAGATTTAAAATGTAGGCCTAACATATTATATTATATTAGCGAAGCACATAAAGTTGTCTAGTACCGGTAAGTATGTAACATACATCTATATTCCGTCAGGGCAATTTCAGAGAAAACATTAATTCCTGATAATATTTTTACCTCATACGGAGGTAATTTCCCTCATTAACATGTCTATTGCCTGTTTACTTCACCACATGTACTATGAGCCTTTGCGTAAGGATGGTTGGCTAGCCGTGTCTTATAAGACGCTTATCTCTAAAGCATAAGACGTGTAACTTCTTTTAGTAATACAAGACTTCAAAACTTTTCTGATATAAAGTTACCCAACGGGAGATGGATGAAGCTGTTTACCAGCACCACTAAATTAACCTTTAACGAACAACTAAGATTTTTAATAAGCAAGGAATGAAATTAAATCAAAGTGTTCTCCTACTGCAGTTGGTAATTTTAGCTGGAAAGTAAAACTAGGGCAAAAATAAAGAATTGCATGATGAGAATCTACAATGTCTACATTACCGAACTTCCTTGCAAATATGTATCCATTTATGATAAAACGTGATTAAGTCTGTCTTAATTCTCATTGCTACATTCATGGCAGTGACAAGCCCAATCATTCGATTAGACTTGGATAGCATAAGATGAAGGTCTATAACCGATAAAAGTAACTCCATTTTCGTGCTGATGATTCACTGTTATGAAGAATATCACTTCCTTATAACAGTTATTAGGTCCGTAATCGAAACGGAGTTTATTCTTATCTGTGCAATATTACGCAAAAGGCCTACCTAGTAGCGGTTAAATCGCGGTACCTAAACTTTGTCTTTTGTCTTTTATTATGCGGAAAAGGGCTATTACTATTATTGTCGAGGTTAGTAATTATCATACTTATCATAATGATTTACTAAAATATTTACAAGTCTCATTTATAAACCGGAAAAAATTTAAATATTTCAAAAGTATATTTTTTTAAATGTGGAGTTATTTGGGGAATTTATTGAAGTTGTAAGTTACTAGTAGGAAATGGATGTCCCATAATAAAGTAAAATACTGTACGCTCATTTGTTTAAGATTAAATAACAGTACTCAATATTTTAGGATTATGTAAACTACTGCTATTTGTAGTCTACGTTGATTATAAATCACTTGCTGACCTTAAAACTTTTTTTACGACAAACAGAATAGCATACCACTCCACTTTGGAATTGTAGTAGTGACCTATTGCGCTAGATGGGAATATAAACCTATTTGTGCTCACTTGGGGGTCTAGGTCAGATCTGACCAGGCTCTAATAGTTCTACAGTGTATAACTGTTATACGTTTGCGTTCAACCAGCTTCGTTCTTGTTTTCTCTAAGGTCAACCAGGAAATTAAGTAATTATGAAATTTGAACTTGAATTAAAAAGTTCAGTTCGACCATTTCACATAAAATCGTGTCTTTTGGCTTGGAACAATGACTATTAAAATGTATTTGAAAACAGCCTATAATATATAATGCTCTATTTTGAAAATATAAACCATCCGTGTTAATGCTTAGCAATTTCCAGAACTTCCTGTTTACTTGATCACCTCCGTTTGGGAGGAAATCGATCGATTTACAGCACAAACTTTCCTTAACCATAAAACTAAATCGGCTCACATCGTGCTTAGTAATTCAATATTATATGTATTGTTAAATGAAGTTTTCAAATGTGTCAAATAAAATAAAAACGTTTTTTATTGGTGGCAACATTGGACCCACCATTTTAGTGTGTGTGTTTTGTTTTTAATGGGTCATTAGGCTGACCCCTCTAAGGACAGTTTAGTTGTTGCTCGGAAATGTCCGTTACAAGAAGTAGTTGTGTTCACCATGTGTTCAGTTCAGTATTTCACTGTGTTAACATCAAGAAAGACTTGTTGTTTTAATGAAGGGCTTTAATGTGTTAATGCAGATTAGAACAAAATGGATTTTCAATGTTATTAACAAATAAAGTACACTTGACTTATAAACTCTGCAAAGTTAGTTTTTAATAGGTTATGGGCCCAGGTTACGAGACCAGTGTGTCTAATAAGTCAAGGAATTTCTCAAGGTTATAACGAAAATTCAAGATGGATCTAGCAAAGCACATAAAACCGCTGAACAGTGAAATAGAATGGCCCATGTGGAAACGGAAAATTCGAGATCTGCTGGATTACCATGAAGGAGCTTTAGACGTAATTGAGGGTAAATTGAAGAAACCAGATCCGCTATTAGAAGGAGCCAATGAAGCAGAAGCTAGAGCTCACAAAGAAAAGTCGGATTTGTACAGGAAAGCTAACAGTTACGCAAAATCTACGATAACGAGTGCAGTTACTGATGCAGTTTATCAGAAGATCATGGACACAGAAACGGCTTATGAAGCATGGGAGGCTTTAAAGAAGAATTTTGAAGCTTCGTCTAGAGATCAACTTTTCAAGTTATGTACAGACTTCTTCGCCTTTAGTTGGAAATTTACAGAGGATGTGTCAACACATGTTGCAAAGTTAAGAAGTTTATGGAATGAATTAAATAACGGACTTAAAGCTAAAGATGAGGCTGCTTTACCTGAACTGATTCTGGTATGTAAAATCTTGCATATTTTGCCAACTAATTTTGAAACATTTAAATCAAGTTGGATGTTGTTATCAAAAAGTGAAGACAAAAAGTTTGAAGAATTACATTCACAGCTTTGTATGTTTGAAAGAAACTTCACAAAAGGTGGTGAAAAAGTTGAACAAGAAGCATTAGTGGCCAAATTAAATGCAGATAACGTAACCAGAAAGAAGTTTGTTTACAAGGGTAATTGCTATTACTGTAAGCAACCAGGTCATTGGATCAAAAGGTGTAAGAAATGGATAGCTGATGGTAGACCGCCCAAGAATGCAGTAAAGAAAAGAGAAGAAGACAAAACAGTGGTAACAAATGTGACATTACTATCTGTTTGTAGTGAGGCTTGTACTACAGAACTTGATGAAGATAATTGGTGGATTGACAATGGTGCAACAAAACATGTAACAAAGTGTTTAGATTATTTTGTCAGTTTTGAGATATTTAAATCTCCTCACAGTGTCAAGGCAGTTGGACAAGAGTCTCTGAATGCAATAGGAAAAGGGTCAATAAGAGTCTTGTCAACAATTGGAAACAGATCTGAAGAAATCATTCTGAGTGATGTCTGGTATGTACCAAAAATCTCTAAAAACCTTTTCTCAGTTTTAGCTGCTCAAGACCGTAACGAGAACAGCATTTTTGAGTCGACACCTACAACCTGTACTTTGAAAATTAATGGTCAAGTAAGACTGGTTGGAAGTCGTGAAGTAAATGGTTCTCTGTATAAAGTGGCAATTAAACCATTAGTTCCTAAGCAAGGTGCTGACGTAAACTTAGTTGAGGAGAAATCAGACCTTTTGCAACTGTATCATGAAAGGTGGGGTCATCAAGACAAACGTCATGTTAAAATGAAACTCAAGAGAGACTTCAACATTGAGGTTAAGTTAAATGAAGAGATTTGTGAACCTTGCACGTATGGAAAGGCACATCGCCTACCCTTTGGTACAAGAGAGAAGTCAAGTAAGCCTGGTGAGTTGATATCAACAGATGTGTGTGGTGCTTTTGATGAGTCATTCCAAAAGAAGCGATACTTTGTGTTGTTCAAAGATAATTATACAAAGTTTAGATACTGCTATTTTCTTGCACAGAAGTCAGAAGTGAGTGATGCATTGAAGGACTTTCTTAGGCATACAAAGACACTAGGATATTCTGTCAAAGAAATGTTAAGTGACAACGGCAGGGAATTCGACAATGAAGAAGTTAGGTCTATTTTACGAGCAAACGGGATCACACAGCGCTTGACAGCTCCCTATACTCCTGAGCAAAATGGTATTTCTGAACGGGACAATAGAACAATAGTTGAAATGGCTAGAACATTGAAGTACTCCAATCCAGAAGTAATCTATCCTGAAGGAATATGGGCTGAGTTGGTTAATACAGCTGTCTACATTTTAAATAGAACAGGAAAGTCATCTATAGATGGTGTTAGTCCTTATGAATTGTGGTTAGGAAAGAAGCCTAGAACAAAACATCTTAGAATTATTGGTTCAAAGTGTTATGCACACATTCCAAGTCAGAAACGAAGAAAGATGGACAAGAAAGCTGTAAAAGGACACCTCATAGGGTATGATGGTGATGAACGGTTCAGAATTTGGATTAAAGAAGATCATAAAGTTATTCTGTCCAGAGATGTCAAATTTGAAGAAAAACTTGGTTGTTGTATTGAACAAGTCAAATTACCATTTCAAGATGTAAACAATGAAGATGAAAAAGTTCAAGAGAGTGATGAAGAAACCATCAAAGAAGATACCAGTAATAAGGAAGAATATGAAAGTGAGACCGATACAGAGATGGATGATGAAAGCCATAAAAATTATGAAGAAAAACAAGGTGTTTGGTTGAGAGATCGCTCATCCTTGAAGAAACCAAATTTCTTGAATGAATATGTTATGGCAGTAGAAAATCTTATTAATGTGAATAATGTTCCTGAAACATTTGAAGAAGCATTAAAACAAGAAAACAGTATTGATTGGAAAAGAGCAATGGACAAGGAAATTGGTTCATTAAGGGAAAATCAAACTTGGGAACTTGTAAATTTGCCAAAGGATGCCAAGGCAATACCATGTAAGTGGGTTTTCAGACTAAAAACCAATGCAGATGGCAGCATAGACAAGTATAAGGCTCGACTTGTTGTCAAGGGTTTCAATCAGCGCGAGGGTGTTGACTACAGTCAAACATTTAGTCCAGTTGCAAAAATGACAACTATTCGATCTATTTTAAGTGTTGCAGCAAATAAAGGGATGCATATTGCACAGTTTGATGTATCAACGGCCTTCTTGTATGGAGAACTTGAAGAGACAATCTATATGGTACAGCCAAGAGGGTATGAAGATGGCACTAACAAAGTATGTAAACTGAAGAAGAGCTTGTATGGCTTAAAACAAGCGCCAAGATGCTGGAATAAGCGATTTGGGAATTTCTTACTTGGTCTTGGTTTTGAAGTGAGTCAAGCTGATCCGTGCTTGTATGTTAAAAATCAACATGGCAAACAATTACTAGTAGTTTTGTATGTGGATGATGGGTTAGTTGCAGCTACTGATCAGAAAGATTTGAAAAACTTTTTCGAGAAACTGAAAGCAGAATTTAAGGTCACAACGTCAGAGGCAACTTATTTCTTAGGCTTACAAATTGAACAAAGCAAAAATGGTAACATCAAGATTCATCAGGAAACATATGCAAGGAGCATTTTGAAACGTTTCAATTTTTCAGAATGCAAGGCAGTGTCTACTCCAATGTTGAAAATTTCGGATGTTCAACAATCAGGGAAAGAAGACAATGAAAAACAGAAGTTTCCATACAGAGAAGCTGTTGGAGCTTTAATGTATCTGATGCTTGGGACTAGGCCTGATCTAGCCTTCAGTGTGAGTGTCTTGTCAAGGACTCTTGAGAATCCTACCGCTGAAGATATATTAAGATTAAAAAGAGTGTTCAGATATATGGCAGGAACAATTAACTATGGAATCACATATAAGTCAAAAATAAAAGGTGACAGTTTAGAGTGCTACAGTGATGCAGACTTCGGAGGATGTACAAAAACAGGGCGTTCAACATCTGGAGTTGTTATTAACTATGCTGGAGGAATTATTTCTTGGTTAAGTCAGCGACAGGCAATGGTGGCAACATCAACTACAGAGGCTGAAATAGTTGCTGCTCATGAGGCTGTGAAGGAAGTTATTTGGTTATCTAGACTATTTAATCAGATTACAAAGCTGAATCACATCCCCATGTTACATATTGATAATGCAGCAGCAGTAAAGTTAGCACAGAACCCTGAATTTCATCGTCGTACTAAGCACATAGATATCAAGTATTTTTTCATTCGTGAAAAACTAGCTGAAAGAAAACTTGAAGTAGAACAGATTTCAACAGAGTGTCAAGTTGCAGACGTAATGACTAAACCTTTGAACAAGATTCGTTTGCAGATTTTATGTAATCAAATGGGATTATTGTAAAGTCAGTTTTTATTTTAGTTGACAAGGGAAAGTGTTAAATGAAGTTTTCAAATGTGTCAAATAAAATAAAAACGTTTTTTATTGGTGGCAACATTGGACCCACCATTTTAGTGTGTGTGTTTTGTTTTTAATGGGTCATTAGGCTGACCCCTCTAAGGACAGTTTAGTTGTTGCTCGGAAATGTCCGTTACAAGAAGTAGTTGTGTTCACCATGTGTTCAGTTCAGTATTTCACTGTGTTAACATCAAGAAAGACTTGTTGTTTTAATGAAGGGCTTTAATGTGTTAATGCAGATTAGAACAAAATGGATTTTCAATGTTATTAACAAATAAAGTACACTTGACTTATAAACTCTGCAAAGTTAGTTTTTAATATGTATAAATTATTAAAGTTTCGAAAACAATGTCTTCATAAATTATATTAAGTAAGATTTAAAAGTAAGCATCTGCATTGTTAAATTCTTATATTGAAAACTCATCTATGTAGAAAAAGCAAAAAGTTATAGGCTTGTAAATGTACTTATCGATAAGAATTGTTGACGTTAATCAATATTGATCTGAACAAAATGTTGCCTTCTTGACTTTTCACTGATAATTGCAACTCTGACACTGGGTTGTTGACCGACTTGCAGTGTAACAAAATCAATAAAATCAAATCAAATAACTTATTTAAGCCCTTCGTAGTGCTTTAGATTCCATGTACAATGAATTGTAGATCTTGCCCCCATTTATTATAAATAAATGCAAAAAATAGGGAATTGGGAAGGCAATAATATGTCTATTTTGTGACAGCCTGTGAAAAATATGTATCCTTTAAACGTTTATAATCGAATAAAAAATTAATTGCATGTTTTGGATGTGATTCAACTATAAAATTTAAAATTGAGAGAAAAGAAATCCTAGATCCTTCATAGGTAGGAAACATTTCTAAGAATTCGAATTGATTTAAGTTTCAAGTTTCAGCAGAAAAGCACAACGTTGAAATATTCAGACAATATAGCTCATTTATTTACAAATGAGAAATTGTAATGTTTCCAGCGGCAATGGTTGGAAAATGTAATAAAACTTGAACTTGATTGGAATTGGAAAAACTCATTTCATTGAACGTGATTCCTGCCGTCACGTGTACAAAAGTCAGTGCAATGGAACAACAAACTTGTTGAATGTGGTTGATAAGGTTTTCTTATGAGTGACCCTGGTCCCTAATGCTTCGTTTGACGTCATTCCATGAAATACGCCGGTTTTGTATTTAAGATAGGTTATGCATTGACAATGTAGGGCAATATACACATTTTGTACTCAGAGTTTTTGAGATTATTACTAATCAACCTATGGTATAAAACTAACATAATATGAAAATCAGTTTTCACTTTTTGGTTCCCTAAAAAAATGAAGTACGAAATATGCTAATTTTCAAAATATCATAGAATTGCCAAAACAAAATTATTTGTTTCTTTTCATGCAAAGATCGTTGTGAATTATAATAATGATTTTTTTTTTCAAAAATGAAAACAGAGTAGCAATACATAAAACCTGCATTACAGTTATATTTTTCAGAGTAATAATAAACTCGCCATTCACATCATTTTCCCCGTTTATAAACTTTCACTTGATGTATATGAACATTCTAACACAAGTTTTAGTATAGGTTTTGTTCATTCGAAGGGTTGAAAGTTTTAAAAAAATAGATGAGAGAAAAACATGGACAAAGTTGCACTCAAATGGTAAAACGTGTGCAAATTGTGACATTTAAATTTATTTTTTGATTACTTCCTGTTGGAATCTTCATCTAAACTAGGTGTCATTTTGAATCAGACAAATGTGGCTCTATTATACAATAAAATATTATTGACCAAAAATGACATTTTCAACGTGGATACATACCTTAAAATACTGATAAAATCCAATTTTACTCTTTCTCATTCAAATATTGTTATAGCTAGAGCCAGGATTTTTTTTTAGCAAAAAGCATATTTATTTTCAGACTCCTAAACGTACGCAGAATTATTGTATTTTGTAGACACGCTTTGACAAGCAATTTTGACTTTATTATATAGTGCTCACTTTGAATATTCCGAGAGAAAACTATTTTGCTTGTTTATTTTATGAATTCTAATTAAATAGCATATTTTACTCAAAACTGTCACATTAAAAGGTCTTGTGGTTAGCGTCGCTGACTACAGATCCGTCGGCCCGGGTTCGATTCCCGGTACCTCCTCGGATTTTTCTGAGGTAGGGAGGTCTGGTAGGGGTGCACTCAGCCTCGTGATTCCAATTGAGTAGCTACTTGATAGAGAAGTAGCAGCTCCGGTCAAGAAAACCACCAATAACGGCCGTGGGTGTCGGCATGCTGACCACATGCCCCCCAATCCTGCCATCTGCCTACGGGAGATGACGCAGCGGTCGGGTGGTAGGCCAAGTCCCTCCAGGGATGTAGCGCCACGGAGTTTAGTTTAGTTTTAGTCACATTAAAAGTGCTTATTTCTCTCCTAGATGTCATTATAACCAGTTTTTCTCTTCTGTTGAATAATATATTACTTAAAAATCCTAGCTATAGAACACTCTACCAGTATTCTAAAAAGCTTTCTGATGAAGAAATAGATACTGAAGAGGTATTCATCGAAGAACAACTTTGTTGCTTTTCACATGCTCCTGTGACAATGCCACAAGAAAAGCTACAAATGACCTTCCTTACATACTCCAACAGCCATGAATAAGGTTAGATTTTTACTAAACTAAAAATTTATTTGATTTTCTTGTAATTTTTTTTTTTTTTTTTGCATATTTTGGTGCTTATTTCTTAAATTTGTTGTTGCTTATTTGCTTGCTTATTTTACTGTTTCATTTTGCTTATAAATCCGGGCTCTATATAGCGTATGTTCTCAGGACGCTTTGGTTCAACGTTTTATTTAATTAATTTTACTTTATATTCATATGGGTCATATCACGTGCATGGGATATTGGATATAGCCTGCATCAATATGTCATCAAAATTGTTAACAGCCGAGAGTTTACGTAAGAGGAATGTGATCAACTGGACCGCTATGAAACCACCTCAGGGAATTAGGGAAAACAAGATGGGGAGTCATTTTAAATTATAGAAAATGGTTTACATAAAAACCTTTTAATAAAAAGAATTGGACCAAGATTGATATGAGAAAACTAAAAGGGAAGTTTTATTCTTGCTTGGAATTATTTATTAAAGTTTAATTTTGTTAGTTACGTCATATATCCCACTTTAATACGTACAAATATAATTTCCTCCTGCACACTGATTCGTGAAAGAGGAGTTATAAACTTTTCAACAAGTAAGTTGCAAGTGCGTCGATAGCGGTGTTTTGTTGTACTTATCTTCAATTCTAATACAATCATCTGGTCTCCGATTGCGAAATGTAGGATATAGTTTATGCAATGCAGAACTAATTCAGAACTAGGTAGAGGTGGAGGAACTAATATATTGACAACAAACAGTAAAAAATATTCCTAAATTTAACTGTGCACATGACTGATAGTCTGATAGAGTACCTCGTATTCATAATTCAAGAGCAACGGAATTCAAGAGCAAAACTAAACCCAGTATGTCGTGTATAAAATAATTCCACCTATTCCCTCGTATAAAATGTTTTTGTTAAAATATCAGCTCATAGCTTTGTCAATTCTAAAATTTATATTTGTCAATATTATAAAACATAAGTAAAAATTATATCTGTCAATTTTATAAGACAATTTTCGTATATTGTGGATAATATATTTCGGCTATTCCGCCATCTTCAGGTCCTTTTTCTTTCTCCGGGTGATCTTATTCTGTTGGTTAATCCAGTTGTAATGGATTAACCAACAGAATAAGATCACCTGGAGAAAGAAAAAGGACCTGAAGATGGCTTAATAGCCGAAATATATTGTCCACAATATACGAAAATTGTCTTATAAAATTAACAAATACAATTTTTAATTATGTTTTATAATATTGGCAAATATAAATTTTAGATTTGACGAAGCTATGAGCTGATATTTTAACAAAAAACATTTTATACGAGGGAATAGGTAGAATTATTTTATACACGACATACAAATCCCTCGTAGGAGATAAACAACATGAAATTTATCAACATAAACCCGGTATACGTATTATTACGAAACTGTGAACTAATGAAAATCGTTAATTTATTTACAGTGGTATGCAGGAGACGGCCTTCCAGTTAACAACTTTTCACACAATCTTCGCAGAAATTAATCTAAATAAAAGTGGTGGGTCTATGTGTGTAAGGCAAGCTTTAATAAAATATCCATTTTCCCCTATAATGCTGTAGATATGACACTGCCCTACAAATCGATATATCGTGGGTACGATCCTTAATTAGGGCATTGTAAGTATTCATTTGAATCGTTCTTCTGGTAGCACTATGATCTTGGTTCGGCCAAGACTCTAATGGAAATGATGTACGGGAGCAGTCCTGGAGGTAAAGATGTATAAAGCTGACAACTGATCAGTTTCGTGTGTCGATTGGATATACATCCGGGAGCCTCAACCTTCAAGTATCCCTCGAGTCTCGTAATATGATTATTTAAAACTCCTTTAGTAGGAGTCGTTGTTCATAGAATAGACACATTTTCCATTAAAATTTTGAAAAGAGTAAAATCCTGTTTTGAAATGGTTGGTCTTCGATCTTTTAATTTTCTTTTTACTGGCACTTACACATTAAAAAAGTCGACTGTCTTACCCCAATGTTTCCTTGGTTTTTCTCAGATACCGGTACAATAATAATTATTGTACCGGCATCTGAAGGAAAAAAAATTAACCAAACGGTCAATAAATTGACCGAGCGAAGCAGGTCTTGTTTTAACTCAACCGTTCGGCATTTCGCATGCTTGTATGTTTGTTTTTAATGCACTCACGATCAAACGCGTGGTTCCATTTTCTTCGAATTTGGTATGAATTTTTCTTCCAGTATTTAAAAACGGCGCATGTGTAAGGATTTTTATTTTTTTTATTCCGTTTCAAGATGATGGCAGTTTTAACTGACAAAGAACAGATCTCAGGGTTTTTTATATTTTTATATATTTTTTTTTTTTTGGACGCTAGGTCTACTGTTCACAGAACATTACTACTACTTACTTAATTAATTTCTTCCAGAATTTCCAGCAAATACAGTGTTTACATTTCTGGCGTGGGCTCAAATAAGGTTAAGGAAAGCAAAACAAACACGCCATAAATCCTTCTGCGATTGCGTCCTCTCCCACACTTTCTGTCATATTGATCTCGAAGGGTAGCTTCAAAAAGAATCAAACTTGTACATACAGGTAGGCGGAGCGCAGTTGGAGCAATATGATCACATGCTTCTGACATTTTGGACAAGAATCTTCTCTACTCTTGACTTCTGTGTTGGGGTAGGCATTTCATTGATCCATGTTCTGTGTGTTCATTCAGATTATAACCCCATTCATAAAGGCTTTGGATTCCACCCCAATTGCAGCATATCTCCACTACAACGGCATGAGGCGGTTTCTACGTCATTGAGCGGTCTCGTCTGGTCGATGCACCCCCTCATATCACATGCCCTCATTAAACATATCGTGTAATGTAATATCAATAGCCTATGCATTCATGCATGGTTCACTAGGAATATTACCAGTTATTAATTAATAATAGTAACCTATATATTCACCGCTGTACCAGGTGTAAAAATTCCCCGTATTCAAGCATAACTGGACATAAAGCTAAAATACATCCCATCAATTGAAATGTTATGTTAACAGACTCTATACCCGAGACGAGCTAAGAAGGAAACACAAAGTAAACAAAAACCAGTATGTCTGTCTCACTCTTACGTCATACGAGTAATGTGCTAGAGTGAGACAGATATACTGGTTTTTGTTTACTTTATGTTTCCTTCTTACAGCGGCCAGACTTTAGTTATAGATATTACTATTACGTATATATTTTTATTGGCGGAATGATATCTTGCCTAGCATGAACTCGTGACAAAAAACTGTCATCAGAGCAACTTTAACTGGAATTTGCAGTAATGATGAAAGGGTCAAAAAGGTTGATGCGTGTATTTCATACTATTTTTTCTACGATACCGCAAAATACGTGGACATTTTCAGATGAAAAATAATTAAACACAAATCACTGTTCGATACAGTGGTTAAGTTTCAAGGGTGTGGCCTTAAAAAGTTAGTTACTATTTTAATCTTGGTAGCGATCGATACATAGAATACTCTATGCATGAGTAACTTATTGCGTCATACTTAGCTATTATGAATTAAATTGTAAATGAATATGAAGAAATAAAATGGAAATAAAGACACAGGTAAGACTGAAATGGTAAAATTGAACTAGCGAATACGGTATTTTCCATGTTTGCTAGAATAAATATAACAGAAGTTAAAAGCTCTGATATGCCGGTACTGATGCACATATGTTTTTTTAAAATGGAAAAATACGCAGGTAGGTTAGATTACCGGCACTGGGTGCAGTAAGTTCGAGTTTTCATCCCGATGGCAGGAACGGAAAAAGGATGAAGAAACACATCGTAGAGAAAAAATTAAAACTTCGCAACTCTGAGACGTTAATTCCCTCCTTCGAAACATGAAGTAAATTTGACGAGGATAAGTAAAATAAATAAGCAATTAAAAGAGAGACAAGTAAATTACCCTGATTTTCTAAACAAAGACCTTCACTTGTATACCTAGCTTTCTGAAAAAATTTACTTAGACCTTGCAAACTCGGATAATCCAGTAATAAGTTTGGATATGACTCCCTACATCTTCTAGAGTTCCCAAATTTGCCGATCATCAGAATTCTGCAGCACACTGTAACTTCAGACCTCGTCAAGTTAACACCAGTTTTATTTTTCCTTTCACATATGTAATTAACATTTTATCTGCTGAAGGCGGAAGATGTCTTTGAATTCACTGTAAAAATTTCATTTAAGAAAGTGTATTTTGAAAGCAACGTCTGTATTACCCATATATAAATCTCCACCTTTTAAGATAAAGCATTTCTATATACTTATAGCTATCATTGTCCTAAGTGGGCATATGTGAGCAAATTTCTTCCACTGTCTCACTGACGTCCACGGCAGTTAAAGAAACGTCTATTATTGCTTTCTTCTATGACTTATACAAAGCATTGCTTCTCTATCCTCCCAGCTGTAGGTCTATACAATTAATTTTCTACCCCAGGCCACATTTAATTCTGATTATAACGCATGCTTACTCTTTTTTTTAATGTCTTTATATTGGCTTTAAGAAAGCCGTGACTTTTCTTTTAATTCAGCTTTATTTATACTCCTTTGAGCATCGAGGCCGCATAAGGAGTCCAGGTCCTGTGTGTATACCACCAGGCCATGCAACTATTGATGCTCAACTATTTTCTGTTGTTGGTGTGCATTATAGCGTCAGTAAATTGCAAATGATATTAATTTAAATTAATATGATACAAGATGAAACAGCGAGGATGAGTCATGGTAAGTAAATATCCAATTCGGCATTTGCCCTTGCGATTGAGGAAATCATGAAAAAAAAAACTCATGTCAAATTGGCCGGCCACCGGATTTCAACCTGGGACCACCCGAATGGGACCTCCCGACCTCCAAGACGTTACCATCTCAGTCACCTCGCTCGGTCACATATTTTGTCTTTTTCTTCTTCTTCTACTTCATGGATTTAGGACTTAGGCCTGTTTCCACATTAAGAGATCTAGTCTCCCCATCTAGTAATTGTGCGTCCCCCTCTTCTTTTGTCTTTAGATTGATAATGAAGTAAAATCTGTGGAAATCTATCTGGTGGCATTCTTTCTATAATATGTTCTAGCCAGTTATTTCTTATATGATTTATTCTGTCTTTTACATTGTATATTTTTAACTCTGTTCTGATTGCCTCATTATCTTTTTTGTCTAAAAGTGTGTAGCCCGCTACTGAACGTAAGAATTTCCTTTCGGTTGTCTCTATCTTTCTTCGATCTGATCTAGTAAGTGTCCAATTCTCACAGGCATTACATATTTTGTGTGGGATAAAAACTCCATTGCTTCATGCCTTTTGCAGTGTGGGTACTTATAAAATTTTAAACAAAAATCCCGTGTTTTATAAAGAGCACCATCTATAAGAGTTTTCGGACAATACGATCATTCTGTAAATCACAATATTATGGCTACAAAACCACTAGATTATGCATGGTGCCAAAACGAGCCCCACTGTGTGGGTTGAATTCAACCAGGGATATCTGTAGGGAGTTTTGTGGGTGGTACATTCGATCCGCCACTCTGGGCCCCTTGTATCCATGCGACGCCCACGCGTCCTGCTTACGTCAGAGAGTATTCGACCTATTGCCAGGTAGTCTATCCCAGGCTCCGGCACACTTGCAGTTTCTGGCATGCTCACGCTATTCACAGATATAGAAATCAATTCGCACAAGCTGCAGAAAATGTCGCCAATCAGGCTCCTCATACAGTAAATCCACCCCTCTCAGTCTTATGACCTTTCTACATATTGACAAGCACATATGACCAGTTGTTACGAACTCTTAGGCGCAGATGTGTCTCTAGGGGTCAGAACGTTGCGAAGCAACGACTGGCGTAACATTTTATATTCATTTTCATATGCATGAAGATATCCTCGAAAAGTACACGTATACGCTACTTTGATTTGAAATCAAATACATAAGCCGCGAGTTGTACAATATAAATATGCACAAATAATATATTTCAGGATTTTTCAAACTGTGGTGTGCGACCACCAGCATAGGCGTAACCAGGCCGACCATATGGAGGGGGTTATAACATCTGGGGGGTCTGGGGAGTATTCCATACCCCCCAGGGAAGGGCCCCGGAAAATTTTAAAAATTAAGATGCACAATAATGAGTTTTAAGCTTCCCACGCTTTATACTCGTATTAAGTAATTTATAAGCAGAATTTAAAAAAATTATACAAATTTCCTTTTTTTAATCAAACCCCCAAAATCCCCCCTCGTTATGCCTCTGACCACCAGTGACATTGACATGTTGGTATGTGGTTAGTTATAAAGTTTATGAAATCGTTAAGTTACTAACATCATCCCATAGCGTAAATTTGCTAACTTCGAAATTACGATAAGTAGTGTAACTAAACTTTGACTCAATGGCCCACGAATTCTTCCCGAATCTCGATATATCCAGTGATAGCACTGGACCAATAAAATATAGTTTGAGGGTTCTAAATTTAACATTAGAAACTGTTTTAGTCGTGGCTTCACTGAATATAACTGCAGAGTTCATAATGCATGCTTGTTTTTACTTATTTAAAAATGTGTATATCTCAGGTCTGACTTTTTGCATGCATTTACTGTTCATTATAAATAATGAGCGAGCATCGATTTCAATTGAAATAGAGGCAAGGATTTACTCAAATTATTGACTAAAGATTACACAACACAAAATTTAACTTCAGAAAACTTGAATAATAACCTAAGTTAGTTAAAATAACAGGGAAGGGTACACTTTATAAAGTGACCTGAAAAAAGTTTGGCCTATGTTAACGAAAAGTTCAATACTTCCATTCACGTCCATTTATATTTCTACAATTTTTATAGCAGCCTATTTCAACTCAGTTTAAAAATAGCACTAGAAATGAGATAAAATTTGCGCAAACCATGCTGGACTGTTCACTATAGGCTACGACCGATCGATCGGTCTAAAGTAATAACTACTTCATTATTATTTCAAAAGAAAAAAGCCTATAAGGTTGGTTCTATAGGCCATGCATCATGCATTAGTTGTTAGGCTAAAGCGTCTAAAATATACTTCCAAATATTTATAAGTAAAATAAAAATTTGACAACCTACTTACTTTATAACTATTCGGAATTTCATCAGATGTTTTAATGATAAGAAAGACTCACCTGAAAAAAAAGAAAGAAAAACTATTAGAAAGAGAGACTTTTAGTTTTCTTGCAGTGATTACCTACTATAACCATGATTTTAAGGAACCTTTTATGTCTCTAATACTTATTAAGAACTGAAATATTATTTCGCAATGTTATTTGTATAAATGCTTGTATATATATTTCATTCTTTATTTGAAAAAGTTTATGAAAACCAAGAGAATGTGGTATTTACATAATTAAACTATATATAATACAAAATGTTGCTGGGATTAATTTAAGTAGTCAATTACGTCACAGGACTAGTATAACACGCAAAATAGTGCTGACTTATTACCATACGTATACTCCTTACGTAAATGGTACTATTGTATGCTAAGTAACATTGAGTGGTGTTAAAATATTTAATAATTGGGATAATTGTCTATTTCTGTCGTGGGTAAAGTGTTAAAAATCATGTTGGTTGTGCCATTGAGCTCAATCAATACATTAAATATTATATAATCCTTAATCTCAAACTATTTTTTATTCTTTAGCCTAGGCGTTTCGTTCTCATGCAACCGCCACCAGGGCACCTTATTTTGTCATAGGTAAGTTCAAATTAAAGCGACTCATACAAGGAACGAGGCAAGCAAGTAAAAATTAAAGAAAATGATTCTCTTTTTAATTGCTTCTTAACAAAAATATAGGAATCTGTTCATATACGGCTTTGGAAGTTGCATTATACTTAGCTATGACAAATAACACTACCCACATATTCCTTCACATATGCTTATCAAATTAGACCTTTGTTCTTCCGTAAGCCCTGCTTAATGAATCGATCTGGAGCTTAACTCAGAAATCGATTACAAAAATAACTTATTTTCTGCATATCATAATTACAATTATCACTGATTAAACAAAAGCATTCTGGCATTTTGTTACATTAGTTTACCTGATTTGAATATTATTATTATTATTATTATTATTATTATTATTATTATTATTATTATTATTGTTATTGTTATCATCATCATAATTACGACACAAAAATAGTACGTAACGCACTTAATTTTTCTATAATTCTGTATAGTAATATAATACTGATACTGAAGAATAAAGTGTGTTCACAAATCAAGAATGAAAGCTCCTGGACAAAATCACAGCCCCATGGGCTAGATGATAAAAGCTTTTACGTAGAAAAGTAACATATTTTCTTCGGAAAGCAATCTATGTCTCTTGTTCTAAGTGGTGGGAGCTATGACTGCTCTCTCACAATAAAGGTAGAAGTCAAGGAAACATAAATGTAACCTCAACATGTCATCTTCTCAATCCATTTCCTTGGTGTTATGGCAAAGCTTATCCTTGTTGAATAAAATCAGGTAAACTGATGTGACAAAGTGCCGGAATGCTTTTCTTTAATCAGTTATAATTTCAATAATAATATGCAGAAAGTAAGTTTTTTAAATTGGTTACCGAGTTAAGCTCCAGATTGATTAATTAAACAGGGTTTACGGATGAACAAAGGCCTAGTTTTTTTAAAAATAATTTGAAATCGTCCAGCGTCAGCAGAACTATACAGATCTGTGATATCTTGACAGTCGGACAATCACATAAAAATAATAATAAAATAAAAAAACATATCAAATTGGCTAACTGCGGAATTTGAAGCATAGACCTCCAGAATAGGAACATAGGACTTGAAAGCAGTTTTCTCGTAACTTTTATTTATGTATTTGTTAGAAAAGTTCCTATTACAGTAAATTATACATTATTTGGTGTCATTTTTCTTGTAATTATGTGTAGAATTGATATATAACAAACATTTTAAGATAAAATGACATATTAAAAAATCTAAGATTGATTGACTAGGTGACTCATGGGGCGGAAATTACGGTCGGTACTAATCCCCTGCGCTTGTAACTGTGAGGGTGCTTGCTGGTGAAGGAACCTACCTGACACCACGCGCCGTCACTATTTGCTAAGGGTATAACTCTATTGAACTTCCAAAGCCGTATATGAATACTGTAAAAGAATATGTTGCCATGAGAACTGATTTGCATTTGATAAATTCTTTCTATTATATTACTATAAAATAGGCACTAAACTGGGCATTACTCCGGTACCGGTCAACCGATTTGGTCCAGTACCATTAGGCTTCTTCCCTTAGACGTTATAAATACGTATACCAAGTTTTATGAAAATCTGATAAAGGTTATTTGAGTTATCGCGCGTACAGACACACGGACGGACGGACGGACGGACGGACAGACATTTTCCCATCCCGCACACAATCTCATAAATTACCATTCTGGCACTTAATAAATTGACTGAAAACTAAACAATTTAGCGAAAAGCCCTCACATGCAGCCATCCTAATGTAATTCCAGCTCATTCGTTGTTTACTGAAGACATAATAACCTCTACGCAAACATAATATTGGTTTAATTAATCTATCATTTTCTAACCAGTTCTTTCACAATTATGAGTTCCTTTTCAGCTAAGCACAGTCGACTTATATGACACAAATGGCTTATACCAGTAGCATTTTCTAAGTGCTCTGGTACAAATAAATGAGAAATCATAAATTACAGTATATCAATACCAGAGACACACTTCATTTTTAAATGGAACTTTTATTTGTATTAAATCTCAAAGATAGCTAGATTATGTTCACATCCCTACCAAATGTGCTGAATGACAACCTATAAAATTAGAAGATACAGTTAGGTCACGCAGCGGTCGGACTATACACCATTCAGTTCGGAGGATTATTTACTTTTTTTTTATGAAATATAGATCACTTAGTAGTCACGGCACTCCTTTGTCATTCATGCTGTTTCTTTCACACCTCCTCTCGGAAATTTGTGACTAGAATATTCCGGGATTTAAATTCGAACTCTAAGAAAGGGACTTCGCGAGTTAATAGATCGCACATATGCTGACGATGGCTTATAACAAGGTAGTTTCCTTGTATAGAGATTCCTTCTCCCTTGTGGTTTTAAAAAATATTTTATTTAACTTAGGCCTACTCAATTATATTTGCACATTACCGGGCTTTTTCAGTATTATTATAACTAAATTATTTTTAAGAGTTCGAAATTTCCATACAAATCAGAATATTTTACAGAAAATAGATTATTATTATTATAAAAACTATATGATATTATATCACTTTATTTATCGAGAGTTTTGAAAGACGAAAACTTTTAGCAGTGTTATTCTTAGTAAATTTATTGTGTAATATGTCTTTAATATTAATCTTTAGAGTTACCTTAACATATTGTACAAGAGCTGATATATTATAAGATTAATACAGTATAATCTTTTGTAAAATGTGAGGATTTTTATCTTCTTTTTACGATTTATATTAATAAAAACCAGCTACTTTACTAAACTTTTCCTCATCAATTTCAAACTTAGACCCCACTCATGATTTCAATTTAAGATTCTTCTTCTTCGTATTCTTCTTCTTCTTTACCTTAGTTTTACCTCTCTCTTTTAGGGACATTTATGCGACCCACCCGTCCAGCCCTTACAGGGCCGCGACCTGTCGGGAGAGGGATTATGTATGGATCACTTACATACTTTTTTGACCAGACAAGGAGATGGAGGGCCTCCCCAGATGAGTGATCAGCCCAATGCCGGGGCCACCTCCAAGACAACACGAACACATAGGACGAGACACACCATTCACACACACTCCGAACAAGGAGAGGAAGGGATAAAGATGATAATGACGGACATGTGATATCAGGGGACCACAAGGGCCTAAAGTCACCCGACATTTGACTCACAGGTGAGGAAAACCCCCGGAAAAACCCCATCTAGGTAACCTGTCCCGACCAGGATTCGAACCCGGGCCCGCTGCGTGAGAGGAGCTCTGAAATGGTTAAGCAAGATATTGCAACTTTTACTTTCAAGCCTCATATAAAACCTCAAATGTTTACTCTTATGCAAACGAAATAACGAAATATGGCTTAAGACTTTATGGGGATTGTATAAATTCAGAATTCGAACTTTGGGCATGATTAGTACAGACAGGGACAATAGATGAATTTATCTTTCTCTCTAAGATATTATGATTTAAGAATTATTAAGAAGTCAAATAACAGACCCCCGAACCCTTACAAATTGATTTATATGGATTATCGTTCAGCTAGACTAGGGAGACGTCGGCAAGGCGTCAAAATAATACCGTGCAAGAAAGGCAACTTAACCATATAAGCAGTTCACAACAGTTATTGCGCACCAGAGTCTGCAAGTACTCTGAATGTTTATTATAAATCACAAAGACTATTTAACTTTAAAAACATTAGTTTGTTATTATTTCGCAGAAGTATTTTGACTAAACGAGCTAAAAATATTAAATTAAATGTACTTAAACAATACAAATTTTGAGAGGATTGATAAGCGTTTCACTTTTTAGAATGAATGTACCGGACTAAATCTCCTGAGTTCGTCGGCAAATACTCTAGCATTTCTGTACTTGGTGCAGTCTAGTTACTCCTCTGCAGGCAACTAAACCTTCCAAACCGCAGACCAAATGACTGTAGTCAGAGCCAGTTTTAATTTCAGTAATAATAAAAAAAATAAATAAAAATAAAAAAAATAAAAATAAAATAATAATAAAAAAAAAATAAATAAAAATAAAATAAACTCCGTGGCGCTACATCCCTGGAGGGACTTGGCCTACCACTAAGCTCTATTTATAAGGTACCAGCGGGCTAACACATAACATATTATAAACAATAATGTAGAACATTTATGTAGAATTTATGAATCTATGAAAAAACAGTCTGGACGAGACATGATATGAAACCTTTCACTAAAACTGACTACTGAGGTTAATGTTCAGTGAACTTGATTTACACCGGTACGGCGTAAATACTTTCCTAAACACTGTAATAATAGTATAATATATTATTGTAACAGATTTTTACAAATTGTCGCTTTATTAATATATCTATAGTTTCAGGAACATTTTATTGCTAACTATCCCCAGTGGGTGACCGTATACGTTATTATAAAATATTATTAAGCAAGTTTATTTCTGTCAACAATTGTTACTATCAGAATATAAAGTAAGGAAACAGATAATACGAAAAGAAAGTAATATAAAGAAAATAATTTATTTATGATAAAATTTGATGCTGCAGTCAGGTTTATAAATTACGACGCGTTACACTATTATTGAAAAAATACTTAGGATAAGGTTTGTTTTAAATTACTTTGAATATGATTTTTACTGAGTAGTTTTTTTATTTAACATAGGATACTGTAAACGTTTGCAATTTATACTTTGTTTAAACCAGTTATGCTTATTTTACAGAGTTCATGAAGATTTAATGAATTCATTTTCAAATTTCATGGGTATATCTGCTACGATCATTGTTCTGATTATCTTATTTTTGTTCGTGGAAATTTTAAACCTACTTGTACATATTAGTAGTATTAGTATTAGCATAATGAATTCTCCTCTATTCATTATGGTATTAGTATTAGTATTAGCCCATTAAGTTCCCGTGGGCCACGGGCCTCTCTCCTGAGGGAGGCGACTTGATTTTAGCCATCCCGGTTAGCCATTCCGGGAGGGATCTTCCTAATGTTGCTTCTGGTTCAGTATTTAGTCTATCTTTTATGACCTATTTGTGCTTTTAAACACTTTTCACTGCGATTTTAGTCTTTCATTTTCAATCGTGCACTGGGTCCTTTTTCCGTTGTAGTTGTGTTGTCGTCATCTTGTGTTGTTTCTCTGGATTGCCGTCTTGATTAGGAGTTGCCATTTTCCTCTGTCCTTAGCTGTAGTGGTCCAGTTGTAGCCGAAAGTTGCCCTTAGTTCATCTACCCATCGTGCCTTCTGTCGTCCTACTTTTCGCCTTCCCGTCCTTGGATCCCATGTCGTTACTCTGCGGGTCCATCGATTTGGGTTTTATCTCATGATCGTACCTTTATTGTAAACTTGTGTGGTGTAAAGCGTACCGGAGTTCTTTAACTGGGAATGACCTAAGTTAGTATTACCAAGAGAAAGTGATAATTACAGAACTAAGCGGTACATTCCACAAAATGTTACTGGTTTTAAATTAGGTCCCCAATAACGTCGCAGGACTAGTGTCACACGCAACACACGTAGACTACTTACGTAAATTTAACTATTGCATGATAAGCAACATTTAGATCATTTAGATAATTTTCTTTTTCTGTCGTAGGTAAAGTGTTAAAAATCGTGTTGGTAGTACAGTTCAGCTCGATCAATAAATTAATTATATATCTTAATCTCAACTTTTTTTATTTATTTAGCCTGAGCCTTTCGGTCTCATACAACCGTCATCAGGGCATCTTATTTTGTCGTAGGTAAATTCAAATTAAAACGGCTCATACAGGGACGGAGGCAAGCATGTAAAAATTCAAAGAAATTATTCTATTTTTAATTGCTTTTTAACAAAAATATAGGAATCTTGGTAAGTACACAATATCTAATAATAAGTTTAGTTTCGGTTGAGAAAAGTCGACTTTAGCTATACTTGAACTTGATTCTGTTTTTACTAAAATATTTGCAAACCGACTGTAAGAATATAAAATGGAAAATGTTCAATGAAAGGATCTTTAGTGGGCTTGTTTAAATGTAGGTTATAGTTAAATTAACTAGAGGGTATAATATCCCTTTCCTTAATAGGCTAATAAATAAACTGCACGTAGAGTTGAATACCACAATCAGAGGGGAAGTGATCATCGTAGTGAAACTATCCTAGTATTACTATTCGATCTAGATAAATATCCAGTATTACTGCTCCTCATATTTCATTAGACCCATCAAACGCACTAACAGGATTTAGTGCTGCATTTATGCAGACGTTCACACAGAATATTGAGTTATGCGCAAGATGACTCCAGGGATTTACGGGATGAACAACGTTTGAGTAAAATTCCACGACACGTCTACATGCATAATGCAGCAATTCAGTCATCCCAAGCGATGGACTGTGGACTCGGATTTAACCCCTAAATGCATAATGTATCCTATAGGATACACACGTTTGTATTAAATGTGTAATAAAATTACGGAAAACAATTCGAAAGAAAATTTAAAATTCAAGTAAAAATTGCAAAATAGGGCGCAAGAAATAAACTGTACACCTATTTTATTTTAAAAGACAATATTTCAGCTTTCTCCACAGGGGAAAATGACATACAGACTCTCCAAATATTTCAACAGTTTAAAAAACTGGGTTTCATAAACTTTTTTCAGATAAGGAATATATACAAACATTTAAACAAATTAAGAAAAATATTTCAGTTTTTTTGAAGTAGGCTATTACAGATATAAATGGTTCTTTAAGATCGAAATCGAACATTTTAAGGCAACAATAGCAATTTGGAGTAGCAAGCTCTTCTTGATGACAAACCTTTTGGTAGATTGTAGCAAGAGGTTAGGTACTGTGTGCCTCTTGCACCAATCATCAACCCTATTAGTTCTTTTGAACTATGGTTGTATTTCTTCAGATAATGGGGGTTGTTAGGTTCATAAATTTTAGGTTACATTTTCCTTTATTAACGTTAGCTGCCTGTTGCTAATAAATCTCAGTTCTTACTGTGGGGTCTATAATGTAGCCTGGTGGGATGGTCATAATGTCGACTCTCTGACATGACCTCTCGTGAGCTACTCCATGGGCTTCCTCATAGGCAGTATACTGCAAAATACAGTACAATGATCAAATCGTACTAGCGATGGTAAACGTGAATTTCTGCTATAAAGTGAGACACATTGTCATTTATTTTTAAGATATCGTAATTTAATATAAAGGTCAGATAGCTGAAGTTGCCATTTGCTTATTTTAGGCAGTGATACACAAAATCGTTAAAAATCGAGAAAATTTATCCACCAAACGTTTTTCAAGAAGGTTATATTACTTTGTAAATCGTGTTTTCGTTATTACTGGAAACAGACTTGCAAACTAATATTTCCCGAAATCATAGGAATTGTTTTAATGTATAACCAGTTCAATAATGAGTGGGAATTTTAGGCCTAAGATATAGCTCATAACGCCCACTAGCAATTCTTAAGAATTTCTTGTTGGTGTAATGGTCAGAGCTTCTGATTGCTAATTCTGAGGTTTCGATTCAGCCATGATCTGGAAGTGTGTAAGTACTCGTATTTAAGTTTGAAGACCCTCTCATCTAATCTCGACATCATAGCTTCGTACAATAAATGCATCCTAGCTCGAGGAATACGGCTTTACTCTGCCAAATCAGGGAGAACACCAAAAAACTTATTAAACTGACTTAGGCCTATATGTTGCGTGAATTCGCAGTGTATGTGAACAAGTCATGGAATATCAGAAAATGGATCTGTTTAAATATTTTATCCACTACTACTATGAAAATTACTATGTCGCTCATGACAATCAAAACATTACTTTCATTCGTGTAATTTTTCACTATTTTTTTAATTCTTTAATGCTGTGCTTATAATATGAATTTATTAAAATGAGAAAAATTGAACTTTCTAGCTGCAAATGTGCCGTTGAGCTGCAAGTTACTTGAATCATGTCCTATTCTTAGATCACTATCAATTTTAATTAACACTTAGTGATAAAATCTACTTTTTACTCTTTTATTCCATAAGTTACTTGCTACTATCTCTTTTCTGTTTTTCAGATAACTCCAACTGTTTCATCTGTATCTTGAGTCTATCATCCTTCACATTGTCCCACGATTTCCATTTGTTTGAGGCTGTTCTTTTATCAGTGCATTCAGAATTCAATTCTCGTCCTTAGCCTCCCATTTTTTCTTTCCGTTTCCTTTAACTCACTCCCAGCAAAGGTCGTTCCATTTGTGCTTTGTCGTCTTCTTTATCTTATATCTTGCTTACTCAAAGACTATTTTTTTAAACTAAATCTAAGATGTACATTTTCTCTATATTCAATGTTTTAAGGGTTCATCTATAACAAAAGATGATGAAATACATTTATTATTTATGTTGTACGAAAGTGTAGGCCCCTCCTTGCAAATAAGTTTCAATTTTCATACAAATACCTTAAATTAAAAGTTTACTAATTGCCGTGTTTAGTTTTATTAAATTGTTCCAGGACGTTAAGAGATCACTACAATAATAGGGGTTGATAATGACGTATACACAACATAGTGACTTCTGATGTATTAAATATTTGTATCACTGCTCACAAGAAAAACTATTGCACCTAAAATAATTAATATAGTTGAGGATTTTATCATGCGATTATATTGCACCAAAATTACATTTTCACTTTTATAGTACGAGCAATAATCTTAAAGGTAGGATACTAGGCCTATGGATTTAGCCACATCAGGCTATTTTTAATAACTAAACTCCGTGGCGCTATATCCCTGGAGGGACTTGGCCTACCACCCGACCGCTGCGTCATCTACCGTAGGCAGATAGCAAGGTTGGGGGGGCATGTGGTCAGCATGCCGACACCCACGGCCGTTAACGGTGGTTTTCATGACCGGAGCCGCTACTTCTCTATCAAGTAGCTCCTCAATTTGAATCACGAGGCTGAGTTCACCCCTACCAGACCTCCCTACCTCAGAAAAATCCGAGGAGGTACCGGGAATCGAACCCGGGCCGACGGATCTGTAGTCAGCGACCACGCCGACGGTCATTTTTAATAACATGCTTGATATTATACTAACGTATTGACATTTGTAAAATAATGTTTTGAGCAATATACCTAAGTAGTGACACTAATTTATATGTATATACACTTCTGAAGCAATTATTAATAACTAATAAATAATAAATAATTAGCAAATAAATAGCAATAAATAAGTTTGTACAACATACACTCTTCTTTTCGCTAGTTTTTCTTAAATTGAATGAGGGTATAAGGTGGGCTAGCAAACAATTCACTTAATTGCACCCTCATTGGTTCAAGCATGAAGTTTATCAATTTATTAAGTCTAAGTATATTTCTTTACACACAAGTGCGTTAGTGATGTGCAATTCACAAAACCACTGAAAGAATATTTTTGGACGCCACACGAGTTTATGTACATCCCACTCAATTATACTTTTGAGGCTTACAAAGTATCTTGAGAAATACAATGCAGTTCAATATGAAAAATGGACGATGGAGGATAATTCAGTTAACATGCCTTTCAATAGGTTAGAGATTTCTGTTATAAAGAAACAGATATTCAATTAAAACACAGTCAGATCTGGGACGAGGATGAAGATGACGCAAAATAGGTATGAGGAAGAAGATGAGGGGTCGTGAACTTGGATTGTGATGGCACGTGCAAGCTCTACACCATTATGTCTGTGATTTGTAGGGTGCGAGATGTCCCAGGAAAATATGACCCATTCCTGCGAAAAGTCATCTGACCGAATGACCCATTTATGCCCCTCACGTAATACTCCTCGCTCGGAAGTACCAATCTTTTCTGTACGAAACACATACTTGTATAATATGGAAATCTTTAGAAAGCTATGTAGGTAGTTCCTTATATATATTTTTTTATACTCCCCTCTCCTACTATGAAACTAATGCTGAGTTTGAATCTGAGGAACAGTAAGTAGTAACATTTTATTGTTACGTATTAATATTCATTATCCCAGGAATCTTTGAACCTAAGAATTGAAATAAATACATAAAATCAGGTAACTGAAAAAACCAAGTGCCAGATTGAGTCAGTAGGACATATTTCAGAAGATATTGAGTTTTAGACCACTGTTTCATGAGTTTGGTCAGCATATGTGAAGGAATAAGTAGGATTACTTACTAGAATATTAACAGAACGAATTTAAAACAAATTTCTCACATCAACAAAACTCCTTTATTTTCGTCAAAACATCTGAAGGAGTACAAATACGAAGTCACTTGTCTTCAGTTCCCAGCAGCATATTCAGTTCTATCGATTGACGCAATTTGCTATTTAAAAAGCATGTGACCTTAATTGGTTGTTACTCCGGTAAAGGTCAACTGATTTGTTTCAAAATTATCAGGGTTCTTTCTATGGACTTCATAAGTGTGTATACTAAGTTTCATTCATAAAAATCTGATGAGGTCTATTCAAGTTATCGCGCATACAGACATACGGCTGGGAGGAAAACCATTTTTCCCGTTCACAAGTAATCTTAGATTAACATAAAAAGAGATCTTAAAAAATTTGTAGCGTATTCAAAATCGTAATGATGTAAAAGATTTTGAATAGACCTACATTTCTTATCATTACTGTATAATTCAATGAACTGTTACAGATAATAACATTTTAATCCTAATTTTTTTTATGCTGTATATAAGGAATGTTAATACTGTACAATTATAACTTTTTTATCTTGAAATATTAAGTAATAAATTGACATTATATTTGACCTAGAATATCTATTCTGCAAATTTGTAATATCTCATTATAATCTCGATTGTCAACAATACATAAATAAATAAGCATTTCACACATTTAATTATACATTTTCTCTTCTAACCTAACGTTCTTATTAACAAATTATCTCACATATATTCCATAATTATTTTCCATTTTCACTCATTACATTTTTCAGGCATTTTGGTCCTTCGCTTTTAAGTTGTGATTTTTTAGGGTCTAGGCTAAAATATCTACATATATATACATATTAGATAATAATATTAGGGCGTTTAATAAATAAATAAAGTCAAGTAAACTGATATAACAAAGTGCCAGATGGAGTTAATAGGCCATTTTTCAGAGACTATTGAGTTATGCTTTGCCGCAAAAATCATGTTGAGTAACGTTATTTGTCAAGCCCAGTATATTGCAATTTCCAAAGCCTTGTACGAATACTGCAAACAATATTGTTGTCATGAGAACTGAACTGCACTTGATGAATATTGTTGTCATGAGAACTGAACTGCATTTGGTGAATTAAATTTGGTTAGTTTGCTTAGAAACCATTTTTGTAAAGTGACGTGTGTCCATTGATACTTTTTTCAAGACATATAAAATCAATGCCTACTACTTTCTAAAGAAAATAACCATTCTTTACTCTGAATGCACTTTAGCCTAAGAATACAGAATTTCACTGTCACTTGTCTAACATATCATTTTCTCAAAGTAACACACGACACACACTACTTAACTGAGAAGTCAAGAAAAGAAACACTCCAGGGCATTTAAAACAGAACTACTGAAGTCAAAAGATATCAGAAATCATTTGACATAAACAACAATTATTAAGCATTTCATTTTATCACACCCTTATTTGTTTACAATAGGCTATAAGTAAAGACGAAGAAGGTCTAGAGCATTGACTATATTTTATACTGTATTTCCATGAACCCTCTAAGAAATAAATGAAAACAATACCTACACTATAGAATAATATGCACACCTGAATTTATGAGATTCAAAAAGAAAGGAAAAGAAAGTCCCAGAAGACGGACTCAGAGCTAGAGTTCGAAAGCTTGGAACGTCCACTGATATTGGATACAATCACAAAATCAGCGGATGTTCGTTCTTGTAACTGTAAGTAACAGAGTCGAAAATAATTAAATTGCAAACATTTAAAGCAGGAGAATAAACAGTTTGAATTTGTTGTACCTGCAGCAGGCAAACGGTACGTTTCCGAACATGGATTCCTTTTCAAAATGTTGTCTACTCAGTCCCTTCTACTAGGGGAATTTCCGAGCACCCAATATAAGACCCACTCATATAGAAAAGGAATACATGTTACCGGTTAAAAAACAGAAAAAAGAGAATTATTTAGTTGTATTAGCATATCATGGAAATCATGCAAGTACTTTACAAAGTTGATAATCTAGTATTTTTAATTATAGCTTCGTCCCTACAAAGATCACAGCCTTTTAAAAGCAAGTGAATGTTATTTTATACAGCCATAAAGCTTCAAAGACTTACGTGTTAATTAAGCGACACTTTTTCACCTTCAAAGCTTCGAAAAGTGTAAACAAAATGGTACGTATAAATACACTCCCACTGTACCAGCCTTGGCCTTTATGCTCATAATATCTGCAGCATCTGTAGATCGAGTCACATGCATCTAATTAGTTGTTTGATAGCGGGTTCATTACCAGACGTGTAAGAGCTCTTACACAAATAACAGGTTTTGATAAACATTGGGATTTAAGAGGTGTTCAAGGATTAAAAAACCTGATGGGAAACACATAACTTCCTATGCTCAAATAAAAGTTTTGCCTCTTAGGATAATGTATTATGTATGACATTCTCTTCACGTAAGTTGGTTCTAAAAATTAAGAAAATGTCGTTACCACATCGCATTGCATCCCCGAAGGATACACAACCCAAATCAAATCTGGGCAATACGCCTTTCTCACTTTACATTCTGATAAGAGGCGCGATGCAAAGCTTAATTGTTCTGCAAAAATGTTGGAATAAACGTTTTAGCTCTTAGTATAAGCACCTCATATATATACATATATAAAATCCCAAGAGTAGTTTTCGAGAAAATCGCAGAAAATGTAAAGTGGCATTAAAAGTAAGAGAAAGTCGTCAACAATTTTCGTGTCAAATCCAGAAAAGGAACCTAACCCAAATAAAAAAATGTTGTTTTCATACGATTTTTCGTTTAGGAGCTAGCTGTTCAGGCACATAGACACACACATGCACAGACTTGTTTATGAAAATAGCATTTTCGGGTTCAGGGGGCCTCAAAACGTATATTTATGTTAAAAATTAAACTATGAATTTTGGAGTTTAACACAATGCTTCCTTTACCTTTAATACCTATGTTACGGGCAGAGGAAGTAAAAATTAACCTTCGAGAGGCAGGATTACAGATATCCTAGGACTCTTACGGTGGCTTCATAATGTGCAAAAGAAAGAAGAACCGTCGACCTCTTGTTGCAGGTTGCAGATACGTTAAAAAACTCTTACACAGATCTCTTCCTTTGAAGGTGGGCTTTACCCCTCCTCACCACTAAAAATATGTCGTTAATGAAATGAGGAATCACTCTGGTTAAAAAAAATAATAAATAAATAAATAAAAAAAATACTCATTCACTTATTTTCTTTTAAATTGGTTAACGTTGATCGAAGAAACTGTATTTTCTTGAGCAGTGTACAGTAGATGGGGTAGAGTTATCAGTGCCTATAATAATGAGCGAGGACTTCTGCAAAAACTCTTAAGGACTCTTAAAACTATTAATATATAACTAGCTGGACCTAAGCGATTAATTAATAAATTAATAAAATCAGGAAAACTGATGTAACAAAGTGCCAGTATGTTTTTGTTTAATCAGTTATGACTGCAATTATGATATGCAGAATATGTTTTTTTTTTTTAAATTGATTTCCAAGTTAAGCTCCAGATTTATTCATTAAGCAGGGCTTACGGAAGAACAAAGGTCTAGATTTTTAATGAGATTAAAATATTCCAGCAACACCTGAACTGTACAGATTTGTGATATCATGACAATCGCACACTCACATAAAAATACAAAAAAAAAAAATCAAATTGGCCGGTTTCGGGTTTTGAACCATGGACTCCAGAATGTGAGGCCAAAGCGTTACCATCTCGGCCACCGGGGTCATTTTAACAGTCTAGTTGGATAAGCGCATGTAAATCAATAGTGTTTTTTTGTCATAGCTACCTGTATTTTAATTTCCAAGGCCTTATAAGATCACAGTAAAACAATAGGCAGTGTTGTCAAGATAACTGATTCTCATTTTTTTAAAATAAATTCTTTCGAATACGTATATTACCATAAAATAGGCACTAAATTGAGCATTACTCCGAAACAGGTCAACCGATTTTATCCATTATAAATAGACGTCTTCCCATGGACATTATAAATGCGTATACGAAGTTTCATAAATATACGATAAAGCGTATTTGAGTTATTGCGCCTTTAAAGTAGACACTAAATTGGGATTTACTCCGGTACCGGTCAACAGATTACGTTCAAATTCAATAGGGCACTTCTCATGAACGTCATAAATGAGTATACCAAGTTTCATGGAAATCCGATAGAAAGGCGCCATAATCTATTAAAATACTCCGGTACCGGTGAACCGATTTGGTTCAATATCAATAGGGTTCTTCCCATGGACATTATAAACGTGTATACCAAGTTTCATTAAAATTCGACAAAGCGTATTTGAGTTATCGCGCGTACAGACACACGGACAGACGGACAGACATTTTTCGTCCCCACACACAATCTCATAAAGTACCATACTGGCACTTAATAATTAATATATATATTCAAATTTGGTTAAGGGTTATGAATATTGCTTTAAAATAAACAATAAAGTGTAAGGCACCCCAAAATAGCACTATATATATAAAAAGAAAGATGACAATTTCTAACCAACCCAAATGTCTCACATCGGCAGGATTAAAGCATAGCATTAATTTTGGACCGCGCTTCTATAACTCAATTATCAGAAAAAATCCTGATCTCTCAGCATACTCCACTGTTAAATTTAATAGATATGTAAAGAATTTTTTGTAATTTTTTAGCTTTTAAGTAATTTTTGTTTCACTCCTTTTATGTATTTATGTTTTTATGTTTTAATGTTTTTGTTTTACTTTCTTTTTTAGTTAAGCACATTATACACTCTATTTCTTTGTCTCTCCTCTTTCTTCACATTGATATTTTTGAAACGGCACCCGAGCACGAGCAGTCTTGCTCATTCGGGTGTATTACTAAATGTAATACCTCTTGTAATATCTCTTGTAATAAATAAATAAATAAATAAATAAATAAATAATAGTTAATGCATCCACACCAGCACAGCAATTTGCCCTGAGGATAACACACGAAGGTCGAAAGGCCTAGGCAGCTTACAATTAAGGCTGTTGACCTGATGGCTTTAATCACAAATTTTATTTTATTTTATCCGATAGACAAATCGATTTATCGATACATCAATTCTTTTCCCATAGTGTAAAAACATTAGAATTTGTTATTTATGATTTGTTATTTTTGAAAGGATTATGTATGCTTGTCGGTGGCCGGTAAACTAACCTTTCTGACGAGTGGTTATTTATAAAGAACTTAGCAATATTGCGGAGAAAAGGGTACTTTTCTTTTTTAAAAATATATAAGATAACGAATTATCCCCCCCCCCCCAAAAAAAAACTAACACAGCTGTTAGAAGCCCTGTGTAAAACGATTCCAGGTCAGTCTTCCAATAAAATTTTCATAAGAACGCGTTTTACAAAGGTTGCTTGCATATAATGTTTAGGTTTATTTTTTATTTTTTTTATTATTTATTATTTATTTTATTTAAATTACATTTACAAACTTATGTACAAATACAAATACAAATACAAAAATACACAAATAAACACAAAAACATTTACAAATTTCAAAATTAAAGTACAGAAAAGAAAAAGATAGAAATGAACCAAATATTTATTTAGAAATACACCCGAATGAGCAGACTGCTCGTGCTCGGGTGTAGATTCAGAACATCAGAGTGGAGAAAGAGGAGAAACAAAAAACAAAATGAGAAAGAATGACACACTTATAAAAATGGTGAAAAATGTAAAACAGAGCTAGGAAAAGAAAAGACAAATTTATTAAAAAGGAGACAAAAAGGAGGTAATTAAGGAATTCAGAGAGCTGCAATGATAAAATGTCAAAATATCATCACGAATGTGAACACTTTTAAAGAGGTCAATTACAATCCAAAGGCTTTAAATTACTTCTTTGATCTTTTTGTAGATGTTGCATTCCAAAATATTCGTTCTTATTCTTTACCAATCTTGTGTCCATAGTTGTATAGTCCTTTGGTGTAATAAGTAGTGTCAGGACAATCTTAATATCACTTCTTCCTTCTCTAAGTATCTCATTCACTTGAAAGGTGTATAAATTGGTATTTCTGCATTCACTAATCCATTTATAAGACAAAATGTTATCATCATAACGATTATCTTGTCTCTCTTTGTTTCCTTGGTATTAGCCTATATTGTATGTGTTTTGCAGTAAAGTAAGGTGGAAAATGACATGAAACAAACCGGTAAAAATGCACTGGTAACATTGTATCCGGGCGAAAAGATTCATTATCATGGTATTGTTTTCTTTGGAAAAAAACAACTCGATGAAAACTTGCTAGAAACACTAGTTGAGAACAGTATAGTACGTCACATCATCGCTATTGGCACTTTTCAATTACTACAGTGAATGATGCACGTGTATAAGAATTATTTTTGTACTAACTATACTAAATGTACAAATAATCACAGATATCATGTACACAATATTATGACGAAATAATTAACATTCAGGTTTATATAAGCAACAGTTTATACAGAAATCTAACATGTTGTTTTGGATAGCTTTAGTCTTCACAACAACTATTTCCACATCGAACAAAGGAAGATTATTACAAATAGATTGGGCCAATGTTATGTATGTACAATTACCTATTAAATGTCTTTACTCAACTGCACGTGTGGATCGTTATTCTTTTTAACGTATTAAATGGCATGTCAAGGCCGCACACGTGGAAACCGTTACATCACTTTTTTTTTCGCTTCGCCTACAGTGTCATTTCCGATGGACTATTGAATTCAATGTTATAATAATAGTCTTTATCCGCATGATGACTGTATGACTGTACTGTACTGGACAAATGCAATTGAAGTTCGCTTTAACTATTCTGATTTTCAAAAAGTGTGACGCTAAACACACAAAGAAATAATTTCCCATCTTTAATCTCTGTAGGGATGGTTCTTCTCCATATTATATTCTCTCTTTTACCTCTTGGGTCTTCTTTACTTTCTTTCTCTCTATTTAATGTCTCTATTTTTCTTTACGTTCTTGTTGTTTTATGTATATTACATTTTTCTTCTTTTGCTTTCGCCTTCCTTTCTTCCTTTTCGCATAATTTGAGTAACATTCAAGGAAGGTTTCTACGTCGTTTTATGTATTAATGTAACCGACATTGTGATTTGAACCTACCGCCTGGGAGACAGTGATAACCATAGGTTTGTATCAGTTAGGCTAAAAACAGTAATATTAATTTGGCGATGACATTCAAAGGTCATGGCAAACCCTAGAAGCTCAGTAACGTATGTGGTTACCTTAATTAATTAATGAAACGGCATAAGAAAAAAAGGATTTTGGCATTGGCCCAACAGTTCTAGGATTTTATCCTATCTTTCTCTCCTCCCTTCATCTCCCACTATGGACCAAGATTACCCAGGTGCATGTTATGTAATTTTCCGCTGGGCTGGAATAGATTTTTATAAGACAACGTCTTCAAATATGTGAATGAACTGTGAAGTGATGATGAGTCTGCCTTCAAAAACAATAATATTAACAATAGAATTTTCAACAAAACAAAAACCAAATTAGACTTAACAGAAAATCACTCAAGCCTAATAGGCCTACCCGATAAAGTTACGAAACCTAAGGTCTAGGCCTTTTTACCATATGTAGCTGGTGTGACGGACAGTATCAAAAACATTCTAAGAAAGCATAACATAGATACAATCTTTTCCAATAAAAACAAATTGGAAAATACGTTAAGGAAAGAAAAAGACAAAATCCCGGACGTAGAAAAACCAGGTGTCTACGCCATTCCATGCTCATGTGGAAAGCTATATATAGGCCAAACAGGACGCCCTCTCGATATCAGGAGAAAGGAACACATAACATACCACAAACAAAAGAATACCGACCAATCTGCCATAGCCCAGCATTCAGAAGAAACCGGCCACAACATCCAGTTCAATGACACAAAACTAATATACCACGAAGACAGAAAATTCCCTCGCCTAATAAAAGAGGCAATAGAAATTATGAAGAATCCGCACAACATTAATAGAGAAGACGGCTGGAAAATGAATAACATCTGGCGAGACACACTTCAGAAACATGGGATAAACAGACACGTGACACCGCAGACGTCAGTTGGTAGGAGTGATAGTAATACACACAGCACACCAGACTAGTAGTTCAGTTTCGTCGTCTCTCAGAGGAAGGACATCACAGAAATGTCCGAAACGTCAGTTCTCAATAAAATGACGCGGCTAAACCCGGACAGCCATAGTGTTTTAAATTAATAGCTACCCTTATTTTTTGGTGACCTCAAGATTTTAGCTCCCTGGTGTCGCATCCTATATGTACAGCATGTTGTTAAAGAACCCTATAGCTTGAAGTAAGTTAGAGGGTTACTGGACAAAATTGTCATCTATGTGTCGGCAACATTCTTTCCTCTTCTTTCCTAGTCGCACCATATGCGATGACCGACCCGTCACCAGTTTGACTTGAGAGAAGGACTGAAAAGCATTTGTTCAAGATTCTCTAAGATGCACATCAATATGAGACTTGAGGGAATGAAGGACTATAGAATCGTGGTTGAAGAATCGCTAAAACGCAAATGGAAACGAGATTAGATGTTGACCCATATACACAACAACCATCTGATTCTCTTGTGTTGCTTATGACTTCTTAAAATTAAAATTGGATCATCAGCAGCAAGTATCACTCTAATACGCAAAGCAAGTATCCTTGCCTGAAAGAAATAGAGACGAGAAGAAGAATATAAAGAGAAGAGAAATAGATGTGAGTGCTTGAAAGGAAAAATAAAGAGATTTTAGAGACAACACAAAATGAACCTAGTGAGAAAAAAGAGAGACGGTGAAACAGAGATAAAAGACAAGAGAAAAAAGGTGGGGAAGAGGGAGGGCTGAGAGGTCATTTTAGATAGAAATAGAAAGAAAAGAGATAAGAGAAGAAGATAGAGAGAAAGGAAAGTTTAGAAGTACAGAAAAAGATAAGATAGACAGAGAAAGAACTAGGAATAAGAAGAGGGAAAAAGAAAATACTTAAAAGAAAAGAGAGAAAAAGAGTATTATGAGAAAAGAGAGGAGGGTGAAAAAAGAGTAGAAAAATGAGGGAGAGAGAAGAGAAATAATGGGAAACGAAAATTAAAAAGAAAGGAGGGAGAGAAAGATACGTAAGAGAAAATCACTTTTATGCATTGGGATATCGGTTGAAATATTTTTGGGCACGATAAGACTTCATGAGAGCTGTTAGAAACTCTGTTATCCATTTTAATTTGATTAGTACTTAATCTCTTCATTACACTCACCCCTCTATATTACAGTTATAACCTGAGTAGGCCTACATGTCCTCCTTAGTGGTACAAAGCTGCTTCAAATTAAGTCCAGAATGAAATGAAGGATCAGTTTATCAGGGAAGCCAAGATTTGAACCCAAATATCGTTACGCATAGTTAAAATAAATTAGACCGAGGAATTTACGCATTATACATGATAAGAGTTATTAAAAAAAAAAGGAATAACGACTGCAAGAATTCGATTCGGGTTTGATCCCGACGAAATTGATGGTGCATAAATGTGCAATACTTAATGCTGCTGATTCATAGGCATATAAAAAATCTTCTGCAGGTCAAAATTCTGGCAACTTACGTAGCAATACACAACCCTCTTTCAATTACCATGACAAAAAACTTATGAATTATTAAACTTTTCATTTATTATTTCAACCATGCCATATCAAAGCCAATTGTATTCTTTTAAGTGCAATTCACAAGTCTGAGCCTTGTAAATTTAATATAAAAAGCATACATGTTTATATTTGGTTTGAGGATGATTTTATAATATATAAATAGACTACACATTACATACTGGTGCTAATAACGGAAACTATTTCAGTTCTACACTAAGAAAACTAATATGAAATAAATTTATGGAATGAATGGAGGAAATTCCTTTGAAGTTAATTCGCAAGCGTGGTAAGGGAAAATTCCACTAATTGAAAATGTTTTACATTTCTCTTTTAAATAGCAACAGCCATTCCCTGTGCTCAATATTAAAACTAAACAAATAGAAACGATAATGGGTTCTGTTATCTATGAAATGAGGCAGCAAATATATTTTGCTTTTAAGCAAGAGTTAATAATTAACCTTCATAGTACTAAAAACATATTTTTAACAGTCAAATGGAATTCTAAGGATTAAAGAAAACTTTCATATGTATATGTTCCACAGAGAGAAATAAACGCATTAAAAAGTTTTAAATGTAGAGAGAAAACTAATTCATTTTGCTGTATGGTAATTGAACATAAAAAGGACTTAAATGTATGGAATAAGTTGACAATGAAATGAATAGAACATTCTTGTATTTAGAGGAGTTTTGCAAACCACAAAAATCAACAAAAGAAAGAAATATTTTTAGGTCTATACAATTTACATTAGAATATTCAGAGGCAGGTATTTATGGAGATTATTTTTATCATTTGAGTTATTTCATATTGGTATCAGCGGAGATTGTTGGAGACTGTTTTATGTTCTTGGAGGAGATAAGCAGAAATTGTGGAAAATATATTCATTTTAGAATCGCGGTATTAACACAATAGGAATATTACTTGTCAGAATCCGGACTATAAAATTAAAATGAAAGGTGTATTGCATTCTTGGAAAGGTGGTAAGATGAAGAAAACTTTTTAATCGCACTACTGGATACACTTGTTCAACTGTTCAATACAACATTATTTATTTCATCTGATAGAGAATATTACGTCTTGAATACCGCTCCACTCGAAAGAAAGCGAGAGCACGTTTTTATTTTAGCAACATTTCACTTCCCACTTATGCGTAAAATAGACATCTACATACATGAAAATTATTTTACTCATTAATACTATAAATAAATAATAGCTGTATTTTTAAGAACTGAAATAATTATATTTTCGTTCAACAAAAAGCCTATAAAATGACCCGATAGTATTAATTCGCGATTGAGTTCATATTTTGTTTTGGGGCCTCATTTGTCGATATGAAATGATTTTATCTACATAGGCCTATTATTAATCAGAAACTCTCAAAGAGCACACATCTGCAAAAGTCAGTTATTATATATCTCAAAAATCATACTTATCATGATCTCCATAAACTTCTAGCTCTGAGCCTGTTTAAAAAGTAGGCTATGTGGTTAATGTAGGTCGTATAAAAAATGTAATTTGTTTAAAAGATAAATCAATTAAATATTTGTGATTTTTTAAATATTTGGTTATTTTCATTTTAAAGATAACTTTCAATAACACATGGAACAAATTACATCCAGTAGTCGGTAAGAGTTGTAATAGGCCTACTCCATTAAGACAACTGAATCAGTGTTTCTGGTACAGTAATATACACGACAATCTAATGGTTTATCAAGGAAAGGTCTTTAAGTTTTTTCTAAAATAAATTTAAGGGCATTAAGTAGAATGAGGAATACAATCTCATCATCTTAAACATACTGGGAACTGATAGGACTAGACCAATATATAATTATTTATATATTAATACGACCAGAGAAATTCGATCACGAAAGATTATGGAATACTGATAATTCAGTTTAACCATTCTTACATTCCTATAATTAGACCTTTGTGACAAGTTAATAACTGTCAACTGTCTTCATTTAAGGCTCAAAATATTATTGCTAACTACCGGTTATTGATCTTCCACTATAAGCCATTCGTGCCTATCTCCTCTTCATTATACTGTATTATATCCATCTCTTAAGTCAAGCGTAAGTGATCAATAGGCCTAACACCTCATTTCCTTGAAGAAAACCCTGAAAACACATGCTAAGATCGTCGGCCGAGGCATTTGAACCTGCGATCTGCTGAATATGATAAGGAATATATTATCAAAGCTGGCATCTTTTACAGTTCTCGGAACATAAACAAAATTCTATTAATAGAGCATTGAGATGGTAAAGTATAACATTTAGGGGTTTCTTATCATTAAAATTTCCTTTTTAAATGGATTTTAAAGGAAATTTTAATATGTTACATTTTTAAATGCCTCAAAAATATTTAAAAGAATCCTGGAGTTGATACTATGAATATAGCAGATATTTCATGAAAAACTTAAAATTTAAAATATGAAACAAAATAGAAAACATATGAAACAAAATAGAAAAGATAAGAAAAAGAACCAAACCAATGCTATATAAACATGAGGACGTCATATGTACTTTAGAAGCTCAAGCTCAGAGGAGAGGAAAGCGTAGGAGGACAGAAATAACTTATACTTGCAAAACTGTATAACAAAAGAAAAATTCTAACAAGGCATTTCTTACCGACAGAGGATTTTCGAATTCTCTATCCAATCAATGACGTGCGATCCTCTGGGGTTGAGGATTCTTTTCTTCAGTTGAGAAATATAAAACGGGCCCTTGCTATCTAACAGAACAAGTTCACAATGTCATGCATACTCTCGGATACGTTAGCAACATCTTACTAACTCGGCCAGATAATACCTGCTGTGTATTCGATTAAATAACCCACTGATATCCAAACACATTTTAAACTACGTTTGTCAATATTGTTTATCAGGCTATCTCTCTGAACGTACTTCTGTCTTTGGCTTCATATTAGCTATCGGTGTTAGTATCAATATCATTACTTTATAATTACTACTACCACCATAATCGTCATAATTATCACGATTATGTATAGAGTGTCCACCGCTGTGGCGTAGGGGATGCTTTCGCTCCTCTCACGCAGCGGGCCCGGGTTTGATTCGATTCCTAGTCGGGACAAGTTACCTAGGTGAGGATTTTTCTGGGGTTTTTCCTCACCTGTGAGACAAATGTCGGGTAACTTTAGGCCCTTGTGGTCCCCAGATATCATCTAGCCGTCATTATCATCTTCATCCCATCCTCGCCTTGTTTGGAGTGAGTGTGTGTGTGTGAATGGTGTGTCTCGTCCTATGTGTTCGTGTTGTCTCGGAGGTGGCCCTGGCATTGGGCTGATCACTCATCCGGGGAGGCCCTCCATGCCCTTGTCTGGTCAAGAAAGGTATGTATGTGATCCAAAGATAATCCCTCTCCCGACAGGTCGCGGCCCTGTATGGCCCGGGCGGCTTGGGTCGCTTAAATCCTAAAAGGGAGAGGTAAAACTAAGAGAAAGAAAGAAAGATATATAGAGTAATATGTAGAAGAATTTGTTTAAGTAATTTTATTCATAATGCGTAGGCGTACATAATGAATATTAGTACCTTGGTAATGCTTTAATTTGTATAGTTATCATCGCTTTAGACATTAGACATATTTTAACGCCTTTGCTGACCACATATCGGGAAAGAAGCTTTTTTAGGTTATTTACGTTATATAAAAAACCGTGGTTTCTCAGTCCTCTTTGTAAGGACCAGCATTTACGTAGGCTATTCCGCCTGAACGTCCTGCTGAAGTCATAAAAAGTGAAATCTGGTAGAAGTAAGTTGGTTACATATTCGCCATAACTTATATCAACATTGACCAATAAAAATCGCCTACGGATAGCGGAGAGGATGGCAATATGAAAGACGAAATTGTTTGTTTAAACATAAAGATAACTCTAGCGGAATGGACATTTGGTATTCAGATCATTCATAACTGAATTGTTACACTGATAGAAAGTTTCGAATCCAATAAACGTTCTCGTCCAGATTTAGTTCCATTCAACGATAACAAAATACATAAATTATCTCACAGGACAATGTCAAAAATGAGTGCAGTATTGTATGTTACGTTACAGTCCACATGATGTACATCGAAACCAGTGGAGTGTGTAATCGAATTTTCTGCTTATGCAACTGTGATCATTCTATACAGCATCTACAGCGAGTAAGTTAACTTAAGAATGTTTAAGATAATCTTTTTCAGAATTCCTTATTATTTTCGAGGAGCAAAATATAGAAGGTGCGCTATTAGTGTAATTTTACTCATTCTTAAACATATCCGTTATTAACTTTATTTCAGGAATATGTTTTTATGTTTTATTGCCTTTACTATGTTAAGCTTGTGTAGTTAAACATTTGATTAATAAACCAAAATTATATATATATATATATATATATATATATATATTTACTCAGCGGGCAATGATAGTCCTCTTTTACACCAATACCAGTTTTTCAGAGATGCAGTGCTTATCTGTGCATTACACTAAAATCGCAAATTCATAAATTTTAACAATTTGTTCAAAACTTCATCACATGTGAGTTATTTCTAAAAAATTGTCTCAATAACTCAATAACAATTTCTCTCAAGTTAGTTCACTGGAGACGTACATAATAACAATTGACATTCATTACTGGAACTGCAATGAACTATGAGTTACGATTCAATAATAATAACAACAGCAACAATAATAATTATAATAATAATAATAATAATAATAATAATAGAAGAAGAAGAAGAATTTACAATGTAGCCTACTCTTAATGGTGGTTACTCCATCGTCAATCCCAAATTTATAACTAACCCTCTATTCCCCCTATAGGCCTATAGACCTACTTAATGTTTTATTCTGGAATAACTATTAAATTACGAATCGATTAAACAATACAGAAAGTTATGAACATCCTAAACTTGATCTATATCAATATGTGTTACTTCACTGGGTGGAGTACTATTGATCCATCATGTCATAAAACATTTAAGGCTGCAACAATTCCCACCACACCCCAAAGCCTTAGCTGATAATCTATGCACCCCCCCTTCGCCTAATTTCCGTTTAAATAATAGGATGTATACAGTGTGTATGTGAGAGATAGAGACAGAGACAGGGAGAGAGAAAGAGATGGCAGGAAAGGGAGGAAGAAAGGATGAGAGAACGAGAGGTTGTGCGAGTGTAAGCGTGTGTTTGTGTAGATCATTTCTGTGCGTGAGTGTGCGCTTGTATGTGAACATGTAGTTTAATTAAAATCCTTTTCAGGACCTCTCAAGAGACTATTTATTATTCATTTTTTTTTTATAACTCTAACGGAACTTCTTACTATTAACGCCATTTCCTGCAATATAGTAACGATATTTCCTCACATTAACGCCGTTTCCGGACGCATTTTTCTAGCAAGGCCTCTTTAACCAAGATCCCGGATCCCAGCGGTGGAAAGCGAGCGGTCTAACCACTAGCCACGGAGCGATCCAAGTTTGAACATTTAAGATTGTCCAATAATTTGCTTTTGCGACAGCATATAACAACCTGTCTAGTAAAACCTGGAGCATATGAAGCAATATTATGCATTGGCTTTACTAGATTTTGGATTTTAATTTTATATGTGCAAAAGTGAAAAAAATATATTATGGGATATAGAGCCTAAAGTTGTTCTGGCATTATATAAAATAATGAAATTATGTGATTGCCAAAAAAATCTTGGTTTTAATTTCGTATCCGTAGTTCACTGTGACAAAATACTCATTCACCTTCGTCAAATTTGACACATTTCCATACAAATTCTTTATATTTTAATAAAACGACGTGTTACCACAGATTTATTATTATTATTATTATTATTATTTTATGACTCATCTATACATAAAATCAATCGCAAATAGTTTCGCCAGTAGTTTTGAATTAGATTCCTTATAAGATCCAAATTTAGAGTAATTTAATGAGGTGAAAGACCGATGAGGAAAAGTTCAATCCAGTAAAAGGCAGCCTATATAACTGCGTTTTTGCTATGCCAGTACCAGTGACGACAATGTTATGTATAATTAAGCCAATTGAAGTTGTTCGCTCAACGCCTGTGCTGTACAAAGTTTAATTTTATAATAGTTTCCCTACAATTTTGGCCGGAGAAGGCACTTCACGGTGGTCACTGGAATTGCTAACAACTTCCTCCCCTCGATTTTGCTTTAAGCCATTTCATGAGTGAGGGCTAATATATTACATTACATTAAGACTGTCGGGCTCATAATATTTCATGTGTCGTGGATTTCATTTCAGTCAGGGTCTGGAATAACTATTTTTTACTACAGGTCTAAGAGCTGTTATGAAAAACGATAATCTTCATATCAGTTATCGTCAGATCGAAAAGAAGAAACATTACTGTAAGTAAAGTTCCTTCATAACTTTTTAAAAATTGGAGCACTTTTATCTAGAGCACATTTACATTTAAAGTTTTCTATTTATTTATTTATTTCATTTTTCATCGATCCGTTAAGGCCCAAAAGGATTAACAATCTTAGGTGAAAAAGGAGAGCTATCCTATATATTGAAGTTTACAGTAGGTGAGCCTTTATAAATCTCTCCCTTCTGGCCTTAAGTAACGTAACGTAAAGCTGCTCTCAAATCCGAATGAAATCCCTTTCTTCCTTGTGGGCCTAGGGCCGTTATAAATAAAAAACAGTAGGCTTTTGAGACGAATTGTCGACTTACATACATATCTGGCTGACAATTCGATATTATATTATTCTCTGCGCCAATCTCAAATCTTAACACAAAAATACCTTACCCAAAATATAAAATGTTACCTACAAGTAATTGATTCCTTGCAAGAAAAAACTTATTAATTGAACAATGCTGTAAAATTGCTGAGCGATCTGTCTTCAATAGATTCTTATTCATTTAAAGCATAATGAATAAAATAGTCATCTAAATACGAACCAACACTGTGTTTACCAAATCCAAATTTTTGGAGTGTCTACACAATTATCTTCATATCGATAATAATATAATAACGTTTCCTCTCCTGGAATACTAAAGACAATGATCGAATTTGGAGTAGTTGATGGTGTTAAATATTAAATCATTAAAACAATAGGTTCTATTTTAATCAGAATTCAAATGGCAGAAATTTAACGTCTCTCATTTTCTTCGTTTTCTGTCGGACTTTTTTTTTCTATGTTTGGGACCTAGGAGCCAGTAGGGGAGGGAACATATCAATGGGTCACATAAAATAAAAGGAGAAGAGACCCTGGGGCACTATCACATTACATAGGTCCTAATCGCTATTTTCATTTCAGTTTTCAGATTATTTCAAACGAGTGGAATTACACAAAAAAGACAATGAGTAGGCCTACCCGAATGGACAAACGCTTGTGTTAAGGTTAGTCCCAGAAACAGAGACAGCAAAGCAAAGAGACAAAATATAATGAAAGATTTAACAAATGGAAGAAGAAATAACACTTAAGGAATCAAATAAAGGTACACGAGAGTGAGAAAAATAACTATATATATACATACACAAAGATATCGAAGCATAAGATCAGAGACAAGTTTACAGGTTAGATACTAAATATTTAACATTATCATTAAACTTTTTAAAACAAAATTTACAATAATCTGGGTGAGACTTAATAATAGATTTGAAACGTATGCCATGTTCGGAGCCTGCAGTGGTGTAATATTTTGGTTCGGATAAGGGTGAATAGCGTTACTTCAGTATTAAGATTTTTAAGAAGGTATTTTAATAAAAATAATTTGTTCGATGGTCGTAGCATTAAACTGCGATAAAACTAACTTTGTAAGTTAAGCCTATTGAAAATTAAATATAACTTATATATAGACTACATCAAATTTAAACGAGACAGGATTATTAAATTATAACATTCAAGATAGGGAATAAGGTTTATAACGTCAGTAATATTATAACAAGGAATTCAGTTTTGTGAGCAAGAATCCCCCCTAAAACGTAGCCTCTATTTGACCATTCAGAATTTCAACTTTCGAATGTCAATCCTGGAAGTTACTATCTCGACCAACTCGCTCGGTAGAGAAAAGTTACAATAGTAAACTTTGGACAGTATTAATTTTGTCTAGATTTGTAATAAATAGCTATTTCTACTTTTTTAATATGAGCAAACGTTACGTATTATTGTTGCTTATTGAAGTATAGGGTTTATCTAAATTGGTGTAAAATATTTTGTTGATGTATTCATGAAAAAGACATTGCAAACCTTCAAACGAACATAGTTCTGAAAACGCTGATTTTTTTAGATGTGTTAAGGAATAATGTGTTGAAGAACAGTCAACTCAAATCGCTTTCACTTTGTGATATTTTTCTTCGGATGGGCCACGAATTTGATTTCCATTGTCTGATGGGTTTCGTTTCTTTAGGTGTTTGCAGGTTGTTTGTAACATGAATTCATTGAGTTAAATAAAGATATGCGCTTTTATGGCCACTCACATGGGAATAAATCAAGAGGCCGTAAAATTTATGTTGAAAGGTATTTTGACAGCAAGGGTCTGAGTGCAAGGACATTTTCATGAATCCATCGTTAGTGAGAGACGGGCAAATTGGAGAGGAATTTTGAAAGCGCTGGTTTAATTCAAATATTGTTACAAAGTAAGATTTCTTAGCAAAGTTGATGATAGATGAGAATATCAAAGGAGAAAAATCCCTCTGACACTGGGATTCGAACCCAGGACTTTCGGTTATCCGTCCCGATGTTCTACCAACTACCAGAGTTTGCTACACAGCGCCAGATAGAACTTCTCTCACATGACTGAATTACCTTAATGGTCTACCTCACTGAAAGACAATTCATATCATAATTATACAGTATTGTGAGGTATTGTACACTAATATTATTAGTGATTTTTGTGACCAGGTCACCACTGTTATTGTAAAGTAACATTTAAGATAGAATTCATACATTCATGAACCACAGAATATTGTCTCTGTTGGACATTACATGAGAAAATTATAGGAGAAAATTAGTCATAGGAGGGAAGTCTTATCTGGCGGTTTGAACCGCAAAGTCTGGCTAGTTTTGAAGCAACGGCACCGATAGTCAAAGGTCCTCGGTTCGATGCCCAATGTCAGAGGAATTTTTATCCTATAATATTCTCATGAAGGGGCGATGGGGTTACCACCTGTCCCTCTGCTCTCCCTAGGAAAATAAGCGTAACAAAATTCACATCAGTAAACAGAAACCTCCACTTGGAGGCCGTTCGCCCCAACATGGGGGCATAGGATGAGAGAGAGAGAGAGAGAGAGAGAGAGAGAGAGAGAGAGAGAGAGAGAGAGAGAGAGAGAATAATCTTATGAAATATCCAACACAGGCAATATTCTGTGGTTCATGAATGCATATTTCGACGATGACAGATATCTTCCCTAAAATGGCCTATTCATTTCGGATCATAAATTAATATATATTATTATTACACATTAGATACTTAAATAATACGAAGAAAACAAAGTGAAGCACAGGCCTACGTATTATTTTAGGAACAGGCATAATTTTTAAACTTTTTTGTATATTTGTTAAGGTTTTCTGAATGCATAAATATTCTAGTTATAAGAAGTAAGCGAATTCCATAGAAATTAAACACTTTATTGGAGATTTCATTGCTTGCAGGTTCCACACCCCAGTCTTTAATTTATAATTACTACCCTTCTGTGTTCCATATTCATTAACAGAAGCGTCAGATGTGCGTCATTTATCGAACCAAAATTTTAATTAAAGAGCAACAGTGAAATTAGTCATACAAATTATATATTTAACGACTTACTCTCTCGTAATAAACACAGCTGAAATTAATTATTATTATTATTATTATGTACAACCTAATCTGAAGAAAAATTCTTTCACAATTAAAGCAAGCATAGAATATAAGTAACAGTCTTGGATAATTGAGTGCGCGTTGCTGGATTTTACAACGCTTGATGTAAGTACTTTTGTCAATTAAAGCGTGGCGTAATAAAATGCAATTACCAGCTCTTGAGATGCCAGTGCTCTTGTAATGTATCTATATATTATAAGTGCATTACCAGTCAAGAGCAATTACCTATCATTAAGTCCGAATGGGAATTATATGGCAATGACGTTCTGTGGCGAGCTTAAATTGAAATATGGGCCGTTACTTCGCGATGAAATTGAGGTGATATTTTCATGACTTTTACAGCTTCGGAGGATGTCTATCATTGTCAGGTTTCTGTGACGTCCAAGAAAATTGAAAGCATTACGACGTCTCCTAGAAACTAAATCGACTTCCTGCAAGAATGTCAAGAGGAATTTTGAACTTCTAATTTGGATTTTTGAATAAATTTTTATAAATCAATGTAAAAGTAAATTATTATCGTTTTGGATATCGATTTTATAAGTATCACTAAATTAATACCCACGTCTTTAGAATATAACAGGCTTTATAAGATGTTTTGAATATAGTATGTCGATAATACTATGCACAGTTTGCTATATCTTATTTAATTTGCATTCATTTCAATTTGAACATATATCTCTATATCTATTTTTTTTTTTTGGAAACTGTAAACATTTATTATTCATTTAATGTTTCTATAAATTGGGTTTGTATAAACTAGGTAGACCTATCAATTAATACACCTACAGCACTGTAAACGCATATTGTATATTCTCTTGGTTCTCGTGTATATTCGTCTGGTTTTATTTGTAAGTGTTGGATTGTTTCATTGTCTCGTAGAATTGAAGAGAAGGCCTAATGCCCTCAAATCTTCCAAAATAAATAAATCAATGTAGAATAAATTGAAATAAATATGTAGAGGGAAATATAAAGACCAGCTCGCCACATCTAGCAAATGGAGCATATTGCACCACAATAGTATGAAGAAAGCATGATTGATGTAATTATTATATAATATATGAGAAAATAGTTTTGTAATGCCGTATGGAAGAGGATGCATTTGAAAGAAAAACATGTAATTCGTAAATTAATTAGAGTGATTAGTATTAGTGATTTGATAGCCTATGATTACATATATATTTATAAATAGGGACTATCATTCAAGACTATTGTACCAGTGGCGGATCAAGGGGCCGCGACCCCCCTGGTTTTTATTTGTTGTTTATTTTACTTTTTTATTCCTCGAAAATAATTACCTAATAAAATAATTTATCTGGTCCGCTGTAATAGTCTAACTCCTAGCCAATTCCTCAGGCTAATCATGAGGAAGGTGGGTGTGGATTCGTATGCAGCCCTGAGAGACACGCGAGTTTTCAATATAGTTGCAAGCCAGACAGTTATTATAAATGAAGTTGAGAAATTCTGGAAACCGGAGAGCCCAAAGAAAACACTAACTTTTTCCACCATGAATACTGCTCTAACATCACTGAAAATCGAACTCAATACCCTGGTAATTGGAAATCCGCGCGCTGACACGGAGTTGGCCGCGATTTTATGCCTAGGCGAATGCTTTAAAATGTAGTAACCTTGACCTTTCGACGTGGTGTGATCGATAACGAAAGCCGACATTTAAGCAGACAATCGATATCAGATTAGAACAAATGTATGCTGACGACTGTTGTGAGACATCCGCACGCGATATCCCTGAGGGACAGACAACACCGACGCTTTTTCCGTCCTCTGTCGCATGTTTAGAGGGAGAAATGTCACTTCTGCTCCATTTACATTTATTTTCCTAACACTTAAAATGTGTCACATAACAGGACGTACATTACATTTGAATAAAAGTGACGTCCCTATGCTGGACTGTGCAGCTGACTCTAGTCATTATTGATACACACATTTTCGCTTTACCATCCTCTGTGCTATTTTTAGGACGGAATGCAGAGATGCCAACCTTGAAAGGTGGTTATCAGTAGTGTGAGTCATCCATGTTAACCGAAAAATCACAATTACAGGTTTCACAAAATACGTGATTCGGTGAAATGTTTGAAGGTCCGAGGCAAGGAAACTCTTCTGTATACTGCTTTCGATACTGCTGATTTGCCGCAGTTCGTTTTTGTCCATCAGACTCGTCACTGGTTTTACGTTTACAAGACATATTTCCTCAATATTCTACTTGCACTGCAACACTCAATAAAACTTCTAGCAAGCAACGGCGTCGTCAGTCGTCAGCGGCATTACAGTCATAATAAAAAAGAGGAAATATGTTAACACCAAAGATGTTATAACTACAATTATGTTATAACTGTAAGATATAACATCTTTGGTTAACACACACTTACGTCAAAGATTGTAGTCTCCAATGTCGCCAACACAACGGATGTTTTCTTTTACAAACTATTTCTCATGATAACAGTTGGCAGCTCTGCTGACACATTAACTTCTTTTTATGTTTGCGGGAGAAACGAAACATTTTAAAAATAGATATTGGGATTCGTAAAATCCGTAATATTCAGTACAATTTCCGTATTACCGTAGGAAATTCAAGAAAATCGTTGAAACTACGGGAATTCCGTAGCAGTTGGCATCTCTGGGAATATATAAATCTAGGTTCCTCCCATTAGGCTGTGAGCTCGCTAAACATTTGGATTGCAAAGGTTAGGCGGAGGACTTAGAAGATCAGAACTAACTGAAGTCTAAACAATGTTCTGAATATACTGTTCTCGGGTGGTTTGCCAGGTAAGTAATTTGGAGAAGTCCGAAAACATTAGACAGCAATGCTGAATTGTAATATATTCATCACTCATCTTGGTGATAAATCTGGCGAGTATGGCGGATGTGGGAGGCACCTGAAGCGAATGTCATCGATGGTTTTCGTGGTTGCACGAGCAGAATGAGGACGGGCATTATCATGTAGAAGAAAAAGACCTCCACTCAGCAATCCCCTTCGCTTTGGCACCATCAGACTTCCACATCTTTGGTCCATTAAAGGAGTACCTTGGAGGGCATAAGCTCAAGTCTGGAGGGCATGAAGACCGTCCATATGGCAGTGGACGAGCGGTCAGCCAAAATAATTTTTCTCACGCGGTATCGAAGCAGTTCCTATCAGATGGCCTAAGTACATTGAACTGGAAGGTGACTATGTGGAAAAATAATGTACAAGCAAGCATTCTTCCTGCAGTAAATAGTGGAAAAAAGATAAAATTGCTGTTTTCATTTGATTCTCCCTCGTATATTATTATGATTGTGATGTCCGAAGACAAGGACCTGCAGGTTACAAATCAAATTCTTGCAATTTGTATTAAACCAAATACTAGTTGGATAGGACGAAGGAACATTTCATTGTTTGTTCATGACCTGTACCGTGGGCGCGATAATAAAAGTCGCCATTTAGCCTGGTGTATTGGGATTGACATTAACAGTTTCGTGAGTCGTAAATTTCTCTCGGTCCACCTATAACATGTTGGTGATTATTCCCGATGCACCTAGAACACTGTTCCTCATAGAATTCAATAATAAGGGCACTCACACTCTGGCTCTACAATTAAAACTTAGTTTACACTTAGGTCCATATTTATAGGCCTATATACCAATGAAAAAAGCTGCAGTTCGTTATACTCCTTTGCTGTTCTGCCAACCGATGTTTCACCTCAAGCTTTTTACATGCTTGGAGATACAGATCAATAATTCCCATCCTCCTATGTACAGAACTTGATGTATTTAGATTATACGGCTGCTCGACAATTAATCAACCGAAGTTGGTAATCTGAATGTATACACATCCGAGAAGGTTTTGGCAATAGTTCGTATACAATAGCAGTAAATGGCAGGGGAATTACAAGAGGCATAGAAAATGAAAATATCTCGGTTCGTTTCGATTTCACTGAAATAAGTTATGGATGACAAGAATTGCAAGTTTTTCTTTAATTTACATCCAATTTAGGCCTACATTAAAATATAATGTCCATATAACGAGCTGGACATATATATATATATATATATATATATATATATATATATATATATATATATATATGGTTTATTAACCTTTTCACTGCTTCTGACGTAAAAATACGTATGAATACGTCACTTTGAATTATTGTTTAAAGCAGATATTTAAGATTAGTAGGCCCATTAGAGTAATGCTTTACGTAAAATGAGAAGATTTTTATCCACGTACTAGCAGGTGCCCGCGGCTTCGCCCACGATAATTAATTGAAAATTAAAAATTAAGAGCATGTTAAAATTATTAAAGCATTATATTTATTAACACTTGCACGCGAATCATTCATAAACTACACCAATAATAATTAATGAAACAGCTAAAATTCTGACTTTAGAGTACATTCCACGATTAGAAAGCGCCGCCTGGGAAAACGATCTCAGATTCGATTATGCAGTTCCAAAGTTATCTGTGGACACATAATACGTATTGTTTCTCAACTGTTTGTTGACATATGAATATGATGTGAATTTTATTTGATAAATTCATTGTAATTTTCAGAAATTGTATAATTTTTCAGGGGAAGGAATGGTTTGTTTGGATTTTTATTGGCTGCGATACTTCCAGGGTTAAACTATCAATATATTATAGTTGGTGCCCGCGGCTTCACCCGCCATTATTAATTGACTCCAGGATTTTTAAGAAATTTTCACTGGCAGTTCATTAAAAATGTATGTGGTTCAGAGATATGAAAATTGTAAGTAAAAATAAAGTTAGAATATTTCTTCATTGTGTTCATTTCACTTAGGCCTTATATAATAAAGAAACGGTTTTCCTAATTTTGTACTATTCGTGAAAGTTTAGACTGCGAGAGACCAACATCGCCGGGTATACCCGATGTCTCACGAAGTGAGGGAGCGAGTGAGCACGCTATTTAGGGCCGTTGAATTATATAAGAGTAGATTTTATATTCTTATTTTGGTACATTTTACTCCTGGCTGACATAATACCATTTGCCATTATTCATAGGCTCTTAATCACAGTTTAGTGGTCCAAAATTTGGAGTCAAAGATATTGCAAATAATATTAATCCGTGATTCAACCAGAATCTGACTGTGATATTGAAGCTAGTAAAAGAGGCTTTCAATCCTGAAAGTTTGGCAGCATTCAGTGAAAATGGATGGCGTTCTCCTCTCCTACAGATGAGGCCAGATCGTTAAGTTCAAGGGAAATGAAGAACTTGATGCCAAGTTGGATTGTATATCCAAAACCCCTGAAAAAGTTAGAATTTTCTAGAAGTGATTAAAAAAATCTCACAAATAATTCATATATCTGGATAGTTATATTTCTAGAACACACTACAGCTTTCCCAATTCCGGGATTGCATATTACGAAGCTACCAACGCAACTTAACAAGATAAAAACTGAGTTACAAGAGAAAAAACAATACAATAAAGGGAATAACATAAATGTCAGGAAAACATTGGTAGCTACAGGGAACAGACATAGAGAACATAATACAAATATTAACAGAATTAATACATTTTTCTAAAATTATGAAATGACAGTTTAGACATAAAATCACTGTTGGGTATATAAATGGTTTCTCCGAATTGAAAGAGACACCTTTGTTGCCGCTTTATTGTTTTTAGGTCGAAATAACGAGTTTGCAAGTAAAAAAATTCATAGGCCTATAATAATATTTTAGAGGAAAAAAATACAGTCTGTTTCCTGAGCAACGTCATGATTTTTATTAAAACCATAGAAATACCAACACCGTTGTAAAATAAGACAGAACAACAACAACAAAACTATAGAAACAAAATTAAATTTTATATTATGTTAAAGTCATCCGCGGAAGACGCAGACTTCTTCCAAGTCAGTACCGAACCAGCGTCCCGGCGGAGGTCATGGACCCTGAAGATTACGAGAGATGGGTCCATGGCGAGAAAATGAAAGCGACGCTGCAGTAGGGAAGCTCCGTATAACTTTAATACTGGTGAGTTGCATCACTCAGGTGTCTGCATTTTCCTGTTTTATAACTGAATGGTTTATTTGAAGGATTCATGTCCTTATGCTGAAGAGTATGGTGCCGTGATCTTTGCCAACTGAACTATTTAGATTGCGAACTCGTTTTAATTTCATTTTTTATTATGTTACTGTTTTCGGCGGAAGTCGAAACCTTTTTGAAAGTCAGTACCGAAACGGCGTCCCAGCGAAGTCATGGGCCCTGAGGATTCCTTGAGATGGGTCCATATCGAGGAAGTAAAAGCGACGCTGGAGTAGGGAAGCACTGTATTAACATCTGTACTTGTGAGATGGATTGCTCTGGAATACATATGTTCCTCTTTAACACATCCATATTTGATGAATATTCAAAATGTCCTATATGTAGATAAATTTCATTATATATGTCATATTAGTAGATAAAAACCGAAAAATGCAAGATTACCCGTATGTAAAGTAAAAGTAAAGTGTACCCTATACAGGCCATGGAGGCCAAGAGGTTTCCAGGAGGTTGAGACACCCCGATTTTAGACATTCGGCCCATGGCCGCCTTTACCCCCAGGATTGCTCCTGGTACTAATTTCTGTTAGAGGCTGAGTCTCCCCTGGCCATAGTAGAAGGTTTAGACTAATTGAAAAATCTCAACAACCTCATCGGGAATCGAGCCCGCAACCTTCCTGATTATAGCGCAATGCCTTAACCACTACGCCACGACGTATGTCAATAGATTAATTATAATAACAGTTATGATAATAATAATGATAATTATGTCAATAACATTAATTATAATAACAGTAATTATAATAACAATGATAATGATGATAATAATAATGGTAATAATAATAACAATAATAATAATAAATATGTGCACTTATCTCTATAGGCATGATTAAATTTTCATGCTCAAGTCTTTAACAACGGAGGTATGGTAGGAAAAAAATGAACGAATTATATTGTTCTTAAAATATGCTCATCGAGGGGGATATGACATTTTATTTTCAATCTTCTTTCACTTAGTAAAAATTGCAATGAATGATTATGTTCAAATTTTATTTTCAATCTTCTTTCACTTAGTAAAAATTGCAATGAATGATTATGTTCAAATAGCATACAAATCAGTATTAAAACATCTATTTCAGTTTCAGGACCACTGGTTCGTTACCCACAGTAAGAAAACAATAGAAATGTAGATGCGAATGGAAAATGTCATAACTTCTACATACTTTCACAAAGAAATTAGTATTGGGGCTTGAAATAAAGCTAATAAACGCCATAAAAATCCACAGGCTAAATTTTCATATTCGTATTTGGATATTAAAAAAAAATTATGAAATTTTAACTTTCTAAATTTCATAAAAATATCATACATTACATATCCTTAATGTGAACAATAATGTGAATATTGAAAATCAGTATATAGGTTCTGTTTATTAAAACATCCTGAGGAGTCTCTGAAAATGTCATGCAATTATATTCAATAACGTCTAAGTTATTACTTATTAAACTTTGAACCAGATAAATGTAAAAATCACAGCATTCAGTAAACGCAAAAAGGGGTTTAAATTGGTTGTAAAATCATTGATATAAACAATAAAGATGTTTTATGCAGGTAAATCGAAAATGGACACGAGTAAACTACCCTCTAAGTAAATTTACATAAAAACAAATATATCTATTTCATTATCATAAATAGGAGGTTCCAAATTTGCAGTTTTATTACTACCATTAGAGCCAATACTTTCCCAACACTACATTTATATGCGAGAAAGTAAAATGGATGCCTATCAACTGTCAGACGTCATAGTGCAATGTTGTTTTTAATAAATTTACATTGAATTGAATTGCATTGACATGGAATTTAAAAAATAACTTTCTTGTCTATTTTTCAATCACAAGTACACCCAATAAGGCTCATGAAGTGTGCTCCATGTGAATATTTTAACAAATACAAGTATATGTAATCCTCAGTCTTTATTAGCTTCATTAACTTCTGTTTTGCATCCTAAACATATGATATTGGATTCAAATGGTTTAAACTGAACACTTCATACAAAAGAATGATGGCCTTATGCTGAAGAGCATGGTGCCGTGAGCTTTGTCCACTGAACTATTCAGATTGTGAACTGACTTTAACTTAATTTTTTATGGTATGTTACAGATCTCTTCCTACCGAAACGGCGTCTCGGCGAAGGTCATGGGCCCTGAAGTTTTGCGGAGGGGGGGTCCATGGCGAAAAAAGGTCATGGGCCCCGAAGATTTATGGAGGGGGTCCATGGCGAGAAAGGCAAAGCGACGCTGGAGTAGGGAAGCCCTGTATAACATATATACTGGTAAATTGCTTTGCTCTGGCGTTTTTATGCTCCTCTTTTACCCTCTGAATAGGTCACATGAGAGATTCGTGGCCTTATGCTGAAGAGTATGATGTCGTGATCTTTCTCCACTGAACTATTCAGGTTGTGAACTGGTTTTTATTTCATTTTTATATACGTTGCAGTTGCCGGCCGAAGAAACGAGGACTTCTTCAAGGCCTGTACCGTACCAGCTTCACCGCCTAGGACTGATTTTGTCAACATTAAGGAGGACACAAGCTACCAAGCAGCATTGGCGAACGTCATCGGCGAACTACCCGACCGAAGATGCAAAGTTCATTGATGTCAGTACCGAAACAGCGTCCCGGCGGAGGTCATGGGCCCCAAAGATTTATGGAGCGGGTCCATGGCGAGAAAGGTCATGGGCCCCGAAGATTTATGGAGGGGGGTCCATGGCGAGAAAGGAAAAGCGACGCTGGAGTAGGGAAGCCCTGCATAATATCTATACTGGTAAATTCCTTTGCTCTGGCGTTTTTATGCTCCTTTTTATCATCTGAATAGGTCATATGAGAGAATCGTGGCCTTATGCTGAAGAGTATGGTGTCGAGAAATATCTCCAGTGAACTATTCAGAATGTGAACTGGTTTTAACTTAATTTTTTATAGTATGTTACAGATCAATGGCGAAGACAAACTTCATCTTTATGAGTACCGAAACAACGTCCCGGCGGAGATCATGGGCCCTGAAGATTTATGGAGGGGGTCCATGGCGAGAAAGGTCATGGGCCCCGAAGATTTATGGAGGGGGGTCCATGGCGAGAAAGGTCATGGGCCCCGAAGATTTATGGAGGGGGGTCCATGGCGAGAAAGGAAAAGCGACGCTGGAGTAGGGAAGCCCTGCATAATATCTATACTGGTAAATTGCTTTGCTCTGGCGTTTTTATGCTCCTTGTTACCATCTGAATAGGTCATATGAGAGATTCGTGGCCTTATGCTGAAGAGTATGGTGTCGAGACATATCTCCAGTGAAGTATTCAGATTGTGAACTGGTTTTAACTTAATTTTTTATGGTATGTTACAGATCAATGGCGAAGACATACTTCATCTTTATGAGTACCGAAACAGCGTCGCGGCGGAGGTCATGGGCCCTGAAGATTTATGGAGTGGGTCCATGGCGAGAAAGGTCATGGGCCCCGAAGATTTATGGAGGGGGTCCATGGCGAGAAAGACAAAGCGACGCTGGAGTAGGGAAGCCCTGTATAACATCTAAACTGGTGAGTTGCATTGCTCTGGAGACTTTTGTTCCTCTTTTATAACTGAATAGTTCAGGTGAAGTATTCATGACCTTATGCTGAAGAGTATGGTGTCGTGGTCTTTGGCCTGTGAACTATTCAGATTGTGAACTGGTTTTAATTTCATTTTTATATACGTTGCAGTTGCCGGAAGAAGAGACGAGGACTTCTTAAAGGCCTGTATCGAACCAGCGTCCCGGCGTAGGAGTGGTTTTGTCAACATTAATAAGGAAACAAGCTACCAAGCAGCATCGGTGAACGTCATCGGCGAACTACCCGACCGAAGACGCAGAGTTCATCGATGTCAGTACCGAAACAGCGTCTCGACGGTTGTCATGGGCCCTGAAGTTTTATGGAGGGGGTCCATGACGAGAGGTCATGGGCCCCGAAGATTTATGGAGGGGGGGTCCATGGCGAGAAAGTCAAAGCGGCGCTTAAGTAGGGAAGCCCTGTACAACTCCAATTCTGGTAAGTTTCATCGTTTTTTCGTTTTTTTGCTCCCCTTTTACCATCTGAATAGGTCATTTGAAAGATTCAAGGCCTGATGCTGAAGAGTATGGTGTCGTGACATATCTCCAGTGAATTGCTTGAATTTGTGCTGGATACTAAAACTTTCTTGGAATGATCACATAACTATTATCTGTAATAAATTGTCAAGGATCCTGTAAGCCCTTCCTATACTAGTAAATACTGTAAATATAAATCATCTGAAGAATGTGTACCATTCACTCTTTCATTGTCAGTTATCGTATGGAATACATTTATGGGGGCATTCCTCAAATACAATAAAAATCTTTAGACTTCAGACAGCAGCTGTACATATTATAAGTAGAAAAGCCAGTTATTATCATTGTAACTTCTATTTATTGAAAACAATATTACTTTTACAGGTTTACTTGCCTTGTTTATATTAAAGAAAGACAAAATACGTATTCTCTACAGTCTGATGTTCACTGCTATAGTATGAGATCCAATGGAGTTCTCAATGCAATGTATTGTCGTACATCGAAAGCTTTGAATAGTTGGCAGAGCTTTGGTATTCAGCTTTTTAATCTTTTACCGGTACCTACTAAAGCTAGGAGTATAAGTTTGCTACGTTTTAAAAGGATATTGCAAGAATGGTTAACTCTTAAGGCTTTTTATACTATTGACGAAGTTTTGGAAATTGGTTTTATTGATATAAATTTTTGATAAATCACCTGCATGCACTATGTCTAGTGTTCAATGTACGTGTACATTTATCTAGCCGTTCTCAAGTGATGCGGCAACAACCCTTTTGTAAATTCATTTTTAATAATATAGATTAGATTTATTACCTGTGAAAGCAAGCTGTTGTACTGATTTTTTAAATGATTTAATACCCCCAAGTGGTTTTAATTGATGATTTCTTATATAACCATAACAAATTAAGTTCTGAAAAGGTTAACAATTAATTAATTCTGCTTTCAAAGCATGTTACTACTTTGTCTACTCTTCCGGTTATTATGTAAATTCTATATATTTCGTAAAAGTGTAAGTGTACTAATATTTGCAAGATGCATACTGACAAACGTGAACCTATTGAGTAAATATTTTATGTAAGGAAATATACGCGAGATTCATTCAAATTGTTTTCGTGGAAACGTTGTTTATTATGGAAATAATAGACATAGTTTACATCAGTAGCATCATTATAAGATCACTCGCACGCATAGGCGTAACGAGGGGGGGTTTTGGGGGTTTGAACCCCCCCCATTGATTAAAAAAGGGGAAAATTGTACTATTTATTTCATTTTTGTGATATATCACCTTTTTTAAAAATCTGCTTATAAATTACTTAATATGATTTTAAAGCGTGGGAAGCTTAAAACTCGTTATTGTGCATCTTAATTTTTAAAATTTTCCGGGGGGAGGATCCCGGGATCCCCCTCTCCAGATGTTATAACCCCCCCCCCCCATATGGTCGGCCTGGTTACGCCTATGCTCGCACGAGAAGGGCTTTTCTGCTAGTTTACAAAATGACTCGCTATTATTGGAAAACTGTTTATTACTTCGCAAAGAATTAAATTTATAGTACGCAAATTTATTTCAATAAAAGTTATTTTGAATGTATAAATATTAATATTTACACAATTAGGTGCTATAAATGGATTGAAAACTTCAAAACATTTTTTCTTAAACCAGAAATTCTATAAATTTTTCCACATTATTCAAAGGCTGCAAGTATAGAGTTTTTACAAACACTGGTATACATTTTACTTCACATTGTAAAATGAACTCTTATGCAGATAGTGCAATTTTATGTACTAAGTGAGTAGTAAGTTGTGAATCGTGTCTAGTATAGGGGTTCCCAACCTTATCCTTTTGATGTCCCTTTTTTAGATGTGGCAAAGCACTACGCTCCCTACCATTTTTTAATATATTGAAGCCAATAATGCAACCTAATACAATATAACTAGCAAAATGTGTTTAAATAAACACACTTTTTTACAGTAAAATTAAATCAAGTAGTGAAAGTAATGATTAATTAAGTCACATAATTTATGAACAAGTTTAGTAATTAAGTCCCTATTATTACGTATTGCCAGTGAGACGGTTGACACTGTTTTGCCTTGATTAGACCTCGTACCGTATGTTTGGTTTCAAATTTGACAATTCAAAATTGAGATCACTAGCCGACAATGCTGTTTTGTTTTCATTACCGTCAGAGTTGAGAATCCTGACTCACATGAATGGCACAATAATGGTCACCGCAACTCTAGCTATTTGAGGATAAAATGCAAGAGGGTTTATCAAAAAGTCCACTAGATCTGAGGTTTTAAAATTATCCTCTGCTTTTGAATCACACTTCAGTGTTATGGATTCTGCTTGCAGACTGTCCGGCTCTATTGCAATGTCAACAGCAAAGGGATTTCTTGTTAACATCGAGGACCAATCATCAGATGAAACATTCTTCTTAGGATTTTAAAAGAATGTTAAATTTTTTCGAGTTTATAATATACAAAAATGTTGCTGATTACAGATCGTTCTGCGCTCCCCCTAAGACAGTTAAACGCCCCCCAGGTTGGGAACTACTGGACTCCAGTGAGTAACGCAGCCTTCTACCTAACAAGACAGAGGCGGGCATCAAGGATTTTGCATAACAGAATAAGAAGAATATCACATAGCAGAAAAATTTTAATATATTTTAAATTCATGAACGTTTTATTCTGCGTACTGTTTGTTTTTCAGTTTACTGTCCCTAGAGGAATTCACCGCTGCCTCTTTCTTCATATTCAGTGGTTAGCAAACGCAATTATTATTTAGAGTAACAACCAGTACTTTACAGAGTTGGCAAGATGCATACGAATTTTCATTCAGATTTGCACAATGGAAGAGTAGGCCTACGTGGAATACATACAGAACTGAAAAGAAATGCATTATTTTGTTGTAAATGGCTTTATGAAGGAATGAAACATTCTCTTTTTCTAACAATTCCCCCGTAGGCCTATACAAACTGGTATTATTTCTGTACCTCAGAGCCAAAGGAACGTAACTCCAAATTTCATATTTTTTTGTTTTTTTCATATTCTTTACTAACTTCTTGACCTCTATAGAACCAATTAATATTAAATCCATAATTTCATTAGAAACCAAGATATTGAGAGCCAAATAGTAGTAACTCCATTCCCCTTTATTGTTCATAATTTTGTTTTTCGCTCCCTCTGTAAAATTTAGTTTTTGGCAGTTACGCTCATTTGGCTCTGAGGTACAGATTTATTTCTTCATAATAGATTTACCTCTCCCTTTTAGGGACATTGAAGCGAGCCACGATGCCCGGGCCCGACCTGTCGGGAGAGAAATTATCTATAAATCACATATATACTGTTTTGACCAGACAAGGACATGGAGGCCCTCCCCGGATGAGTGATCAGCCCAATGCCGGAGCCACCTCCGAAACAACACGAACACACAGAACGAGGCACACCATTCACACACGCATACAGTCTGAACAACGCGAGGATGGGATGAAGATGATAATGATAGCCAGATGATATCCGGGGACCACAAGGGCCTAAAGTTACCCGATATTTGTCTCACAGGTGCGGAAAACCCCGGAAAAAGCCCCACCTAGGTAACTTGTCCCGACCAGGATTCGAACCCGTGCCCGCTGCGTGAGAGGAACGAATACATCCCCTATGGTGGACCAAACTGATATTCTAATATTCTATGAAAGATTGTCAATAGGTAGCGGGAAAATGTGGGATACGCCGTAATAGTGGTGAGACAAGTAATTAAATACATTATACTGTACTTCAGTACTTAGCCAAATCATTCTAATGTCACTATGGGTCTGAGAATGGGAAAAGGTAATCTGCGCCACTTCTACCTTTTCCCGCAACCTACACGATGTAAACTGCGTCACCGACATATGTAAACTGCGCCACCGATATATGCAAACTGCGCCACCGACATTTAAATGGCGACACCGTCATACATTTCTTCCCACTTCCCACTTCTCCAGACTAGGACTGGCTATGAAATTGCGACCACTAAAAGATAATGTACAGGTAGGGGGAGAAAAAAGTGGACCGACTCTTGTAGCTGATTTCAGAGCCTAGTGTTAAGTAAATAAATGTAAAAGATGTAATGGAAACGTTTGTTTTCATAAGCAATGCAAATTACGTGAAATTATTTCTCAATTTATTGTCTATATTGTCTAAAACAAATTTCAATACATTCCCTGCTATCCTGTGAATGCCGCTAGGCATGCGCAGTGGCTCATATCGGCAACCTAGATACTTTAGTCGGTTCGCTTTTTTTCCCTACCTGTACACAATGACTCTGAGACGGTAAAACACAAGTGAATGACTCGTTAGTGAGATTAACTTTCACATATTAAGTTTAACTTTTGTTTGCCTATAACTACTGCCGCAACCTACATAATATTATCTCCGTGGCGCAGTTTACATATCTCCGTGCCGCAGTTTACATATCTCATTTTTATTCTATTTCAAATTCTGTGTCAACCGTGGCGCAAATTACATACACCCCTGAGAATGACTCTAGAAGAAATTATAAAAACGGCACGTGTAAAAACATCAACAACATCAACGTTTTCGAATGTCTAAAAATCCGAGAGCCTCAACCTCCTCGAAATGGGTTTTCACGACCTTCATAATAGGGGATACTTTATTTTAATTGTTAGCAGTATAATGTTCCACAAGCATCAGAATGGCAGTTGACAAGATCCTAGTCCTCAGGATAGTTGTGATCCTCTACTGGATTGCAATCAAGATACAGCTTGAGGAGCAGATATTTTAGTTATGCTATGCTACATACTTGGCTATATACAGAGGGAACTACAACAGAATACTAATGAAGCATCACGAGAAAATTATTACGAAATAATTTTGCTTTCTACCGTACAATCTTGTACAGGCCTTTTAGGACTGACTAAGTGAACAACCTAACGTGACTATGTGTGTGAATTTATTATCATTATTACTACTAAGTTATTATTATTATCACCTCACCATTAGTAGTAGTAGTAGACCTAGTAGTAGTAGTAATAGTAATAGTAGTAATCGTCAAACCCCCACCTATAAACATTGGTTCATATGAAAAAGTCATGGGATACAGTATTGGAATAAATTATTATTATTATTATTATTATTATTATTATTATTATCATCACTATTGGCTGGTTACCCGTCCTGTACGGGTAAAAATTTCGACACAAATAGCAATAGTGATATTAGGTTAGACTTAAAATTAAAAAAATGAGGTATATCACTATGTTGCCGTGACCCCTTCAATTGTAGTTTCATTATAATTATCATAGTTAATCCCATGAGAGTTGACGAGTTTATCGCAAGAATTTATCAGATGAAACTCGTCAACTTGTGTTGGATTTATTAAGACTATTCCATGAATAAAAATGTAACGGATTATACAAATAATTATACAAATAGATTTCGTGCTTTGTTATATAAAAACAAAACTAACGGCTGCGAGATCACGGCATACTATGAATCAACCATCCATGAATCGATTCGAGTTACCATGTTGTGACCAGTGCTACCAATGGTGCATAAAATACATAGTTAACTTCATTCAGGTAAGATAACAGCAGACCAGAATAAAAGCACACGAACTGGCTTGCATCGAATCGAAATTGTGTTTTTAATCAATGTACATTTCTATTATTTCAATTTCCACAAGTTATGTTGTATAAAATAATTTGTTTTCGTGCTGTATTAATCACTGCACACTGATGCTTACGTGTCTAGTAACGAGCAGACGTTTTACCCGATAAAACGGCATCCTTACGATTCCTACAAGAATATTGTAAGATAAACGGCCGTGATTGGTCTGTATCCGAGGAATTGCTAAACGTTATTGGTCAAAATCAAACACGCGGCGTATGAGTGGAATAGTCGGCATAAAAGAGTATTTGAGTATTCTGACTGTGCAGTTTGTTAGCTTGTTAAGGCATTCACTATAAACGGGAAGGTCCCGAGTTACAAAGAAGTGCACAAATGTGTACCAACACCAGCGCAGTCGTGTGGTAAAGGCAGCAAGTACTGCGGCTGACGAACTTATTTTCATATTATGCCGATTATCTAAATAATAGGAAAGTTTAACTCTAGAAACCCTAGGGGTCTCCACAAAATGTATAACAAGCAGAACTTCAATTTACCTACGATCTGTCATGGAATAATGGCAATTAAGGATTCCGTCAGTCAAATTACTAAACTTTGGTTGTTAGTGCATCCGCTCATAAACGCAATTTCCTAAAGACGGAAGGAAATTAGAAGCTAAAGGTCTGTCAGCTTCACGAAGGAAACTGTCTCATGAACTGTCACATTACACCCACCTAAATAGCAACCACGCTGAACAGCGCAAAGTGACCCATGGGTTTGTCTACTGTATAGCAGGCGCAATTGGTGAAGACAAATTATGTAAACTCTTTTAGTGGAAATAAATGTAAGTCCATTGAACCAACGAATAATTTGAAAAAATAACTTACAGACTATCCATATCAGCTTCCCGAATTTTTTGTGTGTTAAATTAGGCAAACTTAAAATATTGAGGTGAAAATAAAGCCTATAGCCTATGTAACTTTGCTCCTTTTAAGATCTTTTTTTAAAGAAGGTTTGAAGTAATCTTATTTTTCTTATATCATGTACCAGCATTCCACATAACAATTCTGAATATCGTACATTAGGGCCTAACTTACCTGAAGTTCTAAAATTAGGCAATAAAAACGACGGAATAACATACTAAAATTAGATTCTTAAAATTGATCTGACTAAAACTGAATACTTATTGATGATCTATTGTATTTTATTATAAGTGTAGCCTATTAAAACAATGTATCTTTCAAACCGACTTTAAGGCCGCTAGAAAAGGTCTCGCGGGCCGCCAGTTGAAACCCCCTAATCTAGTCATAAACGTTATTATGGAACCGTGAAGAGATAATTTATTATTACATTCTCTTTTAATATCTGTAAAAATCACAATTATATGTTAACCACTTACTGATTAAAATGGTGTTAAATAGTTTCTTTAAAAGATTACTCTCGTCTCTGTTAGAGGTTGAGTAGATCTCAGGCTACAGTACCACCAGAAATTGAAAAAAAAATCTCAACGATTTTGTACAGTTTTTTAATACAGGAACTTCCGCTTCAACTGACTGGTAGATTAATCTAATTAAAATTTGATCATGTTTGTAGAGATTATTGTTAATGTTAAATATTTATCTTCAGTTTATATTTAATACCAACGGTAATGAATATTAAATGCAAACAAGTTGCTGACATTTCGTGCAAGTCAGTGAAATCGTAGTGGAACGATCCATATTTTCCGAACAGTAAGTAGCCTATGTCGAAAGCTGTGCGGCATGCATAGAGTTTAATATTTTAAATCCACTGAATGTTTTATGAAAGACCAAGGCGTCTGTTTTAACATACACAATCTTACATTATGCGTCTGTGGTTCACATACTGAAGCCTCATTCATGACCAGGAACATGTATAATCATGAAATTTTGGTTTGGATAATTATTTAGGGGGGCAGTCAGCATTTTTATTGCTTTACCAGCATTGTTTATTCTCGGCGCGATAACTCGAGAACTACTGGGGCTAGAAACTTGGCTCTTAGACAGTCGCATTCAAAATGCTATCCCCTTTAAGAATATGCAAACGCAAATTCCCTATTTGCAATATTTTCCATGGGCGCAATGAAACAGTGAACATGAAATCTCGTAGCGGGCTGAAGCGGCGCGCCAACTGGGCAACACTGCCTTGTTGTCATAGGCTACACACTTTGATACGAGTGTGGGAGGCGCCGCCCGAAATGCGTTCTTGTTTCGTAGCTCGTTTAGTTACGTTTTCAAGTGAAGAAAGAATTTTATTTGAGACACTCAGAAAATGTAATTCCTAAATGTAAAGGGGCAGTATGAAAATATATAAATTTGTATAAAAATTTCATTTTGGTACGATTTTTAGCCTATCTCTAGTAATGCAGACAGTACGAAAAATAATTCACATCATTCCAATAAACAGATAGAATCTTACACAAAATTACAAATATTTAAAAAAAAACACGATGTAACCATTGTTTTCAAAACTTTTAAAAACCTTTGGAATAGACTAAACACATCCAAAGAAGAAAATGACGTTTTGAATAGTAGTGGAATTTGTTAATTGAAATGTAGAACACATAATAGAGAATATGTAAGCCAAAAGCCGAACAAATTTAGATACAGATATAAAGAACTTATTAATGACTTTAGGTACAATAGCAACATAAGTTCTACTTATGCTAAACACCTTTTGGAAAACAATTTATAATAATAAAAGGAAGTGTTTGTCTTTCTGTCTGTCTGTCTGTCTGTCTGTGCGCAATGCCCAGCAAAATCTACTGAACGCAGAGATCTGAAATTTTAAACATAGATGGACTGAAGGGTGAGCAAATGCACCTCGAAGCCGGATTTTTTATTTTATCTTTCGTTCGCGAGTTATGAGTAAAACCTGGCAGAAAACGTGATTTTTTCTCTATCCAAGCATCAGTTTTCAGTAATATATTTCATTTGTCAAATCAATTGCAGGTGGCTTTGCCTACTTTCGTCATGATTTGGAAATAAAAGAATCGCTTCATTTTGTAAGCCCGCCCTGGTCGATTTAATTGTTTATAATGCTAAGGCCCGCAAACATCTGAAATTTTCAACGTAGAGGAAGAGGTGTAATGAATACAGGCCTAAATGGACAAATATTGATCGATTTGGACGGAACTTACTATGCAGGGGTTTTCTGGACCAGAGAACTCGAATCTTAGGTCGTTTTTCTCAGGCGAATTTTTAGCTGTTTCGTTAATTATTAATCGTTTAGTTTAGGCCTATGAATGTTTCGCGTGGAAGTGTTAATAAATATGTTTTAATTATTTTGCTCTTAATTTTTAAATTTTCAATTAATTATCGTGGGCGAAGCCGCGGGGATTTGCTAGTCACGTATAAGACACGTGAAAACAAGTCTGGAAATTTTACACAGGAAATAAATTATAAAAGGAAACAGAAATCGCACAATGAAAGAATCAATACATACAAACAACTTTTCGAACTACTTAAATAAATCCAGTAAAATATAAATACCTTAGTCTCTCATATCTGCTATAGCAGCTTCATGATCTGAGCGGCGTGATTAATACCCACAATACAAAATGGTGGGGTAAGCGGTAGTGTAGTGGTTGAGGTGCTGCGCTACAACGCGAGTTCGATCTCCGATGAGGTCGTTGGAGTTTTTCAATTGGCCTAATCCTTCTGCTGGCACCATGGTCCTGGGGTCGACTCAGCCTCTAACAGAAATTACAGTGAGTCCCACGGAAGAGTTGGCCAGTCATGCGGGTTTCTGCGACGCGGCGGGCACAGCTCCAACTCCCGAGTGATCGGGTGAAATATCTATGCAAATAAAGCCGCGAACAGTGTAATGGTTCTGGTTCTCACATTTACATTTGGAATTACAATGAAAATAACCACGTACCTCATCACAAGAGGTGTTGGAAATGTCCTCTTCTTGCACCCAACACAACACTGGCACTTTTTTAGGAAATTTTCTTTCACGCCTATAAGTTCAGCTTCCGAGATAGAGTTAATTTTTCTTATGATATTGTCTTTAAGTTCTTCTAATGTATGGGAAATTGACCTATACACTTTATTTTTCAAGTTTCCCATAAATAATAGTCACATACTGTTAGAAGAACTTAAATACAATATCACAAGAGAAATTAACTCTGTCTCGGAAGCTGAACTTATGCGCGTGAAAGAAAATTTCCTAAAAAGGTGCCAGTGTTGTGTGAATGCAAGAAGAGGACATTTCCAACATCTCTTATGTTGAGGTACGTGATTATTTTCATTGTAATTCCAACTGGAAATGTGAGAACTCGAACCATTACACCGTTCGCGGCTTTATTTGCGTAGATATTCGCCCGATCTCTCGGGATTTGGAGCTGTGCCTGCCGTGACGCAGAAACCCGCATTATTGGCCAACTCTTGCGTGGGACTCACTGTAATACCAAGAGCAACCCTGGGGGTAAAGGCGGCCAGCCCGTAAGGCTAACAACCATACCACCTTCACGTACCAAATGCCTAAAAAATCTTGGAGCCTCAATCTCCTTGAATCTCTGGGCCTCCATGGTCTGTGTTTTCTAATTAGAAAACACTTTACTTTACTTACACAGGTAGGTAGCCTACGTTTTATTCACTAGGTAACAACACCCTTATAAATATATTCATGAATTACATTTTATTATGACTACCGTACTTAACGAATATTAAGCATTTAATTAAAATTATTAAACCATGAAAATGATCTACAACACTTCGCTATTTGTGTCAATATAAGCAACCCAGCCTATGGCGGGACAATGTGTTAAAATGTGTCTATTGTTTCGCCATTGGGGTTGGAGAGATTTTTTATTAGCTTGTTTAATTTTGTAGATTGAGTTCACTGGTAAAACTAATAAAATCGTCTTATTAATATTGTTTGTATTACTATACGAGATTTAAAATATTTCTTAACTACACATATACAATTCTTTTTCATGTGTAGCTTATAATTAGACCTGGGATTTTAAGGCAAATGCCTATTTTGTTCCTTATGAAATAACATGGAATTTTAAAAATATGTTGACGTTTCATGATAAATCACTTACATTTATAGAGTTTTATAGTGCCCTAAAATGCCTATTTGGACCTTTAGAGCCTATTTTACTATTTTAGTGCCTAAATTGCCTATTTTGTACATTTAAAATAAAACTCAACTTCTGTAATTTTTAGAATCTTATAATGGACATCCCTCAATGAAAAGCAGAACAGCAGAGGTGGGTTTTTCACAGAAACATGATTATTCCAAACAATTGTCGCTAAAGGAATGCTGATTGACGGGGGAGGGGGAGGATTAAGGGGGAAGGACTACTGTGTCAAGTCACCAGTGAAAGAACATCTGTTTAAGTGAATATAGTTAGTGGTTCCTAATTTTGCAGTTAATTCTGTTAAGAATAGGTACCTATACCACGTTTCTTGCACTAAAAAAATGACCATGTATATTGTAATATTTTAAAGTCTATTTTCTATCTACACATTTTAAAGCATATTTTAAGTGCCTATTTTATCTTTTAAAAGCCTATTTTAGGTGCCTAAAACTAATTTTTTTAGAGCCTAAAATCCCAGGTCTACTTATAATATACCCAATCGCTGTGTTCAGTGAATAATTGCTTTTGATCAAAGAATCTACAGGTCTGAAGATGTTTCAGTGTTCTGCTATTGTGAATTTATTCTACATAAAACAATTGCATAGAGATGCGATAAAATAAAATGATAAAATTATGACGATAGACAGTTGCGATTGATTGAAATTCTACGTATTCTTATACCGGCTTGGTCACTAATTCATTAGCTAAATAGTCATAGTACTTTAAATTCTTTTTTACGTTTTTAGACCTGAAGATGAACCATTAGTTTCGAAACATGCCGTCACCTCAAGAAATCATTTGAATTGCTACATTTAGACAACTGTGTGTATGTTTTAAATTTTATTTTACTTCTGTGACTCACGTTATTTTATACGAATAATTATGAATAAATTGTGACTTTACTATTAAGAATCATAGATTAGACAAGACTTCTCAGTAAACTGAACAATATTTGAGCTATTGGTGGTTAATTGGTATTTTATACGACACGTCTGTAGGGCAAAATATTTCCTTCGATCGGCCTCCAGGGAAGAAGGTAATAAAAATAAAATAATAATAATAATAAATATAACTTGGACCAAATTCTGGAATAAAGATTAATTCTATTCGATAAATTCCAATGACTATCAAAAAAATGTAAGTCTTCGAAAGCTGTGTGCTTCTTGTACTATATGGTTGCCAATCATGGTCCATGAACGCCAGAAAAAAAAACATTTACTATCGTTTGTCAGCAGAAGATGGAGAGGAAGATCTTGGAGATTTACTTAAAGGATCGAGTTTGATTTGTAAATGTCAGGAAGAAGAAAGGCTCAAGAGAGTAGTCCCGACGGAGCAGCGGTCCAACTGAAATAGAAGTGGGTATCGATGTGGAACCCAGGATAAAGAAGGGGAGTGTGGGTTATCCCTAAACCGGATGGTCAACCTTAATGGTAGAAAAATAAGGAAATCAGTGGACACGAGTAGCCAGAGCCAGAAAGAAATGGAAACAAGACATCCCATAAAGTTGTAGCCTAAGTGATCTCTCAAATTTAGGTAGTATGTATTATAATTATTTTACTTATTGCCTAGTATATTATACTTAAAATTAGTATATTTATTTATTATGAAAATTAGTGAGAAAACAGTTTAACTCACTAACACTAGCTGACCTTCTGAGTAATTATCCAAGCACATCCAACGACATAGGGTAGGTCTTTGCACTTATGGGATTAATCAGGTTTATTTATTTATAATGGAATGATAATTCTTTCACACTGGCCGTGTGTAGGCTAAGATGGACAAGTGAAGTCGGAATGAAAAATTCAATGCCATAACCGGGATTTGAACCAGAATCTTCGGCTCGCCGTCCGATGCTCTAACCAACTGAGCTACCATGGCAACGTGCCGGTACAACATTACTATAAAGCTCAGGTCTTTAAGCACTTGCAGCTTGTAAGTCGCCACTGGGTTCGTATCTCATATTGAGAACGCCTGGTGGTATTCTGGGATTGTGAGTCAGTTGGAGAATTTAATGTTGTACCGGCACGTTGCCATGGTAGCTCAGTTGGTTAGAGCATCGGCACGGAGAGCCGAAGATCCTGGTTCAAATCCCGGTTATGGCATTGAATTTTTCATTTTGACTTCACGTGTCCCTTATTTATTTATAGCTTATATAGGGATATAACACAGATCGTGAGAGATCTGCATCAGCTGCAAACTCAGCGTCCTCTCTGTGCAAATGTAATGGTAATACATGTCGCAGCTTGAGACAGATGTACCACAAATGAGGTTTCAGCCACTGACACATAATAACAAAGCTGTGGTTTACATGTCCTGTGACAGTTACAGTCGTTCAATATTCGAATTTTGTTGGCTGCGTTATAAGCTGATTGAAAAAATACTTTCTTTTTTTAATGAGCTGTACAGATTTGATCTATTCATAAACTTTGTTGCGCAATCCTATATTGATCAAAATTCTTTGAATTCGTGCATATTTCACGATGACCAAAAAGCAAAGTTAAAGTTGTAGAGAAATTTTCAATAAATCTACATATCTATTTATAGAAGCATTTTAGTTTCATTGAACGTTGAATTCGGCAATAAAAATTAACCTGACAAATGTTGATTTGTGTAACTTCTGCTCAAAGTAATTACCAGAAATTAGTTTTATTGCCTATAGCGGCAATAGGTCGGAATACAGATTCAATGTGATAGCGATTGAAATCTTCCAGGGGATAAATTACCCGTGTTCAAATGGGTTTCACCTGTCTTCTACATAGATGTTTTGTATTTACAAGGTAATTAAAGCCCAATATTTATCTTGCTCTTTCTCGTTCACTTCCCCTGTTTAAAATCCGCTTATAGTGGATAATGGATAGCGTTATTACTTTGCTTATTCGTTTGATAAGGTTATTTAACGATTTTGTAGTACTTACTTGTTAAGTCTGTAACTGTCGCCGGTGTGTCGGAATTTTGCCCCACAGTGCTTTTATATGTCTGTAAATCTACATGGAACTATCTCGTATAAATACACATGAAAGATATTGACCTGGGACGATCCCTCAAATTAAGAAACTAAAATCCAGTGCTTCACTGACTGATCCACGAGGATCGACAAATAATCTGATTTTTTAAATTTTTTTTAACAATTTTACAGAATATATATATATTTTTTTATAACACAACTCAACACAAAACCACCCGAATGAGCAAGCGCTCGTGCTTGGGCACAGTTCAGCCATTTACATTACAAAACACAAATACATAAAGAAAATATAGGCCTAACTAATTTTAAATAAACACCTAGAAAAATTGTAATAAAAAGAAAGAACAGGAAAGAACAGAAAAAATAAAATGACAAAAGGAAAAGTAGTAAGAACAAAATTGAAATCCTGAGCTATAACAAATAAAATAGTTCCTTGATTGTCTATTAAGTGCAGAGTGAAGTAAATTTTTAACTATGAAATAAGATTTTTGATAGGCTGAACTTATTGAATTTTTTGTACTATTTCTGGACGTGACCTAATTATAGAGTTATAGAGTCTTGGACCATAATAAATGCTATGTTTAGAGTCAGAAGAGGTGAAGTATTTATCACCTTATCACCTTTAAGTGAAATAATATCAGGTTCCAAAATTTGCTAATTATCATCTCCTTAAAGGTACCATCTGGGAAAAATAAGGGTTATCACCGTGGTACTATGGCTATGCGAAACTATTATATTATTGTATGATTGTTGGTCTGAGGGAATAGTTTGCACTTCCCGGTAAGGATGGATTCTGATCGAGAAGTTCTGTCACCCCTTTCATGTAAAACATGTAAACCCACCTTAAAGCTCTTTGGAATAACAAAGACACTCTAACTAAGTTTTTAAATTTAAAATATACTACAACACTTTACACAAGTAATTAATTTTTATTTTTTTCAAAACATTAGTTTAGAATTTGTTTACATATCTAAAATATATATATTTTTTTAATGATATGATTTCAGGATCACTCATGCCACGATTGTAAAGTGGTATCTAGGGATGGGTCGATACCAGATTTTCTCGATACCGATACCGATACATGGTTTTTTCCTCGATACTCGATACCGTCAACATTTCCAATTTCAATAAATAGGTACATTAAAAATTAAAAGTTGAGAGAACTGTGTAATACCAACTAAATTAATTAAGTATGCATATTTAATGAGACAAAATTTAATATCATCAGTAGCCTATAATTATTTTTAAACTCTACATTAAAACAGTCCACTTACAAGTTTTTGTTCAAAAATTACTATATTTAGTAGACTATTAAAAGCAGAAAGAGATACCGCATTTCTTGAATTGAAGAATTACCAAAGTATCGAAAAAGTATCGAGCGAATTTTTTGAAGTATCGCTCTATGCCAATACCATCGAGAGTATCGAGGTATCGAAAGTATCGAGGACTAATTGGTGAATACATAAATAGCAAAAATAAAATTATCACTTTACTTAGGATCACCAACAATGTCAAAGTGATATTATTAGCCGCAGTTATATTGTCAATCAAATATTATATTCTCTCGAACCACTTAAAGTTGGTAAAAAATCTTATGTAAAAATGCTGAACTTCAATAAGAGAATGAATACACAAAAGTTCTGTGTGAAAAAATTGATAGCTTAACCGGAATGTAATGTACTTCCCACTCTCTTATCTATTCAAATGAAAGCACTTCACGTTACTTTGTCTGCTTCAAATTGCTTCAATTTGTATAATTACATCCCAGAACTTTACTATATAGCATTGGTGTATAAAATATAATTAATGATAAAAATCGTGTCCTTTCGCGGTACATGATTTATTTTCTGAGGATCTACACTAATTCACTGTAATGCATTCACAAATGCTTCACTAACATGTCCTTTTAAAAATGAAAGAGTAGGCCTACTATTTTCACAAATATCGGCCTCTTATTACAGATTTTAATGTTGTAAAAATACTGTAGCATCTTATTTGTAAATTCTCCTGTGTAGTAGGAGACATTATTTAATTTAGACAGTATATCCGAAAATATCAGACGAAATACAATAATTATTGCATTCTTAAATTACTATTTATTGAAATATTGTGTTGCACTGAGATCACATTATAACGATTCATACTTTATTTAGAATGAATATAAGTTAAACTACGACGTTTGACCTCCATAAACCAGACATTCGTTTTAATAACCAAGTTTTCCTTCACTGCTTATTCTCCTGTAGTTCATTATATGGCCATTAGCATTGAATGCGAAGGAAAATTTCTTCATGTTATTAATATCTACTATTTCCTACAAATAATCTTAGGAAATGAAACTGTAGGAATTTCTTACGAAACAAATCGATGTTAGAGGATTTCCTATGGTACAGAATCCGAACACATTAATAGAGAAGTAAGCAAGTAGAGCGCTTGGGCCTGGCATGCTAGCGGTCCCGGGTTCAATCCCCGAGCCTGGCGGGCGTGTCATTCATGGTGGACGAAGCCGTGACCTTTGGGGGGTTTTCTCGGGGATCCTCCCGTTTCCCCCTCTCAATCCACCAACACTCTCCATTTCATCTTCAAACTCCCCCTCATAATCATGTTTCCTTTCCCGGTTTCCGGTATACCCTCGCCCCAGCACCTGCTGTGGGCATCTCCCGTCCTCCCCGTGGTTTGTGGTCTTGCAGTTGCTGGCTGGTGTGCTGCCAACCTGGGGGCTCTATAAGAGGTACCGAGGCAGAGGCACACGTGGCATGGTAGAGGTATCTGTGGATGTAGGGGAGTTCCGTGGGGGCTCGCGATGGGGTCTGTTGTCGAGGGACTGTTGGGCTTGCACATCATTACATTCCGGAGGTCGGCACAATGGACCGCAAGGCTGAAGTGCTTAGGGTCGTCCCAACCCGCCTTCCCACTTAAGGGGCCAAATACATACATACAAGTAAGTAGAGTATAAGTAAGTCCTGCCAAAGAATGCCTTGTCTTTAACAAATGAATATAATTAACTTTAATAATTTACATTTTAAAACGTAAATAAAATAATGTCAATAAAGTTATGCAAAGTAGGCCTAATTTTTCTAGATAATACCTTCATACTATGGGGTTATAACAAACAAGTATTCAGCATAGTTAGTGTTTTAGTCATGCCTATAGTATAAACGTTCACCGTATTAGTAGTATAATAGATTAGTTCGAAAACAATCTATAATTATCTTGTAGATCACAATCCAGCCATTGACTAGCGACAAGCAATTTAACATTTTTAAGTTATCAAGACGAAGTATTAAATTTATGGTTTTAATACGATTTTCAAAATCCTCATACCTATACCAAATACGGATATTTGCTCACATTTTAGAAACCATTTGTTGCATTAAAAAATACAGAATAAAAATTAATAATGTTTGGACAAATTTTCTTTCACAGTAAACCAACATTCTTCCCCAAGTGTCATTCCCTTCCTATCTCTGACATTGTCACGTTTGCAGAGAGACAGACAGACAGAGAGAGAGAGGGAGTGAGGGAGGGAGGGAGAGAGAGAAAGAAAGGAAGAAAGAAAGAGGGGAAGATTGAATGATAAAGAGATAGAAAGAGAGAAAATAGGAAGGGAAGATGGGAAAATAAGTAAATAAATAAAATTGACATAAAAGGACAAATAAAAGGAGTGAGAGTAAGGGTGAGCCAAAATATTATAATTGATAAACTTCGTTTTGAACTAAAGGGGTGAATACATAGAGAGTATTTGAAAGGTTACTCCTTATACCCCTTTGTTGCATCTTATAAAGAGGTATAAGGAGTAACCTTTCAAATACTTTGTACAAAATATTATATTTCAACCTTTTCATTAGTTCCTAAACAAAATTATGACCAAAGAGAAGCTCTGACCAGAAAATTGTCCTATGCTACGGATATACACGATACACATCAGAACAAACTTCACGAGAGATGAATGTTGGTCTATATAACTCGGCTATACAACAGTGAGTAATAGACAAATGGTTCCGTGTAAAAGCTGATAAAGGGGCGTGCCGCGTGCACTCTAGGTAAAAGGTTATAGAGACGATGCCCCAGCTTGTTGGAGCTTGTTTCACTATAATATATCCACATATTCTCATAAAGCACCACTCCCTATTTTGAGATATAAACTACCCACAGAAATTTACAAGTGGAGCCCATGCATTAATTTTAATACATCTTGGGGAAAAATAAGGTGACTTATCACACCATAATGCCATGGTAGTTAAGCAAATCGTAAAACGGATTCTAAATATCTCGGTGTTTTAAGACGTAATTCTATTTAGACCAGAGATGCCATATTGAATTCTAAAGGTGAGATTATAATGAGCATTCTGATACTGCCCTTTACTTCGCTTAAGTTTAATTAAGAAGTGTGAGCACAGTAGCTGGAATACAAAAATTATAGGTTTTTAAAATATATGTATAAGTTAAAGAGTGTCAATTAGTTTAGCTTAAAGTGTTCTCAAATAGCATAACACCATGCTCGAAAAGAACTGCTGGTACTTATTTTAAACTCTGAATGCAAATTGAGACTAAAGTTTGTCCTGCGTGGGAAACGAACCACGGATTTCAGTTTAGTATTGTGACGCTGAGATCAGGATAAACAATTTTTTTCTAGAACAAATTTTATATTTTAGTTAGCTCTCTATCTGTTAAGATGAACAAAACCTAATACTTCAATTGAAGCTTTTATGAACAGCTGTACGAATTTTTAGAACCACAAGTAATTATATTGTATAATAACAGGCCAAATGTATAATAATCAGGGCCCGGATTCTAATGACATGTCATCTTTTTATTGATGCTGCTTAGAGATTGCCAACTTGTAGATAAATACTAATCATGGCCTCTAAATTACATAAATGATTTTTATTAGGTCGTTTTTTGTCATTTTAGGCAAGTTTATATTTTTAGGGCATTTATTTCAATGTTACGTCATTATTTTGTCATTTTCGTGTAATTCCTTCCTTATTTAGTCATTTTCATACGTTTACATTGAGTATATTAACTTTTTGTGGTCTTTTTTTCTCATAGGGTAATATTTAAATAAATTACTAGGTTAGTATAATGCAACATTTTTTGTAGGTCCTATTTTAAAAACTACTTTCTTACTTTTCTTCTCCAATCAAGAACAAGGAACAAAGTTTTTAGACTTACAACATCCTTTCTGCGTTCACAGTTTTTACAATTATGTACAAATTAGTCTATAACTTTGTGTATAATAATAATTTTATAAATAAAATATCAGTTTTTAGGTCATTCTTTACAATTATTAAGTCATTTTCTTTAAAATTTAGGGTCATTTTATAGGTCATTTTTCAAACAATTTTAGGTAATCAGAATCCGGGCCCTGATAATAATAAATTACAGAAGGTCGGCCTGAGTCAAGGCTAGTATAGCCTTGGGCCTGAGTGGCTGGTTAAATAGTTAGCACTGGCTGTCTATTCAAAAGTTCGTACGTTCGTCCCCGTTCAAGTCGAAGACAAATTTCAGGGAATGCAAAATACTGTCAAGACAAAAATAATCCGATCTCGGCGACGGCCACATGCCTAAGTAGAATCACTCAATCATCGATAAATAACCATAACAAACAAATAATATACCGGTAATACTTATATTGATGGGCTTAAATCCCTTCCAATAATATTTTATTACAATATATAGGCTAGTTCACGAAAATTCAAATAAAATTTCACAACTTCTTCAAGATTGGTTATTTGGTTATTTAATGACGGGGTTTACTGGAGCTTAGGCTTGTGACTGTCCCCGGTGTGCCGGAATCTTTATGGCAAGTTCTTTTACATGGCTGAAAATCTACATGTCAAACTTCCGTCGACCTGGGCCGGGAACGAACCAGATACCTTGGGCACTGACAACCTGTATTACCCAGGCCGACATTACTTCTGTAAGATTACTACGATTTTAACAACAAAACATGAAAATAGGAAGTTTCATTCTATCTAGATCTAGCGAAATTTGCACTCAATCCTAGAGTGACAGTGTGCCATGTGATAAGAAGTGGTATCGAACTGGTGACCTACAAAACGAGTGTTTTTGGTCTTGACACGTATGACGAATGTACAATGGCACAAGTTTGCAACTGATAAGCTTTGTGTTACACTACGACGTTTTGTGAAGGACGATCACAACCATAACTGGGTTCCAAAGGAACAGTTTCAATGTTAATTAAACATACATTCCAAATGTTAGCTTATGTAATAACCAAGTGTTTCATTCTATGCTTGACACGTTGCTGAAGGACGGCAGTTCAATCCACTGGGGCTGTTTTCGTAACAGTACGCCAGGCAAAGTGCATTGATCCTTTTAGTACCAAACACTGAGGGAAAGTTAAGCATAAAACGCAAATCTAATTTTCGTAAAATTGCTATTAAAAAAAGCACTCATTTTAAGTAGTTGAATTCCGATATATATATGTGTGTGTGTGAATTTAAGTCATTATTATTGTCAGCCATTTCATGCATTATAAATGCTTTAGTTTCTAGGAATGTATTATATGTTTGTAAATAACCATAACCTAATATTGTTAGCTATTTCATACACTGTAAATAGTCATATATTACTTTAGCATTTAGCATTTAGAATTGAAAATAACCTCAACTTATGCGTATTTTTTGCATTGTAAATAATATTATGCTTTAGCTACTAGGAATGTTTTATATTTTTATAAATAACTGTAAGCATACATTCTTGTACTATTCATACTTACTTGAATTTAAGAATGTGTTATAATATTTGTGACTATTAACATATATCGTTAGCCATCTTATGCTCTATAATTAATTATGCTTTAATGTTATGTTTGTAAATAACTATAACCCTAATATACCTCATGGTAAAATAAGGTTACACTTTTGGATAATAAATAAATTAAATAAAAAATAAATGAAAATAAAAAGTAGTCAAATACTGACAAAATCACAAATAGACTTTAAATATATTTTTAGGACACGCTCTCTAAAGCGGCTGCTTCTCGAACGGCTAACACGCCATAAGTAGTACTTTATCGTTCTAAATCAGCAAAGTAATTTTATCGGCCTAGGCCGGTAAAGTTGCCATGGTAACCCCTAGAGGACGTAGTTCCAACTATGGTTCCTACATACCGGTATCTCTACAGTGTCTTCCAGTGTAAGTTTAATTTTACATGTTAGGGATGTACCTCTACTGTTCACTAGCAGGTGTCCGCGGTTTCTCCCACGATAATTAATTCGAAGATTAAAAATTAAGACAAAAATAATTAAAACATATTTATTAGCACTTACACGCGAATCATTCATAAACTTAACTATTAATATGTATAATGAAAAAGCTAACAATCCGACTTTGGAGTGCATTCCACGATTAGAAAGCGCTGCTTAGAAAAAAAGACCTCAGATTCGAGTTTCCTGACCCAGAAAAACCCTACATAGTGGTTCCATCCAATTCGATCAATGTTTGCCAATTTAGGCTTACAATCATTATTCGTCTTCCGTCAATGTTGAAATTTTCAGATACAAATTTCTCATAACTCGCGAACGAAAGCGAAAATTAAAAATCCGGGTTCGAGGTGCATTCCATCTATGTTTAAAATTTCAGATCTCTGCGCGCAGTAGATTTTCCTAGGCATCGCGCACAGACAAACAGAAAACACTTCCTCTTATTATTAAGTGCCAGTATGGCACTTATGAGATTGTGTGTGGGAGACGGAAAATGTCTGTCCGTCTGGCTGTCTGTCCGTGTGTCTGTACGCGCCATAACTCAAATACGCCTTATCGGATTTTTATGAAACTTGGTATACGCATTTACTATGTCCATGGGAAGAACCCTATTGATAATGAACCAAATCGGTTCACCGGTACCGGTATTTATTTAAAAGCGCCATAACTCAAATTCGCTTTATCGGATTTTCATGAAACTTGGTATACACATTTATAATGTCCATGGGAAGACATCTGTTGATAATGGACCAAATCGGTTGACCGGTACCGGAATAATGCCCAATTTGGTGCATTTTATGGTATTATATAACAAAAGGCCCCATAACTCAAATATGCTTTATCGGATTTTCATGAAACTTGGTATAAACATTTATAACGTCCATGGCAAGAAGCCTATTAATTTTGGACCTAATCGGTTTACTGGTACTAGAGTAACGAATAATTAAAGGTCGCATGTTTTTTTAATTTTTGTCTACCGGTATAATTTGACAGTTAACACTATTCCTTCACATATGCTTATCAAACAACACCGTCAAACTTACTGAGTTGGCCAAATGGTAACGCCTTGGACTCATATTCTGGAGGTCCCCGGATCAAATCCCGGAGCCGGCCGATATGACATGGATTTATTTTATTTTTCATTTTTATGTGAGTGCGCGATTGTCAAGGTATCACAGATCTGTAGTTCTGCTGACGCTGGTCGATTTTAATCTGATTAGAAAAAACTTATTTTCTGCACATCATAATTGCAATTATAATTTATTCAATCGATTCACTTTGTTATATCAGTTTACCTGATTTTATTATATAGGTATATTGTCTATTAACAAGCATAATAAACCAGGCCATTTAGAAATGGTGAATTTCAGAAATAAATTCGATAATAAAAACTTCCAAATTTTTTATGACTGGGGGTGGGCGCAAACACGCGCATTACTGCGTCATAGCTGAAACCAAGCTTAAAAACAATGTAATAAAGTACTGGTGTCTGTAAATTGCGTCTTATAATATTCCATAAGGTTCTTGATATTTTCATTTCTTTGAGCTGTCAGTGAAACCATCTTTGCACTTATTTCCAGCTCTTTTTCATTCTTCCTTTGAAAATGAGCCTTTCTGTATAAAACTTCCTTGTTCTTGACAGTTCAATGCATGTAACATTTCCTCGCGAGTCTACTCAGAACATATTGTTTATATTCCGCTCCAACTTTTACCTCAGAGCTTGTCTTATTTTGATTTGATGACTTTTCCAAGGTTATATGACTGTTAACACGAGCGATTAGTGTCTTACAGAAAATCGGCAAAGAAAATGCTGTAAATTGTGTAAATAAGAAAATATTAAAACATCTATGTACACATGTCATTGTGTTTCTTAAAGTCACTTGAATCTATAGTGTAACTTTAAATTGACGCATCGCCGGTGCATCGTGGAGCACCCATTAGGTGTTCAACACAAGATGTTGAAGTTAATATTTTTTTCTGGTTATTATTTTATTATTTTTCTTTTATTAGTTTATTATTATTAATGTTATTAAGATATATCCATACCCAGAATGGGTATACATTTTTAAATAACATAATTTGCAGTTATCATGGGTTATAATAGGCCTACTATATTTTATTGTTTACAATTCAGCCACGTGGCACCGAAGTATCGCTCATGGCATTAAAATTTGTTCTAGGAGGTGAAACGTGGAGGAAACAACTAAATCCTCAATATTAAATGCCTAAAGAAGATACCAAAGAGAAAAAAGTATGAATGTGTGTATCTCGTGTGATTATTTTATAGGTAAAACTATTTATTTTTATATCATAATATTTCGATGTTGAGGTGGTAATTCAAAAGTTTGTAATTGTATAAGATTTATACACGATATTTTATTAATCATCAGAGATAATAAACTATTTTTGTATAACTTTGAAAATATAGTTTCTAGTGCTTGACATTGATAAATATGTATTGCAAATTTGTATTTTTCTGAGATTATTAAAATGGTGAAAAATCACGTGCTTAAAATATTTTAACCAGTGTTGCCAACAGACACGAATGAAATTATCATTAAACAAGAGAAATTACCCTTAATGTTTACATGATGGCATTTTACAAAATGCAGACACTAAGTGGAAACAATAAAGCATTATTGGTCAATTTTGGGATTGAATCCTTGTCAGATTACGTTAGTTTTTTTGGGAACAATTTTTCTGATAATAGCTGGTTAAAATTAATCAAAACTTGAAACAGAAATGAACTAAAAACAGTCACGATAAAAATTAATTTTGCCTACAAGGCATGGTGTTCATGGTTGTGTGATATTTAACCGGCAAGTCAATGCTCTTATAGGTAGAAAAGGAAGCTTTGACGTGCTGGGAAATGTTCTGTGTTTTTAAAAAGTTTTGTCTAGTTTTCATTATTATCCTATAAATATCCTAGGGACCTTACTCTAGAATTAACCTGGATGGTATAAAATTACTTATATTAGAGTACTTGCCCTAAAAGTGACAACACTGATTTTAATGTAACTGGTTAATGAAATAAGGTTTCATTAGTTTCTACGATAGTGCGTGAACTTAAAATTTTGTCAGGCAATTGTTATGTTTAAGGCGAGCCTTTAAAACACAAGTGCTTAAAGATAACATATATATAGATAACATAAGATAAAGATTAGCTAGTAAGTGTTACTTACGAAAGTTGTTTACATGGATCGTAACTTGACATTACCACACGCAATCTTGTTGCTAGGGGCGACGGGCAGAAAGTTACTTGTTGCTAGGGGCGACGGGCAGAAAGTTACTTTACCGCCCGCAAACGCTTATTTGCGGGCTGTAATGACCAAGGCCTCCCCGCTTTATAAATATTCGGTTGCCATAAACAATAACAAATGCGAATCACTTTCTGAAATAAACATCAATCTTCAATAGTGTATATACATACTATTTTCAGGTAATATAGCAATTAATATAATTAAATTGATATAAGTAACCGTCGTGCAAAAAATAGCATGCAACACACATGCAAATTTACATAGGTAGTTTCATTCGTGTCTGTTGGCAACACTGGTTAAAATATTTTAAACACGTGATGTTTCACCATTTTAATATTCTCAGAAAAAATCGTAAAATTTTACAATACATATTTATCAGTGTCAAGCACTAGAATCTATATTTTCTAAGTTATACAAAAATAATTTACTATCTCTGATGATTAATAATAAGTCAAAGTCTTTGAAGGTATTTATAGAAATATTTTAAGGTATATACAGTAACATATTTTTGGTTCTTCATTATGTCTCTAATTTAAATTATCTTACAAAATAATAGATATATACAGATTTCTAGTAATTTCGTAAGGGGGTTTTATATTTATTTTCATTTAGAAACATTAGTTGTCCCAGGCTTTTGAGATACAATTATATTTATTGAAAAATATTATTAAAAATAATTTTTCCAAAAGGTCAAACTTTCATTTTTTATAACCCAGTGCCTTCATACAAAAAAAAAAAAACTTGTATAGTTTGCTATGAAAAAATACGGCGAACTCGTTTGCTTACTTACTTAACAAGGTAAATACTGTGGAAGAAAGGCCTTCTATAACCAAGACATTAGAAGAAACAAGAAGTGAATTTTACTGGTATTTTAGCAAGAAAGTTTTAGCAATTCTAACTGAAATGATGCCAACAGTGAAACACTTTCGTGCAAAACAAGATGCCCTGATGATGGTTCAGTGAAACTGAAAGGCCTAGGCAGAATAAATATCCTAAATTGAGAGTAAAGGTATTACACAACTATTTTGTAGTTCTTGACTGTTAAATTAAATACCATGGATTCCTCAAGATTCTTGAGAACCATAATTTCTCGGATTTTGAAGGGTTCTCACTTCGAAGAATTAATTCTAGAAGGAAACAGACTTCCATTCTAGTATGTTCGATATTCTTGTTAGCAGATTAAAAGTTATATTAAGGGGGGACATACAGCTTTGGGTGAAATTCATGGGTGAGAAATAGGTGAAATTCGTTTCTCTTCTCAGCAATGAATTGATCTACGTCCTCGAAATCTGTCATACTCTTTATTAATTACTTCTACAATTGCATACTATATTCAAAATTAATCAAACTGTCACATTTACGGGTAATGCAAATGCCGTTTCCTTGATATCTTCCTCAAATATCAATATTTCTGAGTGATTATTTTTCTGTGTATTTGTCAATATAATATGAACAACATTATCTACAACCATCCATTTAACATTAAGAGTCTGATTAAAAAAATTATGAAAATAAAATCTAAAAAATGGATTTTTTTAATACTTGTAAAGCAGATATTCCAAAGATTGTAGATAATGTTGTTTATATAATGTTTATAAATAGATAGAAGAAAGAATTACTAAAAAATATTGCCATTTGTGGAAGTTATCACGGAAACGGCATTTCAGTGCATAAAACGTGGCTGCCATTTAATAACGATAATTACCCATAACTGTAACAGTTTAATCAAGTCTGAAAATAGTACGCAATTGTAGAGATAGTCAATAAAGAACATTACATATTATAAGGTTATAGAATAATTCATTGCTGAGAAAAAAATCCCTTTAGGCAGGCCTACAGGCGGAGGTAGATTTCGAAGTGCTTTTGGTTTAATTTATTGTCGCTGCATAGCACTCTTCTTCTTTAGCCTTGGCATGGTAAACCTGCAGTAATAAGAACTGAATTCGGTAAAGAGGAAGAGCCTACAATCATTTGTTTTGACAACAAGAATAGGATATAATATTCTGGGAGGCCGTGCGCAAGATCAGCAATGAATAAAATTAGCAAAGCCGCTAAACAAGACAAAATTATGATATTATAATAATTCTTTTAAGTGTTATTATTTTCAAACATTAAAATCTCGCGTCATATGAGAGCTATCAAGAAACTATTTATTGATTTGTAGAGTACTCATCAAGAGCTTTTCAACGATACCCCACAAGACGTGGTTTCAAAAGTTTCGAATTTTCATCCCCCACCCCCACCCTCACTCGAACCCCCGAATCGTTGGTGTCACTGTGAACTCCATAGGGAGTACTATAATTTATTCCAACAAAGTTTCCCTCCATACTTCATAGGGGCCGAGATATACATTTTTTAAAATTTCAACCCCCTCCCCCGACCACCCCCTTGGGCCAATTTTGCTCATTAACGAACTTGTCCGAACTATTGGGCCTAGAAATGACATATTAAAATTTGGTTCAAATATCTTGAAAATTACGGCCGCTATCGTGTAAAGATATATATAAATATATATATATATATATATATATATATATATATATATATATATATATATATCACAACATTTTTTTTTTTGAACGGGCGGTGGTTTCGTACTTAGGGGAGCATGAAACGCAAAGATATGAAAGAATTTTTCGAAAATCATAAAGTGGTATCCATTGCAATAGGTAGATTTTTCTTCGAAAATCTACCTAAAAATAATGAATTTCACCTATTTCTCACCCATGAATTTCACCGAAAGCTGTATGTCCCCCCTTAAAAGTCATGAATAAACGTTGGAAATTGTCTGAGATATCTCAAAAGAACTTAGGAATTAATTATGACAGGCTAATATGTTTCATGAGTTCTATTTACTTTTGAAATTTCCTAATTTCCTAAATACATGCGATTCTATTAAAAGATATATATATATATATATATATATATATATATATTAATCACAAAACTCCTCATGAAGGAAAATTAGCACGTGTTTCATTCGATCGCTCTGGAAGAGGCGTATTAAAGTTTTGTACAAAAATGTAATAAAATTCCATATGCCTAAACGAGAGAAATTGTAGCCAAAATAAAGTATTGAAGGATTCCAAATTTATTGGAAACTGATTTTACGAAAGGTTTATGAAATGGATCACTCGGACGGGGAAATCACTTGATCTACTAAGACTCTATCACATAAAAAAAATATTCCTCTTGATCTCCAAGAACTCATAGTCGGTCTGGGTTGTGCAGTTAGTATCGCGCTGGTTTTCTGTGCCCAAGGTTGCGGGTTCAATCTCGGCCCAGGTCGATGGCATTTACTGTGCAAAAATGTGTCTGTAGATTTAAAGGCACGTAAAAGAACTCCTGCGGGACAAAATTTCGGTGCACCAGCGACGGTAAATCCCCGCCATTAAATAAAACATATATCATCCAATCCGAGTAATTATAAACGAACTAACGACAACCTGTATAAATTTGAGTAAGAATAATAATTTTGTGATATAAATTAATTTTAGCTTTAACAGAAACGTGATCACCTACATGATTTACATGACACCATTATAGTAAAGGTACAATTAAAAAACTGATGACAGAGTGAATAATTACTTAGCTATCAATTAGATTTTTCACGTAACATGAAGCTAACTGAAGATAGGCTACACTTTGTAACAACATAGGCCTATGTTAAGCTTTTAATTTCAGCAGTGATATAACTTTTGCAGACAAATCCTATATAAACTATAGATTGATATAATACGTTTGATATGGTCAATTAGAAGAGCAGGCCTATAAAATCTTTTCATGCTTATGATAAATAATATTACTTACCGAAAGATGTGCTTTGTGCTTACGATTTAAAAGGAAGACATGTTGCCAAGAAGTACACTTACCTGAAAAAAAAGGGGAAAGTTAGAAATGTGACAAATTGATGTGTTATATTTAGGGATGGGTCCTCGATACTTTCGATATCTCGATACTCTCGATACTTGCATGGCATTGGCATCAAGCGATACTTCAAAAAATTCGCTCGATACTTTTTCGATACTTTGGTAACTCTGCAATTTAAGAAATGCGGCATCTCTTTCTGCTTTTAGTAGTCTACTAAATAAAGTAATTTTTTAACAAAAACTTGTAAGTGGCTGTTTCAAAAAACGAATTTTAGTTTTAATGTAGAGTTTAAAAATAATTATAGGCTACTGATGAAATTAAATTTTGTCTCATTAAATATGCACACTTAATTAATTGAATTGGTATTACACAGTTCTCTCAACCTTTACTTTTTAATGTACCTATTTACTGAAAATGGAAATGTTGACGGTACCGAGTATCGAGGAAAAAATCATGTATCGGTATCGAGTATCGAGAAAATCTGGTATCGACCCATCCCTAGTTATATTGCAAAAAAAAAAACATTTCAGCGAAGCTTTTTTCTCCACAGTTGCTATGGCAACCGAAGAAGGCCACCTTCCATTTATTGAATACGGTCTTATTAATAGGTGGCGTTGAGTCTAGACGAAAACACTAGCTCAAATATTATATTACTTAATCATAAAACCAAATATGAGTCCCGGACTTTAGTAATTATAATTTAATTTTTTAATCGATTACTGTGACACTCTACTTTCAGACTTAAAAGTAAATCTATCACAAAGACTTCAGCGACTTCACAATGCTTGTGCGCGTTTTGTCTGTAATGTACCTCGATATGATCATATTTCACCCTCTCTGGAGTTCTTGTCTTGGCTACCTCTTCATGAACGCAGAAAGCTACATTCTATTTCAATGCTTTACAAACTACTTCATACTAAAATTCCTCCTTACTTGGCCTGCCCTTTTCACTGCATTTCAGATTATCACGATCTCGGAACAAGATCCCATCTATCCCCCCTCACAATACTGTATTTTATTCTTCATCCTTCACTATCGGGACAGCTCGTCTGTGGAATTCCTTACCTGAGAATATAAAAGGCTGCCGAACACTCAGAACGTTCAAGATGAAGTTAGCTGACCACTTGACTACCAACCATTAACATTTATATTATAATCTACTTTCACGTTAAAACTGCTGCTTTTATATCAGGTTCATTTATTTTTATTTTACTTTTCTTCTTTTTCTACCTATTATTATTTTCTCTTTAATTTGTTCTACTTACAATGTTGAATTTTCATTATTAGGCTATAGTTTATTATAGTTTTCACTAACATAATTTACTTTTATATAATATAATCATGTTTTTTTAAAATATTTTATTCTTAATTAGATCATTTGGTAAGATTTGAATGTATCCACCTCTGGTTAGGGGAAGAGAAGGCCTTAAGGCCTTAACTACACCAGAGGGATATACAGGGTGTTAATGAATAATACCGAACTATTTTATCTGCGTATAGAGGGGACATAAACAAGCAACTTTTATTAGGTCATTTTTGCTTTATGGATTCAATTTTTCCTGCTAGATCATAAAATCTCCCACGGCATGGCCGCCACTGATTTCTAACATTAGAAAAAAATGCAAAACAAAGGAACTTTGTTGTTAACACTGTAGTCAGTAGTTATGAATAAATAAAAGACTAATACAGTGGCGACCAGTCATGTGATTAGTCTGTAAATTTTGCTGATTATGGAAACACTAAATTATGATACAGCTGTTGACGATTGATTAAGAGTCAGGTTTTTATCGATCACTAGGAAGGCATGAAGTCAATTTAATGAACATTTTAACCCTATTTTGCGTAATTATTGATTTATGAGCACCAAATTATAATGAGTTTAATGCCCTGTAGCATACACATTTTACGCGATAGAGCAAAAATCTCTTAATAAAAGCTGCTTGTCTAGGTCCCCTCTATATACAGGTAAAATATTTCGATGTTATTTATTAACACTCTGTATCTATATATAAAAAAATTAATGTATGTGTGTGTGTGTGTGTCCTTTATGCATTACTACACCATTCATCCGATCGCCATGAAACTTTGGGAAGTTGTTGGGTACATTCCCGGGAAGGTTTCTGTCATACTACATTTTTAATTTTAGCCTTCGTTCGCGAGTTATGAGTGAAAAACGGCAAGAAAACGTGCATTTTTTACGCTTTCGAAGCATCGTTTTGAGTTATTCATTTCAGTTGTCAAATCAATTGCAGAAGGCTTTGTCTATTAGGCCTATTGTCATACCTTGGAAATAATATCGTCGCGATCGCTATGGAAGGCAATGGATATCTCAGGTTATTATAAAAGCTATAGATGTCGATAAGGTAATGTTAAACATATTTTATTTGACATGGAATATAGTTTACAGAAAATTCCGGGGAAGTTGCTTAGTTCGGGGTCCTGGCTACAACGTTTTTATATGTAATCGTAATTAAAATATCTTATGTAGGGTCGTTAAATCTGCCTGAAATGTATCGGAATTATAAGTCTGGACAAATGAATATAGAAATCACGGCCTCAGTAGGCTTATTCCATTCTTCGCCTATATAAATAAAAACTAATGTACTATGTCTGTCTGTCAAATACATTTACGCACTTTTTTTTATCGTGAGTTTAATCGATTTCAATTCTCATAATCTTTCGAATACTGCATTTTTCCATTTATTTTCTAATCGTGAAATTCACTTCAAAGCCGGATTTATAGCTGTTTCATTAATTAGGCCTATCAATCGTTTAGTTTAGACCTATGAATGTTTCGCGTGCAAAGTGTTAATAAATATAATACTTTAATTATTTTGCTCTTAATTGTTAATCTTTCAATTAATTATCTTGGGAGAAGCCGTGGGGATCTGCTATAAGCTATAATAAGCTATAGCCTATCTAGCGTTTTCTGAGGGAATAGTTTGTGTGTGATAAGTCGTTCTTCCCCATTTCAAATTCTTAATACCTATATAAAGACCTTAAAGACCTAGAGTTTGAAAATCGAAAGTCCTTCATAAGTTATTTTCGCATTAACAAAATACAAAACCCGAGCGACGCCGGGCCTTTTAAGCTAGTAAAGAAATAAAATAAAATATTTCAGTAGAAACTGATTCTCACTTCCCTCTGCATAGGAAGTGAGATGTGTTACAGTGAATATCAGTGATGTCGATTGTGTTGAGAGTGTGGTTTAATTAAAATGCACGTACAAGCTTACTTCCCGTGTAACATAGGCCTACACCTCATATTGATTTCAGTCAACAGGCAATGTAGGCCATTCCCTTCGCTCTACTCACGCTGCATACTGCATAGCAATAAATATTGTCTCCGTGTGCCTTCTCTCAATCCTTCATGCTGATTTCTCTATACCGGTGCATGGATTAACATTCTGCTAAATAACCTAGATCGCTTGTACGTTGCACATAGTATAAATATACATTATTAGGGCAAGGCATTTAATTACCATAAAATAGTGAAAAAATGCAAAATAAAAAATGCATTAATGACATAAAAAAAGCGAAAAAATGACATGGAATTTTTAAAAAATGACCGATAAATTTTCCATTCTTACTTATATTTAGTTTTTTTTTAAGTAATGAATTACTAAAACCAATTTAATGGATAACAGTGCATTATATATATAAATTTACAAAATAAAACACACTTATTTTGTTAGTGAAGAAGTAAGTAAATCTATACTACTTGGACACCCTAAGTAAAATAAAAATCTTTCTGAACTGGCCTGCCCATCAAATTGCCTCTAGCAAAGAAGTGCAAAAAAATTCTTTATTGCTACAAGACAAACTGCTATGGTGTTTGCAATAAACCTGAATTAAAATTAACTATGAACACTTGACGGAGATTCCCAAATAAAAACGAATGGCTGTTGTCTGAAAGTAACTATTTGTATATGGAAAAACTCCTCTCTACCTTCACTAAAACATGACCTAAGATGCAAAAAAAAAACCTAAAATGCAAAAAATTACCTAAAATGACCTAAACTGACCTAAAAATGCAGAAAATGACCTGAAAATTGCCAAAAGGACCTATCTCTTGAAAATGACAAAAAATGCAAATAAAGCCAAAAATGCAAAAACAAATTGCCCTTATTTAATCAATTATTTCATGATACACATTTATATATATTCAAGCTATCTTTTAACTTTCATATAAAAAAGATGCAAAATCATCAAATGCCTTGCCCTATACCAGGGGAAGACAGAAGGTTGCTCTGTGACGTCACTGCTTTCTGCTCTCACTGCTCGCGTAATACCTCTGCGAGGAGCATGTGAAATGGCGGCATCAGTGAACAGGGGGGAAGAGAGGGGCATTAGTACTGCGGGCAGCGGAAATTTAGGGGGTTAGAACTTACGTAATACGTGTTTCCGAGTTAATGAAACATCAATCGATCTTCTTGATAGTTTATCGGTTAATTACAGCACAGTAGTTTAACATATTATAAATAATTCTATTTTTCTATTCTGTGAGAACAATTGCCTTTCCACAAAATCGATGTTCTTTGACAAAAATAGACAATACGATCATTTGAATTAACAAAATTCACTACAATAAAAATAACAAAAAAATGAACTGAATTAATTACCATACAAGCTCGTCTGCACCTTAGATGATACAAGATTACAGTAACAATTTTCTGACTTTCCTGTCTCTTTTTTCTTTAACAAGTTTATCAATGTTGGGACGTAATGTTTGAGCAATATTTAATCGAAGACTACATTTAGGTTGTGATTTGACAATGTATTTCTTGATTTGAGCTTTGCACATTTCATTAGTGAAAAAAATTGTTCGGCCACATATGTCGATCCAAAATTACATAATATTCGTGCGGCAAGTTTCGGGAATCTGGTTTCAGAGAAATTTCTGAAAAAGTTACCCAAGACCACTTTACGTTCATATTTGTCCTTTAACAGATCGTCGCATTGTATGTTTAGCAGTTCCAACTGATACCGGCAAGGAACGTCTGACATTAACTGAATATGGGGTAGCAAAAAGTTTAAACATTGGAGAAAGGTTTTCCACATCCTGAAACCTCAATTAGAACTGAAGAAGAATGTTTTGCAGAACTAACACATGTTCTGCAGAGAGAACACTATCAGGATCGCATACTTGCATTAACTTTGAAAAATGTTCCGTATTTCCAACCAGAAGTTGTTTACCCACAGAGCTAAAGTAGGTCCTCTAGTACCTAAATCTAGCGTACTCTAATTTCTAAACACCCCTACTACCGTGCGCTCTTGCTGACGTCACACACAAGGGATCCGCATGCTCTTGCTCCACAAACGTCATCACAAGACGTAGTTGACTTCCCCTGCCCTATACATTTTTACAACGTATTAACAAGTTCGGTAGTTCCTACATCTGCCTCGTTACATTTAAGATCTTTCGTCTACCTTTTCTACATAACTCTTTCCCCTATATGAATTATTTTTTCACACAATAATGATGGTAGATTACGATTTTTAGGATATTCTCGAGCTTTGCACGTATCTTCAGATGTATATAGCCTATACTATTTTTTGTGTGCCATGAAACTTTAATTTCTTCCACCCCACCCTTTCTTTCCTTCCACTTTTTTGTAATTCTTCCGTGAAGATAACTTCTAGATTAAAAGCACCACAAGTACTTTCTGTTACTTTCGTAATTTCCCCCTTGTATTTTATTTTCGTTTTCTTTCTAACTTACTTTCTTGTTCGTTTCCTTCTCATAGGTTTTTGTAACCGCCCCTTTCATTTTTTTTAGTTTTACCACCATCCACTCAACCCCACTCTAAAGTTGTTCTTTTAATGTTATTTTGGGTATTACCTAAATATCAATCAATAGTATTCCGATAGCATTTTATTATTGCGAGTAGTCCAAACTACACAACAAAAATTTAAAATTATTTTTTCTTAATTAAAATTAATAAAGTTTTGACAAAAATGCATGATTGCTATTGTATTTACATTTATGAAAAATTGTCTAAAAACATTTGTGATATGTAATATCGTCAATCTTTGAAATATCACAAAATATTTAATTATTAAGTAATTTTAAGACATATGATAAATTATACAGTGAGTCCCACGCAAGAGTTGGCCAATGACGCGGGTTTCTGCGTCGCGGCTGGCACAGCTCCAACTCCCGAGCGATCGGGTGAAATATCTACGCTAATAATGCCGCGGTCGGTGTAATGATTCAGGTGAAAGAAAATTTCCTAAAAACGTACCAGTATTGTGTGGATGCAAGAGGAGAACATTTCCAACATCTCTTGTGATGAGGTACGCGGTTATTTTCATTGTAATTTTAACTGTAAATGTGAGAACCTGAATCATTACACCGACCGCGGCATTATTAGCGTAGATATTTCACCCGATCGCTCGGGAGTTGGAGCTGTGCCAGCCGCGACGCAGAAACCCGCGTCATTGGCCAACTCTTGCGTGGGACTCACTGTATTTTATTACGTTCATTACAAATATGTATTACAGGCATATTAAAACCAGTTTTTTTAAAGAAAAAACATTTTATTGCCTTATTTCTACTTTACAATGAGATTCTAAAACTCAATCTAACATTTTTCATTAATTCAAGTTTAATTCTTTGTTACGTCCGTTTCCATCAGATGGCTGTTTCGCGATCGTTGTAAAATCTCAGCGCCCTAAAAGCCTTCAGGTACAATATTTTGTTTATATAATACAATTTTTAAGTATTATAATAAAATTCCCCTCCCTAAAAAATTTGCCGCTCTTTTGTAGGTCTGTCGCCCTGAGCAAATGTCCAGTCTACCCATTTATAAATCAGGGCCTTACCAGGCCTATACATCTACTTCCTTCCGACACCATCAGAAGCCCTAGATCCGTAAAATATAAAAAATACGTTTTTTTTTCTTTTTAACATTTCATTTTAAGTCCACTGGTGTTTATTAAGCTTTTTCATATAGGCCTATTGCTTTTACGATAGTTTATTCATATTATATACCGAGATAGGCCTATGTATTATTAAGTCTTTCATAGTAGGATGTCCAACAGAGGCAATAATCTGTGGTTCATGAATGCATATATATATATATATATATATATACATATCACTGTGAGTGATATTTGTGACCATTGTCTGCGTATGACATAGCTTGTCTGTCAGTGAGGTAGACCATTAAGAGCAATCAGTCATAGGAGAGAGGTTCCATCTGGCACTGTGAAGTGAACTCTGGCTTAGCTCAGTTGGTAGAGCAATGGCACGGAGAGCGAAAGGTTCTGAGTTCAAATCCCATAATCAGAGGAATTTTTCTCCTATAATATTCTTAGGATTACATACCCTATTATCTCTCTCTCTCTCTCTCTCTCTCTCTCTCTCTCTCTCTCTCTCTCTCAGTTGGTAGAGCAGTGGCACGGATAGCCAAATCCCAGTCCAGGGATCAAATCCCAGAGTCGGAGGAATTTTTCTCCTTTAATATTCTTAGGATTACGCACCCTATTATCTCTCTCTTTCGGAATATTTATGGCTATAACAGTCTCCATGGAGACTGGGTTCTATTTACCTAAGTGAATGTTGTTACGCTTTTTTTCCTAGAGAGGGCAGACGGACAGGTGGTAAGCCGATCGCCTTGCATCCCCCCTCCGGAAACTAAGGTATTACTAGGACGTGAAAGGCCCGACAAATTTTGTCCAGAGGCTCTAATTTAGGCTTGGAGTTCTTTTACGTGCCGTAAATCTACGACATGGGCTCCCCAGCTTCAAGTCCCTCCCGGAGGACTCCGTGCCCAGGATTTTTACATCCTGAAAACCCATCGACTGCGGCGGCCGGGTTTGATCCCGCGACCTTCGAATCTAGAGGCAAGCAAGCTACCACTAGACCACCGCATGAAATTTAAAGTAATTAAACTAGAGTAGTAATAGTTGTGATCTTGAAACTTAAAGAGTTATTTAGAAATTCTCAAAGGAATTAATTTATCTTATATTTATATCAAGAAGAGTCTAGAGAAAGTATTGCAATTCTGTATAAAATGCTAGTGACAGTGTTATCTGGTGACATTGTCCTCATTTCCCTACTAATTGCATGTGGAAGGAAGGCAAGTTTAAGGACCACTCGCAAGTTAAGTCTCGTCGCTCCCTGTCATTACAGAGAACAGTCTACTATCTGTAGGATAAATGTTACTACGAAGCACAACTCAAGTGTGAAACTTAAGACGTTAAGCTTTTGGAGTGCCAGGATTTATCTACTCTCTCCTGCTTCTGTTTTAAGGTAGCATGTCACGCGGAAAGCTGAATTGCTAATATCACTTCTGCCTTGTATATAAAATTACGTTATATAGCCTAAGGATGAGCATAGCGTTTTATATTATGGAGTTAAAAATGAGAAGACCGTATGCTTTGCACGTGAAGTTGTTTGAAACTATAAGATCATGTTTTGACAAACAGAGAATAAATTGTAACTTTCATACTTCAATATGTATGTTTGTGTGCAAAAAAGTGTAATACCATATCAGTAAGTTATATAATATATGTTTTTCGTAGAAAAATAGATTCACGAAATGTTATCGCTATTTTACTACAAAATTGCTAATCATATAATCATACGACTGAGAGCGAAAGTGCGTGTTAGTATGGGTATCATGCAAGTAAGTTATGCCTACAATAACTTAACCATAATTCATTTCATAGCTTACAGTTGCAATCCTGGTTATCTTTTTGAAGCATAAATGTATACAATTTTAGTGAATTAATTATTTTAGTCTTCATAGAAAACAACTCATTCAAAAATCTAAGACTCACTATAAAAATCATGTTTTGTTTTACTCATGGCGCTACGGATTATTATTATTATTATTATTATTATTATTATTATTTAATAATAATAATAAAATGTATTTACATTTTACAATAATTATTTACCGGAGCTTACTGTTTACTATGAGTACATAAACAAAATAATAGCTTTTTTCATATTTTCAACACTGATATTGTGCACTGAAAGTCATGCTTCTTTCATGTCTACCTCGATAACTATTAATTTTATGAAGACATTTTATGGATAAGAAATTACCTTTTTAACTGTCTGCACAACTATACTGTGCAAACCTTTCATTTATTTTCAACAATGGTTTAGATAGAAAATAAAAGTAGAATATGAATCGATTAAATTACCCCCTAAGTCATTTTTACAGGAAAAAACGAATATACCTCTTTCATTACCCAAAACTAGAAATTTCTAAATTTAAATTTTTATCGCAATCGATTATTCATTTGTTTTCTTATAATTTGGAAAAAAATGTTTTAATTAAACTATTATTATTATTTAATCACCAGGATGAAAACCCTATTTCGCAACAGAGGCGTGTTAGGGTTGTAGTTTACAAACTAATTATAATAATTCAGCAATAGAAAGTGGTCTTCTCAGTGGTATTTCGATTTTTATTTTTGTCATGATGGCAACACTTTCCCTATGGTATCTCATGCATGCGAAATGCACCACGAATTCATAGAAAACCTTTTGTGTGGACTTATTTATCCGAAAGGGATCTTGTAGGCTCGATCTTCCAAATAAGTTCTTGCGAGAAAAATGTTATATATACCCACATCCAAATTCAGTATGAAGATAAGTGGCACCAAAGTTGCAGGTTTTGGCGACACCAGAGTAGTAGGGTTGACGACTGGATGATCTCTTCGCCCGTTTTGTCAAGTTTTACCATGAAAATGACCTGTATGGAACTTAGGCCTAATAGTGGTTCAAAAAACCATTAAAAGATCAATTTCATAATAAAAAATAATAACAATGATCTGAAATTTCAAATTAGCATGAATATAGGCTCCTTTTTACATAGGTCATGAGGTTCTTAGTTTTCCCACAGATTGGGCTCCCACAGTTTTTAGCTAATCGGCAGGTCAGCTATAAGGTCAGTAATCGGTTGTCAGCTTTACGAATAGTTCTTTACCTCCTAAGATAGCTTCTGATACTAACTTCTGTTGGAAGTTTAGTCGACTCCAGGGCCATACGGAAAGTCAGTAGCATTCTAAAATGCTATAGGCTACTTCACAAAAGAGCCTCGATGCACCGAATTTTTAACGCTTGCACGAACGTTCATAAAAATATGGTTATTGGTGTGATGACATCAGCCCCTTTATTAAGCTTTCAGGTAATAACTACCGGTAACATTGTATTTTCCAGCTTTTATTACAATGGCAATAAACCAGCTTCCTTTAGAGCAGTTTGTTTGAGTATCACGTCGTTCATAACGCGAATATGGGGCAGATAAATTATCATTTTATTCCCATCTTATTCCCGAGGCGTAGGAATTTTTCCGCAGCTTAACAACCGAAGCTCCGCTTAGATGTATGTGGGTGTGTGCTTTCATGTACTTCACAGTACTTGTTGGTAACGCAAAGTTAAAATTTCTCTACATACTATCGTTCGTTGTATTGCTAGAAAACAGAAAAAAATTGCCTTAAATAGTCTCTAAAACATGGTTTTATACTTTAAATATTGGCGATTTATCTCTACAAAAATAAATTTTCGTTATTTTCTATCATAGAACCTCTCCACAATGATTTTGAACATTAGTTTTTGTGCCTTTCTAATTGGATGACTTTAAGACTTTTCTCTGATATGGATGGATTTCGAGTCTTGCTATATTCCATTGTTGCCCTAAATCATAACGACCGGTTCCATGCAATTTTTTCTTCCATGCAATCAGTGTTATTGGAATTCGCATACAGAAGAAAACCGGTTTCTCGAATTTCTCGGAGGTCTAGAAACCCATAATGATCTTACTTCCCATAGATGGGCTACGAGGTAGAGGATTTATTGTGTACAACCCCGTAATTCCATGTAAAGATTTCAACACAAATTCCCGGTTTTAGGTGTAAATGGAATAACAGTGCGTAAAGAGATGGTCTGATTTCCTTAGGTACTTGTATTTTGAAAATTCACCTTAGACATTAAAAACAATTGGCCAAATTGCACTTTACGCATAATCATATAAAAAGTAAATTTTTATGCATTTTCCTCCCCAAAACATTTATATTTCAGTGAATATACATGTGTGTGTACATATATTAAACAAAACGAGGGGCTCAAGGAGTTCAAAATCCCCCCCCCCCAAAAAATAGATATAACTAAGTTGAATTAAGGTGCTAAATCAGCATTCGGATATGAAAAGGAGTACAATTTTAAACTAAAAATGTTATCTAAAGTCTGTGACTTGAATGTCTTAGATAGGTGCTTACTTTTGTCAAAATAGTGAAATAAATTCTTACAATTATCCCATTAGTGTTAGGTTATGAATAAACAGATCTATGAGATTTCCTCATAACCTTCAAAGCTAGATGATTCTTTAAACCGAGAACCAGTTTGTTCGAGACAATTCCGAGGATTTAGGAGTTCCTTTGCAGAAGTTCTGATAGGGTAATCTGTAACTCCACAAGTTCCTTATTATGTTTAAAGCATTATCTTTATCACTAATTGTTCTGACGTAAATATTTGCGATTTTCTGACTTGTATGAATTCTAGCCGTGTGCTATCAGCCAGACTATCGTGAAAAACGCACTAACTGACAAGGCCATTGCGATTATATAAACCAGAATAGTTTTCCATTACATTAGCCTAACAGTGTGAACATGAATTTATCTATAATAATGGTAAATTAACAGCGTTCCGCACAATGGGAGCAGAATATTGCCCTGAGTTAGTCTTTTGTAGGCCTAGGGTATAACTTATAATATTCATAATTATATTAATGATAAAGAGGTGAAACTGAATTATTTATTTATTAAGTATTGCCTTGTGGATCCCTAGAATTATTGAACAAGTTACACTTCTAGGTAAGAATATATTTTTTAAGAATGTAATGACATAATTTCAAAATAAATTTTCAACCCTTATTTTAGAAGTGTGGAAGTTTGCTTTATTTCTTGTAAATCTTTTGAAAAGAATGTATATATAAACTAACTCCGTAGCGCTACATCCCTGATTGGCCTAATCCTTCTGGTGGCACTATGGCCTTGGGGTCGACTCAGCCTATAACAGAACTGAGTACCAGGAGCAATCCTGGAGTAAAGGCAGTCGATGCGTTCTACACAATTTGCGGGGTCTAAGAAGAACATTATACGTTGTTCGTACCTGGTCTACAAACACCTTTTTTTTAATATATAAATCGTTCATTAATATAGCACTATGCACTAAGTTACATGTTTCTACTACCACAATTAACATCTACAATTCGGCTTATCTGTAAATTATAGTCCCACAAAGGCCAATCGGAAATCTGCTGTAAGCATAATTGACATGACTGAAATGTGATTTATAGATATCGGTTAATGCAAACAGTGCCTGCTTTGAGATGGCTTCATATCAGGCAATTACACAATATCCGATCATATTCCAAGAATGGTACAACTTGTTGCATGCAGATACGATATTTCAGATAAGTCTCTTGCGGTTTCAGTGTCCTTACAGCAAGTGTGAAGTTTTGTTCGGTTTTATCAGCCAGACGTTCCACATCTTCCGCTCTTTCTCCACTTTCCATTGATATCAACCGCACAGGAAATTTACGGTTGAATGCATGTAACATAAAATGTTATACAGGTTTACATGTGCTTGCTATACAATTTTATCATGAAGTGTCATCCGTGATGTCTCAATTGTATACATGCTATCCTCTGAACTCAAGCATGAGGGATCAGGCCCGACCAGAGATACTTTTAACTGTGGATTCGGAGGTTGATATTTCAAACTCGTTAAAGAATCTCAAGTCTAAATTAAAACCTTTGAAAATATTCTCAGTGTTTAGCCTATTGACTCAAAATGCCTTAGTTCGTTAGAATTATGCTTAAATGGCTACAAAAACACATCCTCGCATATAGTCCTTGATGGTATGGTGTGTAACTATATTAGCACATCTGAATAACATCTAATCTAACAATAAATGGCTCCAGCCGCATATTACTGTAAATATACACGCAGTCAGAATGCATCATCTGTGAGTTGCTGTAGGCCTAGATGATTCCATGTTTGAACCTGCCAATAGGCTATGTAACTGTTGATGTCCATCTGTTGCTGTTGCCGTTATGTAGGCTAATAGCCTTAGCTTTATGAATTATATTTAATTTTAATGGTTATTGGGTGAAATAGCGGAGATGAATTATGGCACCCGAGTACTCAATCCGGCATTGTCCTTCCGCCTGGAGAAACCATGAAAAAACCCGAGTTATATTATCCAGCCTAGGGGTTTGAACCGAGAACCCCCCGAATGCGCGCCATAGAACTATCGCCTGAGCCATTTAGGTGAAAATCTTGTTGTTATTCCTCAAAATGGTTATATGCACAGTATATATTTCTAACACCTGTTTCCTTTAAGACTATTAGGGTAAAAATCATTAAATATTATAATATAAACATCACTAACTTATGTGTAATTATATTGCATTCTTACACATGAACATGGGTTAAAGACATAACAAACACACTTCGTACACCGGTACTTCAGCAGGCCCGATGAGAGGGCCTCAGAAGGTGGGCCCGGCCGACCAGGTTTTATTTTTTACTTTCTAAATTTACTCTAAAATACAATTGATTATAAGTCAATAAATAGCTTAAGTTATGTTTTATGTGTTTATTTTATCTGGATTATCCTGTCGTATAACGGTGACACGGAATTAATCAGTTAATCTGAAATGGATTATTCTTGAAGAAAATTTTCTATTTTTGAAAAAGTAGAAGCAGAAATCCTTTCGGACTCAACAGTAGGCCTCACTAACGTTCGGCATTTAAAATCATAATTTTCAAAAGATTAAACTGGTACATACAGATAAAATTGTTCCTAATTAGAACATTTTTGTGTATTTTTCCGTTTCGTGCCCGATTTGGTCCAAAACCAATAGGCTTCGTCCGATAAAGCGTATTTGAGTTATCGCGCTTACAGACACACGGACAGACAGACAGTCAGACGGACAGATATTTTCCTGTCTAAGTTACCAGACAATCTCATAAAGTACGGGCACAATCCTGGCACTTAATAATTATGTAATTTAATTACATCATCTTTTTGTTGCATATATTATAAAGGGCGAGTTGGACAGTGAATTTTATATTTGAAGGGGCCCGGAAATATTTGTACCTGAGGCCCTTGCTTTCTTTCCACGGCCCTGTACTTCAGATTAATTATTATACTTAAAACAGGATTTCAATTAAATGAATACTTTGAAAATAGCTCACATTGCCAGTTACTGGTAGCAAAGGAGTTTTAATATAAGACCAAAAACATATATTCTCTTACATACGTCAGTTCACCAAAAATTACCAGGATACTGTCATCTGTTTTCCGATGTCACAATTGAAGCGCTCAACCTCACTTACTTCCGGAACATCGAACAATGGAATTAACGCAAGGTAAAAAAGGCGGATAAAAAGCATTTACCCTTCAGAGCAGGTGTTATAGGCACAATGTCAAAACCATATGGAAAGGACGAGGACGCCATTCTGCTGTGATATCACTTAAAAAAAATAACTTCACTTCCACTCCCATGGATGCGTTAGCTGTTTCGGAAATGTTTCACATACCGTACATAATTCGTTTTCTCCTAGTTTTACAAGAAACAAAACCCTCATTAAGCCCATAAAATATCACTCGCTTTGTCCCCAAAACCCAGTGAGATTCTCAGGGAAAAAATTATGATCCGACACTATGTCGGAGACAGATTACCGTTTAGCCACGAGAAACAAACAAAAAAAGTATGTAACGACTTTAAGGATTTTTCGGGGGTAAAAAATTTAAAATCTGAACATTTTGGAATTTTCCCTTCGGTTCCAGGCTAAAAGCTATAAGGAATATAAAAGTTTAAGTTTCAGCCTTAAGCACTAGTACAAAATAAGAAACCTAACACGATATTGGAGCTGAAGACGTAGAAAGTATATAGATTTATATTTTACTGTTATTTATTGTTTCATAACTGTTTTTGATATACAATATAGTCATAAGGATAAAATTACATTATATCATTGCATATAAAGCTTAGTAGCTTATTTATAACTAAATTTTGTTATGCAATATAGTCGTAAACACGTTACATTTACATTAATACATTACATTAATAATAAATAATATTGTTATACAAGTCTATTGTATTGATATAATATATGAACATAATTATATCAATATGTCAAGTCTATTATCCAATAAATATTAACCTTCGTAGGTAATATATCACAATTTTTAAAGATAAGTTATTTGAAAACTAAGTATTTTACTGTACTCATATTTTGATGAGACTGTAATTAAGTGTGGCTAATTGTGTAAGATTTTAATAGAAAATTTTATTATTTGACTGTAATTAAGTGTGACTAATTGTGTGAGATTTTAATATAAAATTTTTTTTATTACTTGACTGCAATTAAATGTGATTAATTGTGTAAGATTTTAATATTAAATTTTATTACTTGACATATTGATATAATTATGTTCATATATTATATCAATACAATAGACTTGTATAACAATATTATTTATTATTAATGTAATGTATTAATGTAAATGTAACGTGTTTACGACTATATTGCATAACAAAATTTAGTTATAAATAAGCTACTAAGCTTTATATGCAATGATATAATGTAATTTTATCCTTATGACTATATTGTATATCAAAAACAGTTATGAAACTAGGTTTCTTATTTTGTACTAGTGCTTAAGGCTGAAACTTAAACTTTTATATTCCTCATATTTATCAGCACTAGAGGATATGAAATTCATTAATATAAAAGCTATAAGTTTGCTAAATTAGTGGGCATACATTAACGTCAGTGAGTGACGGAAAACCCTTTAAAGTTTTTTTTTCAGGAACTTTTTTTTTAATTTTCTTGTCGGCTAAAGGCTAAAAGCTATGAGTCTGCCAAATTTCAGGTTTCTAGCTCAATTGGAATATTTTATGACCTAAGTTGTTTGACATTTGACTGTGTTAATCACAAATTGCTATTGGATAAAATTGAAATGTATGGTATTCGAGGAGTTGTCCTTAACTGGTTTGAAACCTATTTAAGTCATCGTAAACAATTTGTGGAAGTGTCATATGACAGCAGTGACACTCAACAGATTTTAAAATCGTAATATGTAAAAACTGATATAGGTATACCTCAGGGTTGTATTTTAGGTCTTATTCTGTTTCTTTTATTTATTAACGACTTGCCATTGCACTTAAAGAATTATTTTTTTAAATTATGTATGCTGATGATACTTCTGAAATAGTAACTTGTAAGGACACAAATATGATGGAAATTGAGTGTAACAACTTATTGCACGAGCTGAAGGAATGGTTTAATGCTAATAAGATGTATTTTACCTTAAGCAAGACATGGTATATTCATTTTCACATGTATCAGAACAAAAATGACATGGATATAAACAATCATCACAACAACGTAAATATAGTTAGATTCAATAGTATTAATTTTCTTGGTGTAGTATTTGATGAAGGAATTTCTTGGAATAGTAATTGTTTGAAATTAATAAACTCAATATTATATACTATCAGTTAAGGATTGAAGTTTTACTTCTGTTTTATAATGCAGAAGTTGGATCAAGACTTGCTTATGGAATCTGCTTCTGAGGATCTTGTTCTCTGTTGACTGGTTTATTCATTGTTCAGAAACGTATTTTACGATTTATGTTTAAAGTTTGGCCTTGGCATTCCTGCAGAGATTATTTTAGGAAATATAGTATTTTAACGATATATTATGGTTTATATTTCTTTTAAATGTTAGAGTGTATTTATGTAAACATACATTAATTTAGTACCAATGGAGATTTTCATACTTACAGCACTCGGAATAGAGACGCCTTTAACGAACCTTCTAATCGAATAAGTAAAGTTAATAAATCATTTATGGTGCGTGGTCTTAAACTGTATAATTGCATGCCTGCTAGGATTGAACAGATGTCAAAGATTTTAGGAAACATGTTAAGATTATTTTAAGTGATATATGCCCATATAACAGTGATTATGTTTTTTAGCATGGGTAATTATGTGTGATCCTATTTTGTATCCAGTAACGTTTTTATTTTGAGGGTTACAGGATTCAGATAAACCACTATCGACATATATGTGCACGCATCTATTTATGAATTAAATGACGAGTAAAACAATGGGTGTGTAAAAATATGGTTAACAATTTGAATACATTAATGCCTGAACACCAAACGAAAATAATCACAACATCAATCGACATTAAAATAAAGACTACTTACTTACGTCACTTGCAATAACCTGTTTGGCTTTTATGACTCCGTTCAATTGCTTAGTTCTATCAAATTTTCGGCGAGAATGTAAATGTAATGAAAACAGTAAGTTATGAAAAAGGGAGACCTTCTAACTGTACTTTTTACGTCATAATTTGGAATACTGACGTCAAAATTATACTGATACGTTTGCTATGTAAAATTAAAAAGTGAAAACCTTTGTGAGGTTTTCTTGTTTTATCTAGACTGCAATTTTATAAGATTTATTATCTTTTTAGCTTTTATTAATGAAAATGATTGCGTACTTTCTCTCTCTTTGAATTTATTTTGATCATTGCTATAGGTTATGAGAACTTTTGTATATTTTCAGTATTATGAGTTTATAACATTTTACACATTCATTGTGAATGAACACAAAAAAAAAGTATAGTTAGCGTGTGTTAAAATAAAATAATGTTGTACCGGTACTGAATGACGAGAACAATGTCTACCTCCACGCTTCCAAATATAGCATTCCCCGCCTTCGTTCGTTTCGTAAAATCAATACATAGGCCTATTTATAAAACGTTGTTGAGGTTAGGTACATATCTCTACTAAAAGTGTAATTTATTTAGAAATGTTTAAGGCAATTATGTAATAATGTAAACTGTATTGTAACAGGTAGTGTACGAAAGAGTAAAACACTACGCCTACCAGCGTTTAATTGTGGGTTGAAAATAGAATGAGCTATACTCAGAACACTCTTAATTGAATTCATTGTGCATTGCAATGCGCGCCATTTTTATTTGAATTCGTTGTTTATTGAAATTCTCTCAAATTAATACTCATTGTCTCAAACGAAGCAGCAAAGTTGTTAAGGAAATTAAGGAAATGACGGTGGGATAAGTCCGAGGATTGTACATTAGGTCATGAAGCTTCAAATACAATTATGCATTTATTTTAAAATTCACTGCATTTTCACTGAGCATTCTGATTATACAGTTATTTGGCCAAACTAAAAATCATATTTTCATTATATTTTTCGTTTACTTTTATTGTTTTATTTGGTCTTGTTTTGTTTAATTTTATTACTATTTAATTTCAAAGCCTACAAAAAAATTACACAAATACCGAAAATTCATTACTTCGAGATTTCAACAGATATGTATTCCTATGCCTGCCCTTAGTCTACTCTTTTTAGTCAAACTCTGCATTGTTAATCTTTCTCTATCCAATGCTTAAACTTTTACAGTTAGGCTCTCAAATTTACTATTATAATGCCATTAGAAAAGGACTGACTTGAGGGAGGAATGTATTATTTGTATAAAAGAAATGTTTGTTCTTCTTAAAGAAATTTTCGAGTTCGTGTATCTTTTGAAAAATGTATGTAGAAGATTTTTTAAAGGTGCAAAGAATGAATTATTTCTGATCAATAATCGGAAACAAAACAATCTTATGAGAACTTGTTTCATACCTAGAACATATACATAAAGAGTAGTTTCAGACGTATTTTGTTATTGATGTTGATCGCTGAAAACTTATAAAAAGTAAAATTAAGTAAGTTAACACGGAAGACTATTTGAAAAAAAAAATTGGATTACAACTAGGGATAAGTTCAAAGGTTGGTATTAAGGGTTATAGCTTGAGATAAAATTGCATGCCAACTCTCATAGATAAGAATGAAGAATATACTTCAGTTCGTATCAAAACTGAAATGTATTACTTTCTATGCTTTACAGTGCATGAAAAATTTTAACTGTGTCAAGTTCAAATAAAGACAGTTTAAAGATAGGCCAGGGTGGGAAACAAAGTTTGTTGATACTGTCAGTTAGTTGTGCAGTTGGTATTGAATCAGAGGTGCGCACCAAGCGAGACCACCTATAGATATCGCAATTCGCCACATCAATCACCCGAAGTTTTCTCATTATTAATTTGGGGTATCATGAGGACCGTCGGTCTTACGAGCAGCTATCGCTTTTTAGTAGCAGTAATAGTAGTTTTATTTTATCTGGCAGTGTTAAGGCCATGTAGCCTTCTCTTACACTTAGCCAGGAAGAGTACGGTACTAAATGAAAAAAATGTTACAAAAAATACAAAATACGGAAATATATATAAAATACAAGGCACAAAATACAAAAGGCTTCAAAGATACAGTGTACGAAATAAGTACAAAGTTACAACAGTTCTTCGTAGTCAAGAATGTGTCAAATTTGCAGTATCAGAATACACCGACAAAGTGAATTCCAATATACGGTAATTATATGAAATAATTTGTTACGGATCAAAATGGATTGATTAACCTAATGTATAATAAATATAAATTATAGGAAAATCATGAAATGTATCAGGCTAGTGAGCCAGAGCATGGGGATCGATGCCGGACCTCCCAAAGCGAGAAACTTATTTTGTCATGTGCATCGTTTCCAACACATTTTGAAGAAAACAGATTACAGTGAAATTTTATAATATAGTATGGAAAACATAACATTATGCATGGGTGCTTTGCATCATCAAATTTTATTTGAAATAGAGGTTGGATCGAAAATTAACGCACAATAATTAATTTTTTTACAAAAAGTTTAATAGGTACAAATGCCCACATGAAGGGACATCTTTTGTCTATTTTCCTGTATAGTCAACACATTTCTCCCATCGTGATACCAGTTTCAAAATACTTTGTTCATGGAAGTCCATTCGGTTAGAGTATAGCCATTTGCAGACTGCTGTTTTCACTTCTGCATCAGACGCAAAGCGTTTACCGGCTAGGAATTTCTTCATGGGACCAAACAAATGAAAGTCCGACGGTGCCAGGTCTGGACTGTAACATTCAAGCTGATGGTGTCAAATTTCTTCACGACAATGCTCGCTCCCATGTTGCTGCAGCTGTTCGTGAGAAAAACAACAAATTTGGTTGGGAGGTGCTCCAGCATCCTCCATACTTTCATTTGTTTGGTCCCATGAAGAAATTCCTGGCCGGTATACGCTTTGCGTAAGATGCAGAAGTGAAAACAGCAGTCCGCAGATGGCTATACTCCATCCGAATGGACTTCTATGAACAGGGTACTTTGAAATTGGTATCACGATGGGAGAAATGTGTTGAGAAACTTGGCGACTATATAGAAAAATAAACAAAAGATGTCCCTTCATATGTGCAATTGTTTCTAATTGTATCTATTAAACTTTTTGTAAAAATATATATATATATATATATATATATATATATATATATATATATCGTGCGTTACTTTTCGAACCACTCTCGTATAAATACTATATTTGTGGTATCCCAATTATTTTTAGCCAGAATTCACATAGATTATTGCTAACGCTATGATTGTCTTCTGCATGCAAGCAGATTATTCACATAAAATCCACTTTATATTTCATCATTCGGCCTTATTATCAGTATCGGATTATTAATACTAATATCCTGAAAGAGACTCTTAGTTCACTCTATACGCGCATTTATTTCAGAAATGATTTGTAAGTTCTGCTTACATTGAAACAATTGACTATCCAATAAATTTCCCTTTTCGCAGATTTCAATGTGTTGAACGTCTGGAAAAGTTGCCGCAAAGCATTAGTGAACATTAATAAAGGAATTTATAAGTAAAATATAGGCTTAATTTAAGAGACAACAGGGAAATAGAAGAGAAAAGTGAAGAGCAGTCGAATGAAAAAAGGTTGAGAGAGAGAGGCCTGCATTTTATTTGTAAAATAGGCCTATATATATATATATATATATATATATATATATATATATATATATATATATATATATGACAGTGAAGTAACGAGTAAAAGCTAATTTTCACACCTTATAGGTCTACTTAATATCACACAAGATGAAATAACTTACAATTTTATGCATAAGCTGACTGTTGAATCTGATTTAGAGGAATCACAAAGGAATGTGAGCATTACAATTTCAACAAGTGCTTTGCAGTAGAGTTGAGATTACTCGCTTATTCAGTGCAACTACGTACTTACCATGAATAGGATACTGCAGCAAGAAACCCTCTACTTGACTAACCCTTTCACATTAAAGCCCCTCCATATTATAGCTCCGGCGCCTTGCAGCGAGGAAGCAAACAAAAGTCTATGGAACGAAGAATTCTCTTAAAACGTAAAGGAATCGATAGGTAATATCAATACATACTTACTTACTTACTTCCTCGGCGCTACAGCCCTGGATGGGCTTTGGCCTCCCTCACGACTTGCCTCCATCTTTCTCTAGTCTGAATCTTTTCCCACCATCTTCCCACCCGCATAATCCTCAAGTCTTCCTCTAGGTCCTGTATCCATCTCTTCCTTGGTCTTCCACGTCGCCTCTTTCCATCCATGTTTCCATGTAACAACTTCTTTGGTGTTCTTTCCCCCTCCATCCGTTCTACATGTCCTAGCCAAGCCAAACGACGGGACTTCACAGATCTCACTATGTCTTCACAGTTGAGAATCCTTTCTATTTCCCCATTGGTTCTTATTCTCCATCCTTCATCCTCTCTCACAGGACCATAAATTCTTCTTAAGACTTTTCGTTCAAAAATACGTAAAGCATTCTCATCTGCTGTTGTCATAGTCCACGTAATATCAATACATACGATTATTAAATACACTCAGTTTGATATAAATATAAAATATAAAAATTCATTACGCCTTTGTAAATATACCTACTCCCAAAATAAAATCTCTTTTTTACCACTTGTATCATAAATAACTTCATATGCTGACATATAATAATGCAGTTCTAACAGTCCTACCTATCGCTAAAATAATTTTAGGGATGGCTCTCTAATAAATAATGTTCCATTTAAAGTTAGAAATTATCTCCTTATGTATTTACTTTATGTTGAACCATACACTTGTTTTTATAAAATGTAATTAAGGTACTTCTATCTTCTATGAACAGCTGGAACTAAACTAACTTATCTCAACGAAATAATTGCATGATTTTTTGGTTACTTGTAATTTTATCAAGCGAAGGCCACGTAACACAGCATGAAAATATATCTCTCGAGTCCAGGAGTTGCTTAAGGAACTGGAGGAAACAAATAAGAGACGCAGCAAAAAAGAAATGCTTTGAAGTAAATTCTCTTCTGCCTTGGCTGAAACAAAGAAACTTTATATCCGGAGGGAAAACCTTTCTGGAGAGTAGCAAGAACGAAATAAATATATGACTTAATACGTATGACATGGTAAAAAAAATTATTAATACAAAGTAGGAAGAAAAATAGGTTCTGCATACACAAAATTATAACTCTCCATCTAGGTCAGTTACTTCTGACAGAAAGTTTTATCAAATAGGATCTAATTCATAATATTATTGTTTTAATTGAAGGCTGGAATATTCTATATTATAATCATTGGTTTTTAATTTTATTTTATTAAGTTAAAAGGATTAAGTTATTCCACATATCTAGAATTGAGCCAGGAACAACTAGCATTGAAAAACACTCAAGGTCTATATTATGAGAATTTGTTTTACCAAAAGGTCTCCCTTTCTAAATAATTGAATGTTTATAATTTGATAAACTAAACTAAACTCCGTGGTGCTACATCCTTGAAGGGACTTGGCCTACCACCCGACCGCTGCGTCATCTACCGTAGGCAGATGGCAGGATTGGGGGGCATGTGGTCAGCATGCCGACACCCACGGCCGGTAATGGTGGTTTTCATGACCGGTTATAATTTGATACGATCTCGAATTTACTTGAACATTGTGAGACCTTATTTATATACCGTGAATAAATGTGCTATTGCGAAAACGGGACTGAAAAACTGTCTTCTTAACAAGAATTAATACTTAACATTCATTCGCATTTTCATTTTACAGGAAATTAATTAATTCCCGTCCAATTAAAACTCCCTGCGTTAAAAGACAGACAGATATTAGCTACTAATTTCCAGATTTTTAAAAAGTGCCTCAGTGTAATACGCAGGTATAAAGAAAGTCAGATCATTTATCAGCTTTGCACAGTAAGTGAAAACACTATTACCACACGCTAACTCCACTTAAGCTGATATTTCAAGTGTACCTGTAGTTGTCTCAGAGTAATATCGGAACTGAAGGACATCTAACATTTCCGATTACAAAGAAAAACCCATTTCCCCGTTTGAAACAAACAGTTAGTGAGCTATTATTTTTCAAGGTTATCGGCAATGACTATCATAACTTGTCACTACTTACAATGTTACATAACATTAACATTTCAGCTTAAGTTATTAATGTTGCTCTTACCTCTATCCTTTCCTACAAATATTCATATAAATGATAAAGTAAATTTCATTTCAAAGTATGATATTTAGGGCTCGGGCTTGAATTCGAGTTTTTAAAGTATTCATATTTACAGAATGTTAAGGAATAGCGAAGTGTTGATTTAGCCATTGTGGTATAAAATGGGTTTTTTTATTCTAGTGTAAAAAAATGTAGCATACTCTCAAGTATAACTGCGCAAAATTTTATGCCGTTTAGCCGAACGGAACAAGGGCTGCCGATGCCATTTTTAAACCTCGGTGCACTTCCAACGGTGCACTTCCAACTGCCATTGCATGTAAACTTTAATCGCATGCTTTCTCGTTTCAATTTTCATGTTATTTTTCCACTTTCAGAATCTGCTTTCTCCCACAAAAATAAAGATTCAGCCCATGTTTGCAAAACAGTCCCTAAAATGGGTCGCTGTGAATTCCTAAAAAGTCGTAGGAGGTAAATATTTTTGGGAAGTGAATTACTGTAATCTCTGAAAATTGACAACATGCTAATTCCTACCATTTCCCTTCATACTGTATTTCCAATAACTGTGAATCTTTCCACGCAGATCCACATGCTTATCTTCATATTCACCACCCATATATCCAAATTTTTAGAGATGGTGGAGAGAATGCAAAAACGTAAAACCACGCAGTGCAGTAAATCGTGTGTTATTAGAAAAAGAAGTGAATACATTGAAGAAAGAAACAAGAAAGGTGATTAATGAATGTTTAAGTGGGCACAACATAATATTTGATTAGTGAAGAAACTATGTTCCACAAATAAAATACCGGTATCAAGAATTTGACATATTTGTGTATTTATTTACTTATTTTAAACGATGTTCCAACAAAGGATTTAATGCCAGGCTTTCATAGTGTCACAAATGTCTAATGCGCGTATTTGACAATGTTGGTATTTTAAAGAAAGAACAAAGATAAGAGATTTAACCGCACCAGCCTGTAAAAATGTTGCTCTTTGTGTTAAGTGGGAGGGAAAATTTTGTCTTTAGTAATTCACATAACTTGTCTTTATAGGAATTCACGTATCAAATTGTAGGAATTCACATATCAAAATCCTACAAACAGCAACTTTGAAGGAATTCACCTAACCCGTCGTAAAATATTGACAAACATTATGAAGAACTTGAAACCAATAGGAAAGAGGTAAACTGAAGACCGAAGAAGGAAGAAGAAGATTCGGAGTTTTGGATCATCTGCATCAAACACAGACCTTTCTGAAGTGCTCAGAAGGTAGACAAAAAGCAGGCATAGCCTAATGCCTAAATAGAAGAAAAAGAAGGAGAAATAAATAAAGAAAGATAGATAGAAAGGAACAAAGAAAGAAGGTGCCAAGTACGAGAGCTTAACGCAGAAAAAAATTGTTCGAGCACTAAATATGTTATTAAAATAAGTTAGTACCGATACTAAAATGTTACAGAAATTACTCTTTTGAATGCAATTTTGAGTCTTATAATTGGGTGATTAACTGCATATAAGTTATTTAAAACGACTCGTTAGATTACAGTAAGAGTATTTATTCTCTGTTTGCCATGGCATAGGCTATTACTATCAGGTGGTTCTTGCGGAAGTTTTGGTCTAATGAAGGGAACACACGCAATAAACTGTAGATAAATGGTGGTCTCTGAACTTTTAGCAACTCGGAGAGTTTGATATAAAAACGTGGGTTGACGTCACGCTGCCGGAGCGGAGATACCGTCTCTTTGGAGTTGCCCTGATTGTACACCTACACTTCCGTTTATCAACTCCACTTTTGTTTTCAGCTTGCATGACCGATGTTCTCTTCAGTTTTAACTAACTTTCTTTACACAATACAATCGTTTTACTACTTTGTGATTTCAGTAAATGTGATTTATTTTTAAGCACCTTGCACACAGATAAATCAGAAAATCTGTTCAAATAGTTGTTCCATGGTGTCGCAAGCGACCCCTGGTGATACCTTAAGGGGATATTCTAAGGGAATTTGTTTCCGGGGTGCGCCTAACACTTCAACCACGGTGGCGGAATAGAAAATCTGTTTACGGCTATATATTACCTTACAGATAAAATATTATAAATTTATAAATTATAAAATATTCAGAAAATCGCTGGATTTTAAAGTATTGTGATTCTTTGACGGAATTAGTTCTGTTGACTCGAGCGAAGTTTGTTTGTAACGCGTCACGACCATACGCGTGGTCCGATTTTTTCCAATTTGGCGTGAATGTTCCTTGAAGTGATTGAAGACGACGTATGAGAAAGGATTCTTACTTTTCAATTCCTCCACGGTTCATACAACTTTCACCATACACTTTAGTCATTCTAGAGTATATATTAGCTGGTTTTTCATCTTCACCAAGCAAAAAAGTATCACAGAACGTTGATCAACCAATGTGGAATTTTCAAGAAGACCCAACATCGTTAAACTTAATTTTGAGGTTATAAACAAAGCAATGTTGATCCCTCAGCTGATTAGAACTCATCCCAGTGATGCCAACTTAAAATCCTAAATTTATAAAACTTGTACTACCAACCGTCTTTTCCCCAGACCAATTTGATTCTTTAATTATTGAATGACCCTCGTACTTGTACAAATTCTCTAACCACCTGAAATTGAAATCTACAAGGGATTGTCGCAATTAAGCACACATAAATATCAGAAATCTGGACAGAATCGAACCTGCGAACTTGGAAATAAAATGCCAACGTCATTCCACTGTTCCCACCAGTATAGTGTAGAGTGAAATTGTTAATTTAACTTTCGTGTTTTTAATATCCATGCACATAGGCTTATTCATTTCCGAAAAGTTCTGCTTCAAACAAGATTACAATTAGGTACATAACACTTTCCAACAGGAAAGAATCAAATCATTTGTACTTTGTAATTCGATGGAAGAATCTTCGAGGAATAAGGAGAGGATCAAATACTAGCTGCCTATTGTATTGAAGTCATTAAATTGAAACCAGAATCCTAAAGGCACGTCAATAACAGCTCGCAGCGTTATTTAGGACCGTTTCTATAGAAATATGAGTTCTTTTGCACATGGTATTTTTATAGTTTTTCGGTTCTGTTGTTAAAATGTCAATGAAGTTCGATTTTATTAGTTTATAATAATATTATTATTATTATTGTATGAATGTACTGACAAAAGTATGCACGCACGGTATCATAAAGATGAACTCCACGGTAAATCCACGTCATAAACCTGCAATTAATCAATGTTTCATCTGTGTATACAGAATTACCTCTGTCCCTCAAGTAGACCTATAAATATTTCCCTTTAAAAGTGGAAAAATTGTGAAAATATACCGATTTTGTTGTGTACAGGACTACGGAACAAACGCCATCTAATCCAGAGCCTATACTCCACCTAATATTATTATCTTGTGCTCATCGTTCTGAGTGAAACTTATAGTATAATCTTCGGAGAGGTAACAATTCTGCTAAGCTCAAAAGCTTGAATTTCGTGCGACATCCCATATCAAATGGTACTGGATTGGCCATCAAAAAGATTTACGAAGGACTGTAATAGTTTTGATCACCTTAATTTACATAAGCTATATTGTGAGAGCGTTCAATTAAATTTTAGCCCGTCATGTAAATAAGTAGTAACTTAAGTGTTTTCAATGCAACGCTGTAGAAATCTATTCTAGGTCTAGTATCGCTAAACTAGTATCATATACCGGAGTTTAAGCCCACTGAAGTGTAAATGTTTAACCGTATAATTTCCTGTCTGTAACAAGTACCATAGTAGGAGCTGGAAGTTTATTATAATAGGCAAGTTGTAGAAGTTTCAGCCAGCATTCAAACTCAGCATTCGTACACCCATTTATCAAACACGGAATCACGTAATTTAAGGAATGAAGTATGGTTTTCTTCCAGAACACTAATATTATGAAAAATACATATAAATCTTTAACAATCTACAGAAATGTGGATGCTCATGTGTGCTTTTTCATAATTATGAGAGTTGAGTGAAATCGTTAATAATAACCATGAAAAATCCAAAAGGTTATAAAATAATGTTTTGAAAATGTACTAAAATATGCAAGAACATTTTGCTTTATTCCCCTAGAAATAATAATACTCTAATGATAACTCATATCTAAGAATGCGTAAAACAAGTGAGAGGTAAAGTAAATGGCTCCATTAGCCACTCAGACAAAGAATGATAACAACTTGCCATAAGGTTGAAGAAGCGCGAGTGCAATAATAAATGACAGCCTATGGGTAAGGAAGTAAATCCGCTGGTCTACTGCCTTCTTCAGATAGATGATAGGTATCATATAAGGGAAATCAGACTAAGGAAAGTGATTAGAAAGTGGGGAGAAAAAACCGAAAGCGAGATAGAGTGTGAAAAAAAATTGAAAAGTTTTGTCGACCCAACTACCACAAAACATTCCACATTTAACAACTTAATTAAAATAAGTAAAGTAGCCTAAATTAATTTCGTTATGTTGATTTCGCATATATTTATAATAGAACAGCGCAGTGGCTTCCTGTTCGTGGCTTAGAGGCCGAAGGTGGGGAAAGAAAATGTCTATGCCCGTGCTGGGATGGAGATAGTGATTTAGGCTCTTTTCACACTGGGACCGGTGACCCAGTGACCCAGGAAACCCAGGTGTGAAAAGAGTCAAACACCGGTGATGGTCACCGACGGTCACCGGTGACTGTCACAAGCGACCCAGTGTGAAAAGAGCCTTACACCATTTTACCGCCAGGCGACCCTTCCTCTGTTAGTGGACCGTAAAGAATTAGTTTTAGGTTCGATTCCCGGCGATAACATGCGGGTAGAAATAGTATGAGGAGAAGATTGGATACACAAACTCTACTGCATTTCCAATCTTGAATAGATAGAATAACATACAAGATTTATGCATACATGGATGATGACGCTGCTCGAATAACATAAACGTGAGGTTTTTAATTGTAGATGCACTTCTTGAATCTTGAAGTTCGGCTAAAGATAAGATTAAGTCGCCCCTTACGCTCCGAACAATGCGTTGCTGTTCGCTTGTTATCTCGGCACACCCGATCGTTCCTTCTCTCCAAACTCCCGATCGTACCAAATACAAGCTACCAACCCATACACCAAAATGACAACCCTCTAGCTTACTCGGTACTCCCGACCAGACCACAATCACCTCTTCACATAATCTAAATAATGCAAAACACTAACCACATTAGTTAAGTGCGCGAGCGGAGGCGGCAGCCGAAGCGAAGCGCCCTTGCATTTTCGAATAATGTACGATACACTGTTTGTAGGTTTCGAAAATGTGGCATATTATATCTTCCAGACGTTAGTAAGCCTGTCAACTTTTACGTAAGACATGAGGCTTTTGTTTACCGGTATGACGTCACACTACCAACGTCCAATCACGAGTTTCTACGTAATATGAGGACAGAAGAAGTTGTATAAAAGAAAGTGCATCGCGAGGGAGCGGTGGGCGGGAACATTCATCCAAGGTGCGACTTAAATTTATTTTTTCCCTGAAGTTCTGATTGTATCAAGGTACACATATATAAATGCACTGGCAGACTGTATTAATCGGAGGACCATTTATTGACGTAATAAAGAATAGCGTTTGAAATTGTTCTTTTCAAAACAGCTAGAAGATTGTATATTTAATGCTTAATGCTGAATTTAAACTATTCACAGCAGTAGTTCAAAGCAATGTTATGAATAAGCGATTAACACCTTACTTCTAAAGATAAATCGTCTGTATTTATTTACAAGTCGCAGTTACATAAAATCCCTTTATGACTGCTAATCTCACCGAACTAAACTAATCGTAGTCCTTGGAAACGTACCTTTGGTTTTTGTGAATTATAAGATTACTCACAGATATGAATGATTTCCCCTTTTTATGGCACAAATGTCCGGAGAATTGAAGGAAGCACTTTTAACAACTTCGTAGATGAATCCTTGAGATGTTTAAATTATGTTGAATGTGATGTTGAAGGTAATTGGATCTCTTAATCCAATAAAAAATGAAGTTGAAAGGCCTTTTCGCCCGAAATTAGCACTGTGTGACATGCTAGAAGGTTTGTTGATTGAAAAAGACCCCATTACTCTTGAATATAACGTTGTCCATTTTGAAGAGGTGATATTGGAATATAATAAAAAAAACTGAAGGTTGAAATAATTAAAAATCGCTAACCCAATAATAATAGCTTGACCTAAACATTAGGTTAATTAATCAATACATTAAAAAACAAACTATACTAAATATATAATAAATAAAATAAAGACAGAATTGATAAAATGAGTAGTTATTTTAAAATAAATAAAATCATTTTGGTGTTGAGGTAAAAGCAACAATTGTCAAGACATACCTTGATTGAATTGATTAAAAAAGCCTTTAAAATGACAAATGAAAAACCAAAGCCATCTGAACTAAATTCATGGCAAGCATAGAGAAAGGTATTACATGACGTAACGCCCCATATTAGATTTGTTCCTGCATTCAGCTGAGTTTATAACTACATTATGCATCAAGCTGCTAATGGCATTTATTGAGACTAGAATATGTTTCTATGAAGCTAGTAATGCGTCTTAATTACCATTATAGGCAAGTTGCATACGACTGTTTTTGCTCGACCACAATTAAACGATTAAGTTTTTGGGTTTTAGAATACCTCATAATTGATTAAGTAGACGACTCTCGCCATAAGCTGTTGTAGTTTTAGTCTTTTCTGATAGATGACAGGCTGCGAGGCATGCAGGTTTGCAGCGCTTCTCTTGGGCATTAATGTAAAAAAAACGCATATTAAAACAAAGTAAACTAAATGAAGTATAACATTAAAATTAAGACGAACATAATTCATTTTATTTGAAATACAAATTGTTTAATTACGCATTTATATTTGCTATTCTAAAGATTTCAAGATCGTTCCATCGATGATAATGATACCACACGAGTTTCAAAATGGAAATCAGTGTCCAAATGAGTATGAATACGTCACTCGTAATAAACGTAATATAGTATTTTCGAACAAAAACTGTAATAGAATACTTCTTCTTGTACTGTAAACATTTTCCTATGATATAAGCAGGTCACAGACAAGTCTTGTCTACAGAAATCGTATGACATACGTTGGATTGTAAGTAAACAATTCTTGGAATCGAGCCTTTGTGACCTAGCTGAAAGAAACGACTCGCGTTCGATTCTGCTGTTATCTGACGGAAACCAAGGCAACGGAAAGCATGATTGCGATTGCTGCTCGCTCATTTCCAAATTACACGTCAAACCCATAAAAAGAGCAAATATTGCAAGCTAGCGAGGGGAGATTAAAAGAGTCAATGTACTGCAGAATGTAACAGAAAAGCGTCAGCCTGCTATTGGAAAACCTACTCTTATTCCACATACTAACACAATTCGGAAACAGGGACTTTATATTAACTATTTTATTTATAAAGTTCCGCCTTAACCCTTAACATAAATAAAATAGTTAATATTATAACCCTTAACTGGAGAAAATTAATTTTCTTAATTAGGGACTTTATATGTAATGATTATTCAATTCATACGGTAGCTTTTCCATCTTTATGACTATATGTACCGTTTAGAAGCGGGGCAGTACCGTTATTTACGTATTTTTTTACTATCCAGCCGATTTAATGAAAATCTAAATTTTTTACCTTTAAATGAAAACTCGATTATACTCTAACATGGTCTAGTGTCATTTATTATTCGTAATCTATAATCGTAGCCAATATAAATGTCATTACCAGTAAATTGAATAACCACGGAGTTCATTAAGCGATCCACTAAGCGATTTATTCAGAGAAAATATCACAACGTGTAGTGTAGTGAATGGCGAACTTCTGTCCTGACGAGATCGTGTTATTATTAATATTATTATTATTATTATCATCATTATTATTATATTATTATTTTATTCGGAGAAAATTAAGAAATGCATATAGGCAACAATTGTTGCTTCTTCAACGTGAACAAAATGACAGTAGGCTACTTTAATCCTAGAGAAGAAGCGTCAATCTTTTGTTTGAAACAATTTGAAAAATATTTCTATAATTTGTAAAATAATTTTCTCGAGTTTAATATGTATAGTTTATTTTTTAAATCATTATGTATACAAACTAGTGACTATTATTGAACGTCGATGGTTTGAATTTCACACTTTTTTAAGTTTAAAGTTTTATTTTGAAAACTTTACGTATATGCTTGCAATTACAAAAAGGTGAAAGTACAGTTTTAATGATGATCTCCAGAAAGAATTCAAATTTATTACAGTGGAAAAGCAATGTATTGATGGAACGAAAGTGGTATGCCAACATTGGAATGTCCATTTTCCCTTTGCTCCTTATTCACCATCCCAATCCCTATTTATGAACAATTTGTAGATTCTGTTAAAATAAGAAGCGGCCTTAAAGTAAATTTAGAAATTTACTCCTTATTCACCATCCCAATCCCTATTTATGAACAATTTGTAGATTCTGTTAAAATAAGAAGCGGCCTTAAAGTAAATTTAGAGATTATTTACACTTAAAAGCATACAGGACCGCAATATGGCATATTCTAATTTGAATCAAATAAATGATTGGCAAGATATCATTGTAATTGGTGAACCTGATAGGGATTTTTTGTGATTTCTCTTAGTCATTAAAACGAATTTCTAATACAATGCTATCCCGAACTCCATAAATGTTTCATCTATTCCTTCAATACGTGCATGATCCTTCAAGCTACATCTGGCGTCTAGGACATGTGTTCTGGACCCATCTTTGGATCAGAGGGAAGGTCGGTGATACTTCTTTCAGAACGTACGACAATAAGGTTGAAGGACATGTGATCGAACAGATAGAGAGGTTCCTAACAATTTATTCATCCCATAACACGAATACAATGGATATGCACACTCCCCATCACAATGCAATACAATCCAACCAGCATAAACCCATAAAACCAATTCATTATACAAATGTGACACGTATAAACGCAAATCATGTCACAAATGACATGGGAAAGGGTTATTTGTATTCATATTCGATACATTTTTATAGAATTTCCACATCAATAACTTTTTCCTATAGCAATTCGCATGAAATAGCTGTCGAGACATAGGCTTAATCTGTCGAACTACGATCACATACAGGCCCTCATCATTAATCGTACTTATCGTAAATCCTTACAGCCCCCTCCCGGTTTGGGGCACAGAGCCTCCAAGTGGATGTTCCGGTAGACTAGCCTAGTCTAAATTGGTTACGCTTATTTTCCGAGAGAGCAGAACCCATTGCCTCATAACCCTCGCAGGAATATAAAGTATTATTTGGATGTGAAAGGACCAAGGAGGTTTGTCCAGAGGGTCTAATTTAGGCTTGGAATTCTTTAGGGTGCCGCAAATATACAAGGGCCCCATCCTGGAGGATTTCGTGCCCAGGGTTCTACGTCCATCAACCTCGGCCGGGTTTGCATCCGCGACCCTCGGATCTAGAGGAAGGGCACGCTACCTCTAGTCCACCGTGGCCGACTCATCATTAGTAGATAATTATGGCTCTTCCGTTAGGTACTATCACTTCGTGAAATTTTCGTTACATTTCATCTTCAGCAATAAACACCAAGAGAAATCTAAAATATCTTCCACAAAATAATTAAAATATGAACAATTGTTTATATAACTATCAAAATATGCATTGAATGGCAGAATGATATGCACATAAACAAATAGATAGAATGATAGAGAGAATAAAGGGGGAGAGAGAGAGATAGAGAGAGAGAAAAAAAAAAGAAAGAAAGAAAGAAAGAAAGAAAGAAAGAAAGAAAGAAAGAAAGAAAGAAAGAGGAAAGAAAGAGGAAAGAAAGAAAGAAAGAAAGAAAAAGAAAGAAAGAAAGAAAGAAAGAAAGAAAGAAAGAAAGAAAGAAAGAAAGAAAAAAGAAAGAAAGAAAGAAAGAAATAAAGAAAGAAAGAAAGAAAGAAAAAGAAAGAAAGAAAGAAAGATAAATAGGCTAGAAATAAAGTAAAAAAGGTTCACAGATCCGTCGATTGTACGAGAATAAATGGCATTTCAGTACATGCTTTAGGGTATAGGCTAAGTATTGCCGACATATTTTCTCAGACTTTATAACTTAACCTCTAGCTTCTCAAATTGTTCGTGTAATAATAATATAGGCTTACGAATTTAGACAAAATTACAATTAGAGAATTAGTACCATTTTTAAAATTTGCGAGTGAACTTCTGAAACACAGGTATGTAATATACTTCACCTTAGCTCAGTTACTTTGAAAGTCACATTATTATTATAGCCTACGGTATTTTTGCAACTATTACTCAATTATATATTAAACCTCTTATTATTAAAACATATTTCTTAGTCTATTTCATTCATATGCCGTGTGTTTGATATTGACCAATAACGTTAATAATTCCTCGTATATAGACCAATCACGATCGTTTATCTTATAAAATGCTTCCTAGGGCCGCAAGGATGCAATTTTATCTGGTAAAACGTCATCTCGTTACCGGATACGTAAGACATCAACGTGCCGTGATTAATATGTCACATGGTGACAATTAACAGAATGAAAACAATTTTTTAGAGCACATAACTTGTTTAGAAATTGAAATAATGTAAATGTGTGTCGATTAAAAACATAATTTCGATTCTGTGCTTTTATAGCATTCTGATGCGAACTCCATAGTGTGGTTACACACTATTGGTAGCATTGGAAACTCGAATCGATTCATCGAGTCGACTGTTCATTCTGAAAGCGAGCAGAATGTTGAGAACAAAGCAAGAAAATAATCATTTATAAATTCCGTTACATTTTATTTATGGAATAGTCTTCATATATCCTACTCAAGATCACGAATTTCATAAGATAAATATAGGCTATTGACAAACTCGTAATCTCTCGTGGGATTATCTATGATAAACATATGGTATATCAAGCTACAAATAGTAGCTTAAAATATGAAAAGCAAAATGTGTCTTAAATTTCTACGAACATTATGATTTGTAAAGATATCACAAAATTTCAATGGTAAAACATCCAACTATAAATGTGTAGTTACATATAAATCCTAACTTAGCAGGTAATAGAATCTATTTTGTCCCCTTTGCTCGTACTAACAAGCCAATTTGGCTCTACTAGAATATTCTTGGAAACACGCTCCTATTCCCTGTCACTAGGTCTTCGCATTTCTGATATTCAATTTCCATACACACTCGAGTCGCTGTGAAAATCTTGCAAGTTCCCTCAATAGATTCAATGCATTTTCAATGTCGCATACCTAGTAACGTGTGAACCTGCTTTGCGGTTATGTAAACACAATTCCACGAAAACGCACTTGTAAGAAGCTGGATTCAGACAGCCTTAAGAGGTGAGGCTGATTACTTAGGACAAGGCATTTAATAACCATAAAATAATGAAAGAATGCAAAATAAAAAATGCACTTATGACCTAAAAATAGTGAAAAAATGACACAACAATTTTAAAAAATGACCAATAAATTTTCCATTATTACTTATATGAATTGCTAAAAGGAATTTAACGGATGAGAGTGCATTATACATGAATTTACAATATAAAACTTACTTATTTTGTTGCTAAAAAAGCAAGTAAATTTATACTACTTGGACACCCTTAGCGGAAAAAAAATTTCTGAACTGGCATGCCCATCAAATTACCTCTAGCAAATATATACCATTTAAAAAGAAAGAAAAAGACAATTCTTTATTGCCTCAAGACAAACTGCTATGGTGTTTACAACAAACCTGAATTAAAATAAACTATGAACACTTTGTGGGAATTCTTAAATAAAAACGATTGTCTGTTGTCTAAAAGTAACGATTTGTGCATGGAAAAGCTCCTCTTTGTCTCCACTGAATCATGACCTAAAATGCCGTAAAAGACAAAAAATGCCGAAAATGAGCTAAAAATGCAGAAAATGACCTAAAATTGCCTATCTCTTAAAAATGACGAAAAATGCAAAATAAAGGGAAAGAAATGCAAAAACAAATTGCCCTTATTTAATCAATTATTTCATGACACACATTTATGTATATTCGAGCTACCTTTTAACTTTCATATAAAAAAGATGCAAAATCATCAAATGCCTTGCCCTAGGTAATAAGAACAGGTACTTTTTAGATACATCATCTAACAATATTCTTAACAGGTAACTGTGATTTGTGATATAGGCTAGCTGAACTTTCCGATACCTGATCATAATAAGTTTTTTCCATAGTGCATTCCGACGGTAGTTTAGGTACCAGCACACGGAAGGACGTAGGTTAAAATACAGGTTCTATGATTTTCTTCCTGCAGCACCTCGGATTAGCAGAAATACCTCGTCCACATTCTGATCATCCAGAGGCTTATTCTGCATGAAACGTTGTATAAGGTTTGTTGGTTTATGGTTATTTAATGACGGGATGTACTGGAACTTAGGCCTGTGACCGTCTCGCAGGAGTTCTTTTACATGCCTGTAAATCAGCAAACATGGGTCTGTCACATTTATGCAAAGATAAATGCTATCGACCCGGGCTGGGATGGAACCCGTTACCCTAAGCACAGAAATCTAACACCTTACTGCGCCACCTATTGGATCAATAATTTCCTTCTTTATCGTTGTCTTCCCAACATAACCAGGAAACAAGATCTCAGAATAATGATCTCTTATTGGCAATTCCATGTCATCGCACATCTCTGTACTCTGCCTTATTCACTGTATCCACTGTCCGCACCTGCAGAGAGTTAACCGAGATTATAACCGCGATTATAACCTAGACATTTTTTCCATCCGACCAGTAAGAACTTCATGATTTTTTAACTAACTTAAATGTTACGAAAAATAAATTGGAATAAATTTTTAAGCAAGCCGAGTATTCGCCCAGTATTTTATTATTTGTAGAGTGAATGGTAACTTCAGTGTAGTTCAAGCGACTTCTGGTTAAACTCTTTCACCGTGATCTTGAACATGGTTTCATACAGGCAAGCAGCAATTAAATTAATGGACTTCTAAGCCGCTTTATTGCTGAAGAAATGTCGTTAACAAAGTTGGCATTTAGTTAACCTATGCAGCATGGAATTCTGATTTCGCTCTAAGCTTACACTTAAGAATGCCTGTTATCAAGTGCACACTGCTAATTTTATCACATAAAAAGTAAACTGCATTCTATTACAGATCTTGGAGGCATTTCGGATCTCTGAATGTTGAGGCTCACTGATTTTGACAATAGGCGAATGAAGATTGTAAGATTGTCACCCTTATGCACCGATCGCCTTTATCCCCAGGAATACACCGGTAATTTATTTCTGTAAGAGGCTGAGTCGACGTCAATACCATTACGCTGTCGAAAAGATCAGACCAACGGAAAGATCCGAATGACCTCAAGCAACAGAAATATTACTTTATTAAAATTCGTCCTATAAAAATTCTGCAAAGAATAAAACTATCCTGAACATTATAATATTCAGCAACTCTTGTCATACACAAATTTCTCCGAAATCGACTAGTATATTTCCGAACATCTAATTTGTCAGTAACTCGGATAACAAATGCGTAATAAAAATTTTCTGTCGATATTTTTATTCTCTTCCTTTAGGCTCACTGTTTGGTAAATGTATAATAGGGTTATTTTCTGGAGTTGACGTATTTTCTTTAAAGCTTTTGTTACATGGGCAAAATTTACTTCAAAGTAAAAAATAATATCCAAAATACTGAAATTAAAATATCACTATAAAATTTCTGGCCACATGTGTTCAAACTCCTTCAAAAATGTAAACGTTAACTGGTTACATAACCCAGATAATTCATCAAAGCATAATTCGGGATATTTCCCAGTCTGTAAACACCGAAGATGGAAGTAAAACTTCTGTGGTATTGCGGTTACCGGCAGACTAAATTAATCGCTAATCTAAGTACGGTATCCGGTTTCTATGAATTTTCATTATCAGCACTGGGTAGGAATTTACAACCTTTCTACATTATGTAGCACAATTTTTCAAATCCAAATCGGTAAATAATAACAATAGTAATAATTTATTATAATTCCAAGTTCGAAGTTTATAAGTGGACTAAGCCTACAATAAAATTTACGCCTAAACATTAACCAATCCCTTAAATGGGCGTAAGCTCCTTAATCCTGCATGTTCATCCGTGAAAACTGTAAAAGAACTATCGCCTTTATTGGTAAACAGGTAACTTTCATATTGATACTTAATCTGAATATTAAACCGTATTTTCTGGAAGTCTGTAATATCAGTCAAACAACATGATTGTGAGCATGATACTCAAGTAGACATTTCAGTTCCCTTTAATGGTAGTTCATTCAGAATAATGTTGACGATTATTGTATCAATGGGTGTTAAGACATTGGCTTTCTGTTCCAAATTTGGGTTCGATCCCGGCCCGGATCGATCGCTCATTTTATGTGTGCGTAAAATCGTTAGCCCCATGTCTCTCTCAGGCATATACGAGTGTACTGAATATGTTGAAGGGTGTGGTATGCTTAGGCGCGACCTCCCATTCATCATCACAAATCCACAAAAATCCCAGATTCGACATTCACTGTAGTTAGTGTTGTTTTAAGTTATCAATGTTTTAAACTCTACATTTAGATTAACTCATAAATAATATAGATAATGGATGTAATTATAAATTAGTGAAATATAAATTATACAGTGCATGTAGAGGTCACTCATAGGAATCCAGGACAAGGGCCAATGAGTATTAAAGTATTAAATAAATAATTAATGGGACTGGTGACATTTACAAGTCGATGTAGCAGTACACTATTGCCATTAAATAACCGTTAACAAGCAAATAAACAATTATAATGATGACATTTTATTAAAAACATCCGCTCCACATACCGGATGACCAGACAGATCCATAATAAGAAATACATATGCAATTTTTATTGTGATTTAATAGAAAGCATAAGAAAATAATATGACTGAAAATTTAAAATCTGTTCCTCCAGAATTTTTGTGACATTCTCTGTTGTTAAGCTTCTTGAATAAAAGTTACACCCCGGGCTTCGAAAAGGTGACCTTTCACCGTCCATGCATTTTTAGTAAGCCTATATTTCTCACAAATAAGGAATGCAGAAACAGTAAATAGCATCTATCTCTTCATTACTCGCATTGCTTGTTCAATAATTTATTTTGCTTACTGAATTCTTCTTGCATAAATGAAACTGGGTGGATAAGAAAATAAATAATATCAGAAAATAATATGATAAATTATAACAACGAGAAAAACATAGAGAAAGAGTGAAAATAACAAAAATGCAACTTAAAAGAACTAAAAAAAGATAATATTGAACATCAAATAATCAGAAGTTCTAGAAGAGGTAAAAGAATGAAGTTAGTGAAAAAAAGAGGAATAAGTAAAATAAATAAATAAAAGACAGTAAGACTTCTACTTCTACTAGTGCCTATCCGTTCCGGATGTTGGTGACCATCATAGCTATACCACTATGCTTGTTCAAAAAAGTTCCTCACTCATGTGTGACGTTCATGTCCATTACGACGATATAGTACTAAAAAGCGGGAGAAGAGAACTAGGTTAAATAGTAGAAAATCTTAAAATAAGGGAAGAAAAATCTAGGAAATTGAAAATCATAAATATCAGAGAAATTAAATAAAAGACTTGTTATTCGTCCAATAGTAAGCAAGAATAAGAAGTAACGCAAGCCTGGATAATTTATTATTTATTATCTGTATACATCAACAGAATGAAGAATAAATGTTCCATTTGCTGTTTTTCAATAACGTTGGTAGATTTCTTGTAAATTAAATGCAAAGATTATTATGTGGACCACATATTCGGCCCTTTAAACAGGTGTCTTCCATCTCGTAGTGTGTCTGTTGTGTATGAGTGACAGACAAGCTCACTGCCAACGCATCGACTATTTATTCATCTCTTTAACCATCGACTTAGTCACAGAACGCAGATTATACGACGTCCACTTGTTCAGTAAAATTCAGGCACAAACATACTTATTGTAAATACTGTACCTCTTATTCATTAATTTGCATCTAATATATAAAGTCGAATGTGTGTTTGTGGATATGTATGTATGTATGTATGTATGTATGTATGTATGTTTGTTCCTTATACAAATCTACATTTCTTTACCAATTTACACGGAATTTTGCACACATACCCAGTTAAGCCCGGGAAGTATAGCGGTCAACATTAAAATTCAAACAAAATACTCCTTCCCTTGAAAATTATATAATTTCTGAGAATTTTATACTGAAAAAATGAATTGCTGTTTAGTTCACATGGCAACCGTGAATTGTTTACTATGATTACATAGGGCCTTGGCAAGTATATAGCCTAATGCTGAACTTTAACGAATTATGATTCCATCGATGTAATATATTGGCGAAAATAATTACTGAAAATGAAATCCACGAAAATAAAGCACAGTGTGATGTAGTCACGTAACTTTCTCTACCCTCGACATAAGAAATATTTACTCACTTCACATTTTGATGTAGAATAAGAGGGACAACTTAAGTGTGTGAGTATGCTATATCAAAAGTCTGTAAATAATCCTTTCCGCTGATAAGCTATCCATACCTGTAGGCTTTGTATTAGTTGAGAAATAGGGATGTTTATCATAGGCCCTAAGCATGGGATGGAACATTTTGAGTCCTATGCTCGAAGTACCCATATATTATGTCCCGGGTTCTAGGGGAGGAAAGTATGAAAGTGATACTGCATTTCTCTTTTATTTCAGCTCCGAAACGATTGTATAGTAACATGAGAATGAGAAATAAAATTTTCCGTCAAGTCAGTACAATCTTATGTAATTTGTGTTTCTTCTTATATCAACCGCTCCCAAGCATGATGTGTAGAAGCAACGGAATGCAGCATTCCACATCCTCTATGAGCCATAAAAAGCTATATCCAGCGTTTTCTGATGGAATAGTTTGAGTGTGATAAATCTTTTTCTTCATTTCAAGTTCTACATACATAAAGTCCTTCATAAGTTAATTTCAAATTAAAAAATACAAAGCCCGGGCGACGCCGGGCCTTTTCAGCTAGTCTAATATATAAAGTCGAATGTGTGTTTGTGGGTATGTTTGTTCCTTATACAAATCTACATTTCTTTACCAATTTACACGGAATTTTGCACACATACCCAGTTAAACCCGGGAAGTATAGCGGTCAACATTAAAATTCAAACAAAACACTCCTTCCCTTGAAAATTATATAATTTCTGAGAATATTATACTGAAAACAATGAAATGCTGTTCAGTTCACATGACAACAGTGAATTGTTTACTGTGATTACATAGGGCCTTGGCAACTATATAGCCTAATGCGGGACTTTAACGAATTATGATTCCATGTAATATATTGGCGAAAATAATTACTGAAAAATGAAGTACACGAAAATAAAGCACAGTGTGATGCAGTCACATAACTTTCTCTACCCTCGACATAAGAAATATTTACTCACTTCACATTTTGATGTAGAATAAGAGGTCGTATTGCAGGAACAACTTAAGTGTGTGAGTATGCTATATCAGAAGTCGGTAAATAGTCAGTTATCCATAGCTGTAGGCTTTTTATTAGTTGAGATTTATCATAGGCATGGGATGGAACATTTTGAGTCCTATGCTCGCAGTGTATTATGTCCCGGGTTTTAGGGGAGGAAAGTATGAAAGTGATACTGCATTTCTATTTTATTTCAGGCCCGAAACGGTTTAACATGAGAATGAGAAATAAAATTTTCCGTCAAGTCAATACAATCTTATGTAATTTATGATTCTTCTTATTTCAATCCCTCCCAGGCATGATGAGTAGAAGCAACGGAATGCAGCATTCGACATCCTCTATGAACCATAAAAAGCTATATCTAGCGTTTTAGCTTTCTGAGGGAATAGTATGAGTGCCATATGTTGTTCTTCCTCATTTCGAATTCTACATACATTATTATATCAGGACCTAGAGTTTCAACATCGAAAGTCCTCCATAAGTTAATTTCAAATTACAAAATACAAAGCCCGGGCGACGCCGGGCCTTTTCAGCTAGTCTAATATATAAAGTCGAATGTGTGTTTGTGGGTATGTTTGTTCCTTATACAAATCTACATTTCTTTACCAATTTACACGGAATTTTGCACACATACCCAGTTAAACCCGGGAAGTATAGCGGTCAACATTAAAATTCAAACAAAACACTCCTTCCCTTGAAAATTATATAATTTCTGAGAATATTATACTGAAAACAATGAAATGCTGTTCAGTTCACATGACAACAGTGAATTGTTTACTGTGATTACATAGGGCCTTGGCAACTATATAGCCTAATGCGGGACTTTAACGAATTATGATTCCATGTAATATATTGGCGAAAATAATTACTGAAAAATGAAGTACACGAAAATAAAGCACAGTGTGATGCAGTCACATAACTTTCTCTACCCTCGACATAAGAAATATTTTCTCACTTCACATTTTGATGTAGAATAAGAGGTCGTATTGCAGGAACAACTTAAGTGTGTGAGTATGCTATATCAGAAGTCGGTAAATAGTCAGTTATCCATAGCTGTAGGCTTTTTATTAGTTGAGATTTATCATAGGCATGGGATGGAACATTTTGAGTCCTATGCTCGCAGTGTATTATGTCCCGGGTTTTAGGGGAGGAAAGTATGAAAGTGATACTGCATTTCTATTTTATTTCAGGCCCGAAACGGTTTAACATGAGAATGAGAAATAAAATTTTCCGTCAAGTCAATACAATCTTATGTAATTTATGATTCTTCTTATTTCAACCCCTCCCAGGCATGATGAGTAGAAGCAACGGAATGCAGCATTCGACATCCTCTATGAACCATAAAAAGCTATATCTAGCGTTTTAGCTTTCTGAGGGAATAGTATGAGTGCCATATGTTGTTCTTCCTCATTTCGAATTCTACATACATTATTATATCAGGACCTAGAGTTTCAACATCGAAAGTCCTCCATAAGTTAATTTCAAATTACAAAATACAAAGCCCGGGCGACGCCGGGCCTTTTCAGCTAGTAATATATAAAGTCGAATGTGTGTTTGTGGGTATGTATGTTTGTTCCTTATACAAATCTACATTTCTTTACCAATTTACACGGAATTTTGCACACATACCCAGTTAAGCCCGGGAAGTATAGCGGTCAACATTAAAATTCAAACAAAATACTCCTTCCCTAGAAAATTATATAATTTCTGAGAATATTATACTGAAAACAATGAAATGCTGTTCAGTTTACATGACAACAGTGAATTATTTACTGTGATTACATAGGGCCTTGGCAACTATATAGCCTAATGCTGGACTTTAACGAATTATGATTCCATGTAATATATTGGCGAAAATAATTACTGAAAAATGAATTACACGAAAATAAAGCACAGTGTGATGCAGTCACATAACTTTCTCTACCCTCGACATAAGAAATATTTTCTCACTTCACATTTTGATGTAGAATAAGAGGTCGTATTGCAGGAGCAACTTAAGTGTGTGAGTATGCTATACCAGAAGTCGGTAAATAGTCAGTTATTTATCCATAGCTGTAGGCTTCGTATTAGTTGAGATTTATCATAGGCTCTAAGCATGGGATGGAACATTTTGAGTCCTATACTCGCAGTATATTATGTCCCGGGTTTTAGGGGAGGAAAGTATGAAAGTGATACTGCATTTCTATTTTATTTCAGGCCCGAAACGGTTTAACATGAGAATGAGAAATAAAATTTTCCGTCAAGTCAATACAATCTTATGTAATTAATGTTTCTTCTTATTTCAACCCCTCCCAGGCATGATGAGTAGAAGCAACGGAATGCAGCATTCGACATCCTCTATGAACCATAAAAAGCTATATCTAGCGTTTTAGCTTTCTGAGGGAATAGTATGAGTGCCATATGTTGTTCTTCCTCATTTCGAATTCTACATACATTATTATATCAGGACCTAGAGTTTCAACATCGAAAGTCCTCCATAAGTTAATTTCAAATTACAAAATACAAAGCCCGGGCGACGCCGGGCCTTTTCAGCTAGTAAACAATAAAAGATTAATCTAATAATTTATTTCAAGAATCTTGTTATAAAATAATGCGTTAATGAAGGTATGGCTTATAAAGTAACTATTCCATGTATTTTTTATTTTGTAAGAATTACAAATCAAAATTTGGAGAGAAGCATCAACAAAAATAACGAACAGTACATAGGCCATCTGAATCATACAATTCACTCACGAAAACAGTCATTAACGGCAGTGTGTGTCGGCATGCTGACCGCATGCCCCCAACCCTGCCATCTGCCTATGGTAGATAACGCTGGTCGGATGGTAGGCCTAGTCCCTCAAAGGATGTAACTCCACGAAGTTTAGTTTTTTTTATTCCTCAATGGTAAATTAGATTTCGTTTTTTTCTTTTTAGCTTCAAAATCTTTTATATTCCAATGTCCTTAACGAACGAGCTTCTCTAGGATGAATAACTGATGGCATCATAACCCTGGAGTCTAGTCATCCTCTAACAGAAATGAGTAGCCTACATAACCTTTCCACCTTCACAATCCGAATGCCTCAAAACCTGGGATCCTCAACCCCCGGAGCTAAGCATCCATTGCATTTATAGGGATCGCTTTATCTTTCTACAGTTTATTCCTATCTTGATTAAATCTTGCACACTTAGCCTTCGTGTTTTCATCGACATTCACGAAATTCCTCCTTTTTCTTTACTACCGAAATGCCATCGAAGAAAAGAAAGGGTATTGGTCATAAAAACACTGCAGCCAAAAGAGGGAAGAGTAGAGTTTGAAAATAGGAAGTGTTCCATAAGTTTAGATTGAAGTACAATCAAAATACAAAACCCAGGCGATATTGAAAAAAAAATATATCATATTAGATTCCCCTGTAGCATAGACTGCATTGGCAAGCTAGAAAAAAAAAGAAAAAAAAAGCAGGCGGGCTTCGTTGGAAATTCGAAATTCACACCTATTAATTACTTATATTTGAGACCTCTAATAGCAGTGGCTTTTAGGAGGTGCAACCGCACCACTCAAAGAAGTATGAAATATCTCCAGGAAACTTGATAAATATGATGTAAATATTAAGTAAATTTATAACCGAAATACTGAGATCATGTATTTGACATTTAACTTTAAACCATAGTCGTTTACAAGAACTGATTTTTAAATCTCATATTCGTTCTGGAACTTCAGTCTGGCACAAAATTACAAGTTACATTTTTTGAAACCTTAAAACCGTTGTTAACACTTCTCATCTATTTCTGGATGAAAGACTTTAATTTATTTTTTATTTTATTTTATATACCAAAATTCGATCTATAGGAAGACCCAGGAAGATATGAAAAGATGTGAGACCGGAATAGGCTCTAACCTAATCCTTGAAGATAGAAGAAGAAGAAGAATAATAATATATTTTTTTTTCTTAATCTTGCATACACAAAATCAAAACACTTTCCATGGTTGGATGTGACGAGAGACCTAAGAGACGAAATATTTTAAATGATCCAGAACGAAATGTCAATGATACTAAAGAGAAGATGACAGGTCTGCCCAACCACTTTCATTTGCCTAAATTGATGTTCCGTTGCACTTACTAACGTTTGAGCACCTACCTTTTTTTCTACTTATGTGAAACTTCTAAAAAACCTTTGGGAAAAAATAATATTGCTACAGTATACTAGTACAGCTTTTTATTTAATCCCAGACTATATATTTTGTTATGCTTTTCTGGCATTGGAGAAGTGGGAATTATAAGGGTAATTCATTGATACAGGGGAAATAAGGGGACTGATAATTCGAAAAATAATATACCAGTAATGTTTTCTCAGTGTTAATTCAATTGTCTGCTAATATGAAGATTTTCTTATAGAGCAGAAACTAATACTGTTACACCTTCAACCAATATGAGATTTAAAGGGGAAGGAATATTTCCTTATTGATAAAATATCGTTATATTGCCTCATTACAGCAATATACCTGAAAAAATATATTTAGCCTCCCTGCTGTCCCTAGCCACTAAAATATTTACAGGTACTATATGGTAAATATATTTTTTATTTTTTTTGATACTCCAATACATATGACCCTATTTTACCTTGAAGGTATGTTAGGGTTTTAAATATAACAAATTAACAAAATTAATATTTACAAACTATCTTACAAGTAATAATTAAAAACGGGAATGAACATAATTTACGAAACGTACAAAATCTTGTTTGCAACACTCTTTTCTAAAACTGTCAGTGGTGCTGAAAGTGTAGTGTCACAATAGTTTAGTTTACACCTTAATTGAAAACGTTGTCTTTCAAATCTGGGATATTCCAGTAAAAGATGTTTCACTGTTTGTTCAATTTCTCCACATGGGCAAGTATAGTCACATTCTATTTTTATTTTAAATCTTCGGTAAATATTTGTGTACATATTTTTTATTTTAATTTTTTTAATTTCTTAAACACGTTTTTCTTAAATAACTAAATTAACACCCGTCTAATTAGATGTTGTATTTTCTATGGTCTTTCATTAACGTATCTGAAGAACTATTAATTTCTTTTTAACTACCAGCTTATGAAGTGTCATTGGTAAAAGTAGCCCCCCCCCCAACAAGAAGCTTGATTCGCACACTGACAAAGAGTAAAAGTTTTCTAAAGGCTATGATATTTTTAATTTGTATACTACTATGGTGTATTTATCATAGAGCAAAAATTAACACTGCATAGCCTTCAGGCTGCGCGATATCTTAAGAGGGATTGTACACCGCTATGGGTAATTTGTTTTCGATTTTTTTATTGGCTTAAGTGAAAGAGGGGTTTTTTCCTAAATATTTCTGCAAAGTTTTATAACAAATTTAACTCTTTTCGCAGAATTATAACTCGTATGTCAGATAATGTGTTGTAATTTTAATTTACTGTCTAATTTTTAAACAGATTTTCCCCCAAAAAATATTTTTTGGCAACGTTAAACATGATATTTCTAAAACTAAATTTTACAGTATCACTTCACTTATCATGCTCTAGAAGAAAAAACCATAAATAAAATAATTACATTGAGAAATAAGCCTTTTTAATCTGTATAGGCAGTGCAATTTTTAAATATTTTTGTTAATGTAAATTTGAATTTGGTGTAACTTCTATTCTAAGGTCTTTGATAATTGGGCAAAAAATAAAGCATATTAGCTTAATATCTTTAACAAATCATGTGTCTTATGATACGATTTGATTTAAAAGTGAAAAAGTATATTCCCTTACTACTTGGTTTAATACAACACAGATTTAGATTTCTTATAAATCACACTAAAGATAATGTAAATGTGTTGCATAGTATAGAATCTATCACTGTTTTAATGAAAGCTGTCTTACATATTATACGACAGCGGTGTATGATCCCCTTAATAACAAATCTGTTAAATGCACACTGTACTGTAAATGTGTTACTCACCAATATTTCCATTGCCGTGACACCCAACGAAAATCCAGAAGGAGATGAATATTGTCGTCAATCTTGAGAGAGCTGGGTTCAACATCCCGTGCATTGCTGGTTTACGGGATGAAGTCGGCTTCAGGAACGCAGCAGCGTATGAAGTTAGAATTCGTTAGAAGCCATCTCTCCTACTCCACACACCCCATGCACCAGCTGGATAAGATTCCAAAACAAATATTCACAAAGTCATGTCAATCAGATCGACAATTAGGTTAAGATACGTAATAAGCTTGAATGAAAGGGGTTATGAAGTAAGCTTCTATAAGATGTAAAGTTGCTCTTCCGTGAAGTGTTGCTTCTCACATGTGAAACAGAGACAATACACACGAATTTAAACGTCAGGTTGGGTGAATTTTGTGGATTTGAGTCCACCAGCTGTTTGCAAACGCGAATGGTTTATCAAGAGACGTTGGGGGAGGTAGAAGGGTTGTGTGTGTGTGGCTGTAAGAGTGTGTGGGTTTCAAATCGATTTTCACGCGGCCGCCGTTACCGTCGCAGACCACTGATACCTACACACTGGCAACCAACTCACTACCAGCAACAAAACTTAACACCCATGTTCACATGAAATAATGATATCTACAGTGCGAACAGGTGCCCCTTATCACTGTGTCGAACCGGCAACTAGTGTTCTTGTTCCTCTTTACCGCCTAAACCCACGAGAAATTGACTTGTCAACTGCAGCGCCTAGCTGGCGAGCTCATACAAAGATGGCGCCCGGCGCGCTTGATAACAACTCGCACTCAGGTTCTACGCCACGATATCGCTCCATTTTCAGGGACACCTCGATACATTTTTGTGTTCCAGCTTAGAGGGGGTTCCAGCTGATTTACAGTGTCACTGACACTCCCCTCAAGGTTGTTTACGGCAAACATCATTTATACTTCATTATATGAAGCAAACACATTATTTGATATCAACACTAATATTTATAATCAAGTTCCTAATGCTGTGTCAATATAATTTATCAATTAAAATTATAATAATATCTCGTCACTTAAACCTCTTACTCGATAAAAAATATAATATAATGATTAATATCCTATATGCAATTTACAAGAAATAACCATTGAATAGTGGCTTCATAGGTCTCATAAATTATAAAATTTATTTTCGTTAAAAGTGACTTCCCCCAAATTATTATTGATATGCCAACAGTTATCAGTTCTTCTTTGAATTGGATCAATTAGAGCATTGTTAATAATTTTTAATAAAGGATGATTTTTTCGTAATTATTTATTAAACCACCGATATACCGAGAGAGACTAGGAATTCACCATATTCTCGGTTTAATATCGTTATATTATAGTCTAGATTGTTAAGTAATAGAATTTCTATATCATGAAAAATTGTATGTGTATAAATTCCGCCTCGATACATTCGCGGAGCTTCGAATGACACAAAAATTTAAATGTGGTAGGAGTTTTATTATATAGAGTAACATTTGAAGAAAAATATTTACAGAGAAAGAAACCCCGGAAAGTTGACTTATCAGTCATTAAGTGATAATTTTATATGTGCATTTTTTATATAATATCAAAAGAGCAAACGATTAGTTTTTCGCTGGGCGCTAGTGATTATTAAGATAAGCCTATTATACTCCTTCTAAAAATATAAGTTTTTTTTAAATCTTACGTGATACACTCACATAACTTTATCTACCCTTCATAATGCGTCACAGTTTAATAGGCCGCATTGTGGGAGTGAGCATTCACTCAGTTCGGTAAGTTTTATACAGCCGTATTATCCTCGAAGCAAGATTAAAATATCTGAGTTTGTTGACTAGGTTGATAGCTTATAGTTACTCTTCAGATAATTAATAGCAACATGTTTCAAATAAATGTTTAACTCTTAATACATATTCAGTTTTTATACAAAATTGAAACAAAGCAGTTTTCGAGAAAATCGCAAAAAAGTCCTTAATGTAAAGTAGTAGTAAAAAGGATGAGGAAGTCGTCGCCATGCAGATAATTAACACAAAAAATTTATTTTTCATTTTGGAGTTATTTAATACACAAACACAGATATTTTCCAAAATTATATTTTTGTATTCAGGGGTTCTCAAAAGATGTAGGCATAGGCCTATTAATGCTGAAAACTTGACTTCGAATTTCAGGGTTGAATACAATGCCGGTCCGTATGAGGTTTAAGTACCTACTTAAAGGTAAAAATCTAAGAACTGTGTTACAATGTTCATGGTCAACGGATGTTTAGACAAATCAATAGCAAGATATAAAAGCAAGATTTACGTCGATGCGATTGTACGAAGTATGTAGGCTATATCCCGTTAAATGTTCACTGCGAAATAGCAGTCCTATATAGTAATAACTAGCTGAAAAGGCCCGGCGTCGCCCGGGCGTTGTATTTTTTAATTTGAAATTAACTTATGAAGGACTTTATGTATGTAGAACTTGAAATGAAGAAAAAGATTTATCACACTCAAACTATTCCATCAGAAAACGCTGGATATAGCTTTTTATGGCTCATAGAGGATGTGGAATGCTGCATTCCGTTGCTTCTACACATCATGCTTGGGAGGGGTTGAAATAAGAAGAAACACAAATTACATAAGATTGTACTGACTTGACGGAAAATTTTATTTCTCATTCTCATGTTACTATACAATCGTTTCGGAGCTGAAATAAAAGAGAAATGCAGTATCACTTTCATACTTTCCTCCCCTAGAACCCGGGACATAATATACTGCGAGCATAGGACTCAAAATGTTCCATCCCATGCTTAGGGCCTATGATAAACATCCCTATTTCTCAACTAATACAAAGCCTACAGGTATGGATAACTTATCAGCGGAAAGGATTATTTATAGACTTTTGATATAGCATACTCACACACTTAAGTTGTCCCTCTTATTCTACATCAAAATGTGAAGTGAGTAAATATTTCTTATGTCGAGGGTAGAGAAAGTTATGTGACTACATCACACTGTGCTTTATTTTCGTGGATTTCATTTTCAGTCATTATTTTCGCCAATATATTACATCGATGGAATCATAATTCGTTAAAGCATTAGGCTATATACTTGCCAAGGCCCTATGTAATCATAGTAAACAATTTACTGTTGCCATGTGAACTAAACAGCAATTCATTTTTTCAGTATAAAATTCTCAGAAATTATATAATTTTCAAGGGAAGGAGTATTTTGTTTGAATTTTAATGTCGACAGCTATACTTCCCGGGCTTAACTGGGTATGTGTGCAAAATGTCGTGTAAATTGGTAAAGAAATGTAGATTTGTATAAGGAACAAACATACATACATACATACATACATACACACTTTCGATTTTATATATTAGATACTCGTGCGGGAAGTGTGTTTTAAAAGAATTGAAAGAAAGTTAGAATGAAGTCGAGTTTTTTTTTTTTTATTTCCGAGATTCTGTTATAGACTTCACGCTTATGCATCAAATATATTTTATCTTAGATAAGAAAAATCCCTCTAGGCAGGCCTAGAGGCTGAGGTAGATTTCGAAGAGCTTTTGGTTTGATTTATTGTCGCTGCGCAGTACTCTCCTTCTTTAGCCTTGGCACGGCAAACCCGCAATAATAAGGACTGAATTCGGCAAAGAGCAAAAGACTACAATCATTTGTTTTGAAAACAAGAATAGGATATAATATTCTGGGAGGCCGTGCGCAAGATCAGCAATGAATAAAATTAGCAAAGCCGCTAAACAAGACAAAATTATGATATTATAATAATTCTTTTAAGTGTTATTATTTTCAAACATTAAAATCTCGCGTCATATGAGAGCTATCAAGAAACTATTTATTAATTTGTAGAGTACTCATCAAGAGCTTTTCAACGATACCCCACAAGACGTAGTTTCAAAAGTTTCGAATTTTCATCCCCCACCCCCACCCCCACCCTCATTCGAACCCCCAAATCGTTGGTGTCACTGTGAACTCCATAGGGAGTACTCTAATTTATTCAAACAAAGTTTCCCTCTATACTTCATAGGGGCCGAGATATACATTTTTAAAAATTTCAACCCCCTCCCCCGACCACCCCCTTGGGCCAAATTTGCTCATTAACGAACTTGTCCGAACTATTGGGCCTAAAAATGACATAATAAAATTTGGTTCAAATATCTTCAAAATTACGGCCGCTAGCGTGTAAAGATATATATATATCACAATTTTTTTTTTTTTGAACGGGCGGTGGTTTCGTACTTAGGGGAGCATGAAACGTAAAGATATGAAAGAATTATTCGAAAATCATGACATGGTATCCATTGCAATAGGTAGATTTTTCTTCGAAATCTACCTAAAAAACCTGAAAATCAAAATAGAATTTAAAAAAATAAATAAAAAAAAAATAAAAAAAAAAGCAATTAAGTACAAACATCTGTTCGAAAATCGAGGCTCCAAGTATGCCAACCTTAATACATTACTATTTTATTTGGTGCATTTCTTGACGTCATGCACAATCACGTAGGCTATGCTTAGTAGCGCTTGATTACTTTCGCCTGGTATTTTTCACAAGTTGTTAATGGTCATTGCCCATGTTCTTATTTTCGTTTGTTACTAAAAATGTAGTAGTTGCGTGGTAGGCCTACTTAGTTCCTGAACACTGATCTTGGGTTTGATATAAAAACGCACCAGTGCGGTAAGTAGTGCGGTAATTAGTGCGGTAAGTTTCCGGTAATGGGTACTGGAAACTCGACTTTCCACCAAAAGCTTGGACGAGAAAGGAGGAAGAAACACTGCCGTGGAAAAAGAAATAAAAATGACCAGGTAATAAATAGGAAGCCTGTAGCTGTATGAAGCATATTATCAGCGTCGTATTATACTGCTTAGAATTTCTGACTGTTATCATCAGGGTTCGGATGTTTATGACCTAAAAAAGTGGGAAATATAACAGGAATATAACAGTAAATATGCTCTTAAAAATTATTGAGTATGATCCAAAAAATCCTAAATATGACCTAATAAAATAAAGTATTTTCAAAAATTAAATGTTCCAATTTAAAACGTTTAAACATACTGAATTTATGCTTACATCACAAGATTTCAATCGGATAATCACTTTTTTTTTAATTTGGTGATTTAAAATTATATTTGCAATGAAATTCTATTATTAAAAGATTTTCGTCTTGTTTGCTCGCTTCATCAGCTCGTAATACTCGTAATATCTTGTAGATCTTGATGTCCCTATAAAATATGAACAATTGCATTAATTTTAAAAATTTTAAGTTACCTATTAATTTGGCTAAACATTAAATTAATTAAATAAATATTTCAAATTTAATTCGACCGTGTAGTACCGTACGTACACTGTATAATTGTGCTCCTTTTCCGAATTTATAACTGAAATATGACGGTAAATTACAAATATGACTAAAATATGACCAAGACCACAAAAATGACCAAATTATGGTCTTATATGCAAAATAAAAGCGGTCAGATTAGAATAAAAGCGTGCAATTCGTGTTTAATTTGTGTTTGCGGCGAGGACGGAGGTTAGGATAAAAATATGACATGTCATAAACATCCGAACCCTAGTTAAATGCGACAATACATATAAAATCATTATCTTTCATATGGATATAGTAACCAAAGCTGATATAATAACCACTTACCATAAAAAACAGAGGTCAATACAAGAAAAAGCCTACCGATTTTCTTGAATGTAAAAAATGTTTTCTTCACAGTATCTTAATTCTTGGGGATGAGAGATGAGAGTCGTGGAGGGAGAGAGGGTCGATAGAAAAAAGTATAGTAAGGGTAAAGAGATATATAGGGTTGGTAATGAAGATATATGGGATAAGTGACATTTCTTGCTGTGATAGTTATCTAACTTCATGGAAGTAATGTGCAAACTGACCCATAAATTTTTACAAGACTTAGTAGATGCACATTGACTAGTTTCTATTTTGTCCTTCTATCCAACTTATTTGCGTTTTCTAGCTAGTATAAAGAAAGTGGTGAAAATTCTGCTTAAGAGCTAATCTTTCTGATTCAATCCTCATAAACCATTACACACTGTAAGGAAAAAGAATAGGAAAGGGTATAAAGCACAAGCGAAGAGAAGTGTGATTTTCCCCTGGCTTATTAATCAACATGTGCAATTCAGTTTAACCATTAAAAAGTCTATAGGTAACTGAATTCTTTTTTCGGTTGCACAGATATCAGAAACTCACCTATCACAATACATTATACTATCAGAACCCGTGCTAATTACAAGGTCATTCTTAAGGCACCAAAGCAATTTTTATGATGAATAGAAATTTTTAACTTTTTCATGATAATTTTCCTCCATAATGATTTGAATTACAATTCTGTCTTAACACATAAGTTATTTTTAACAATTAAAAATTTTTACTTCCTCCTCCCGTACCAAAGGTACTATAGGTCTTGTGTTCGACTTCGACAGTCGAAGTTGAGTTTTTAACATAAATCACGTTTTGAGGTACCCTGAATAAAAAAAAATACTACTTTCAGACAAATCTCTGTAGGCTTGTGTGTGTGTGCGCGCGCGTGTGAATAGACTTGTTCCAGAACGAAAAATAATATGACAACATTATGTCTTTATTACAATAATTTCTAGGTAACATGTTTCTTTAAAAATAAAAATAAATAAATAAATAAAATAGAAGGTAGGAAAAGGAGAATCCTCCTGTTTTTAGAATAATAATGCTTTAAATTATGGTGAGTCTGGTGAAAACAGTCTGCAGATTTTGTCTGAACTTTATAATATGTATGTTATGCATAATATTTGGCAATGGTGACCGAATGTAGAACTGCATTGAACCTGTACGTATTCAACATCGAAATTACATGAAGAATGTAGCTTAATGATTCCACAGCTAAAAAAAAATCTTAAACCCTGAACGAATTAGGGTATAGTATTCGTAAAATTCAATTGCTATATTCGCTAAGAAATGAAATTTAGGCTACTGATTCATTTCATCCATGTTAATCATTAACTCTCTCGATTCCTATGCCTCCATTTTGGGGCGAATGACCTCCAAGTTCAGGTTGCTGTTTACCTATGTGAATTTTGTTACGCTTATTTTCCTAGAGAGGGCAGGGGGACAGGTGGTAAGCCCATTGCCCCTTAACCCCTCTCCGGAAAGTAAGGTATTACTTGGACGTGAAAGGGCCGGGAAATTTTGTCCACAGGCTCTAATTTAGGCTCGGAGTTCTTTTACGAGCCGTAAATCAACGACACCCCCCCCCCCCCAGCACCCAGGATTTTTACGTCCTGAAAAACCCATCGACTGCGGCCGGGTTTGATCCCGTGACCTTCGGATCTAGAGGCGGGCACGCGACCTCTAGACCACCGCAGCCGACTTACTCATTAACTATTCTCTACAAATGGAATTCGAACTAATTTCACAAGGGAAAAGAAAATATTAAAATATTAAATTATAGTTTAATGTATGCAAATTATAGCGTGTTTAAAATTTAAGATATATAAATTATGAAATTAAGATTAATACAGAATTAGTTACTGTATTTTAAAGCTTAAATAAATTTAAATAAAGCTTAATTTGAATTATAGTATATTGCGATACAAGTGCCGTAAGGCACGTTTACGGGTCGAGGAAACAGATTGAAAACCCAAGGCGCAGCCGAGGGTTTTTAAGTTTTCGAGACCCGTAAATGCCTTTACGGCCCGTGTGTTGCATGCTATTTTTTGCACGATGATTATTTATATCAATTTAATTATATTAATTGTGATATTACCTGAAAATATTATGTAAATACATTCTTGAAAATAGATGTTTATTTCAGAAAGTGATTCGCATGTGTTTGTTGTTATGGGAACCGAATATTTGTCCTGGGGGCCGTGGCCATAAAGGCTTGTATTATGAAGTGTATCGTAATGAATTATGACGTAGCGCTTGGACCGTAAGTGTTTTAACCTCATCGCAACCGGCCTTAGCAACAAGACTGTGTGGGAATGTCAACTTACGATCCATGTAAACAAAGTTCGTAAGTACCACTTACTAGCTAAGGAGTGCAAAAAATATTTAACGAACGTTTGATGATTATCATAATTAATGTAACAAGTTCGTATAAACACTGTAGGCCTACTACTGTATAACAGAAATCGAACAAACAAACTTACTTACTAACTGACCTATGACAATCTCATATTATTGTTCTACCTGACCTGTTGAAAACATTGTAATTTCACACGTTTAAATATCCCTTGTTTTGTTAAAAGATTCGTTGTTTGTCTTCGTATTCTGTTAGTGTTATCTAATAAGAGGAAGTGTTTGTCTGTCTGTACGCGATGCCAAGCGAAAACTACAGACGCAGAAATCTGAAATTTTATATCTGAAAGTGTGGCCGAATGACCTCGAAGCCGGATTTTTAATTTTATCGCTTTCGTTCGCGAGTTGTGAACGCAAAACGGGCAGAAAACGTGCATTTTCTGCGCTTTCGAAGCATCAGTTTTCAGTGGGAATACATTTCACTTGTCAAATCAATTGCAGGTGGCTTTGCCTATTTTTGTCATACCTTGGAAATATATGCATCACGATCGCTTGAATTTTGTAAGCCCACCCTGGTCGATTCATTTGTTTATAAAATCAAGGCTCGCAGACATCTGAAGTTTTCAGCATAGAAGGAAGAGGGATAATGAATATGTAGGGAAAGTAGAAGCCAAGCTAGATTCGACAATGCAAAGGCAAATACAATCACAAATAGAAAATTCGAGGTTGAAAGAAGGGACACAAATCATAGAAGAAATCCTAAGACAAGACGCCAATCCTCGGATCGAAAGAAGAGCAAAACAATGGTTCGACAGTGAGTCTTACAGGATAAGGAGAGACACCCTACAAACCCTGCAACAGCTAAAACAGAACATGGAGAATCATAACCTACTCCGCATGTACACAGAAAAGAGGATACACTACAAGAAAACGGTAGAAGAAAAGAAACGCTCCTACTTGGAGAAACGCTAGCGGAGGAAGGCATGAAAGACCCATACATCGCTCTATGCCCAAGAAGACGAACACACACGCACTACATAGATATGAAATGCTGGGAGTCACAATTCAGCAACGTACTCAACAAAGAGGGACCTACGTACACCAGAGAAGACTCACAAGAAACACAATATTAACAGAATGGATACCTCTGACCGTAGAGGAAGTCAGAAATGCTATCAGCAACTCTAAAGACAAGAAAGCAGTAGGCCCGGTCGGGCTCTACAACGACACGGCACACCTGCTAGCCCCGATATGGACAAAACTATATAACAAATGCATAGAAACAGCCTCTATACCCAAACAATGGAGGATGTAAAGGTATTATATAAGGGAAAAGGAGACACCAAGGACCCGAACAAATATAGAGGCATCGCATTGGAAAACTGCCCCTTCAAAATTCTCACAAAATTAATAACAGGAAGAGTAAGCGAGGAAATAGACGAGCATATACCAGAAAACCAATTCGGGTTCAGAAAGAGACGATCAACCCTAAAAGCAATTGAATTCTTGCTAAAGCAAATATGTGAAGCCTTAGAGGAAAACGAAAAAATATTACACTGTCTTCATAGGCTTTAAAAAGGCTTTAGACCTGATAAACAGGAAACTAGTGATTGCAAAACTAAAGGAGATGCTAGGCAAAAACAGCATATGGACAAATCTCATCACATCAATACTACGATGGAACAAAATACGCGTCTCGGACAATCTGACCCTATCAGAACCGATAACCCCATCAAATGGAGTCCTACAGGGAGACCCATCAAGCCCCTTGCTCTTTATAGCTGCAACCGAAGAAATCCTAAGAACCACCCAAAAAGAGGGAGTATTCTCGAGCGCATCTAGGGATGGGTCGATACCAGATTTTCTCGATACTCGATACTCGATACCGATACATGAATTTTTCCGCGATACTCGATACTTCGATTCTCGATACCTTCAATATTTTCAGTTTCAATAAATAGGTACATTAAAAATTAAAATTTGAGAGAACTGTGTAATACCAACTAAATTAATTAAGTCTGCATATTTAATGAGACACAATTTAATATCAGTAGCCTATAATTATTTTGAAACTCTACATTAAAACTAAAATTAATTTTTTAAACAGTCCACTTACAAGTTTTTGTTAAAAATTACTAGCATTCTCACTTAATTGCAGAATTGCATAATTACAAAAGTATCGAAGAAGTATCGAGCGAGTTTTCTGAAGTATCGTTCGATGCCGATACCATGCAAGTATCGAGAGTATCGAGGTATCGAAAGTATCGAGGACCCATCCCTAGCATATACGGATGAAATTGTAATTGGTTCAAGAGACATAATAAAACTCCAGGAAACAGTAAAGGACATGGAAATATGGTGCTCCAAACACAAGCTCGACATCAACATATCAAAATCAGATACCATGATCTTTAGGAACGGAGGGAAGGCACCCGCATCAGCAGAGATACTCATAAGGGACAGAAAATTAATGACAGTGCCAGACTTCAAATATTTAGGTATCACGCTGCAAACAAGCGCAAAATGCTTCACAAAACACGTCACAGAGAAGGCAACCCAAGCAATAACGAAATAAAAAAACATTAGAACCCTTAGACTAGAGACAGCTACTGTTCATTGTAAAAATTCTTCCAATACTAACATATGGCATCGAAATCATCTGGCCACATTTAACAACGAAATGATGAAAGCAAACTACGAGTACATAAAGAAAGCAATAGTAGTATCAAAAATCCCTTTAGGCAGGCCTACAGGCTGAGGTAGATTTCAAAGTGCTTTTGGTTTAATTTATTATCGCTGCGCAGCACTCTTCTTTTTTAGAATTGGCATGGCAAACCCGCAGTAATAAGAACTGAATTCGGTAAAGAGGAAGAGCCTACAATCATTTGTTTTGACAACAAGAATAGGATATAATATTCTGGGAGGCCGTGCGCAAGATCAGCAATGAATAAAATTAGCAATGCCGCTAAACAAGACAAAATTATGATATTATAATAATTCTTTTAAGTGTTATTATTTTCAAACATTAAAATCTCGCGTCATATGAGAGCTATCAAGAAACTAGTTATTGATTTGTAGAGTACTCATCAAGAGCTTTTCAACGATACCCCACAAGACGTGGTTTCAAAAATTTCGAATTTCCATCCCCGCACCCCCACCCCCACTCGTACCCCCCAAAACCCCCGAATTGTTGGTGTCACTGTGAACTCCAAAGGGAGTACTCTAATTTATTCAAACAAAGTTTCCCTCTATACTTCATAGGGGCCGAGATATAAATGTTTTAAAATTTCAACCCCCTCCCCCGACCACCCCCTTGGGCCAATTTTGCCCATTACCGAACTTGTCCGAACTATTGGGCCTAGAAATAACATAATAAAATTTGGTTCAAATATCTTCAAAATTACGGCCGCTATCGTGTAAAGATATATATATATATATACCTAGGTATATAAATATCACAAAATTTTTTTTTGAACGGGCGGTGGTTTCGTACTTAGGGGAGCATGAAACGTAAACATATGAAAGAATTTTTCGAAAATCATGAAGTGGTACCGTATCCATTGCAATAGGTAGATTTTTCTTCGAAATCTACCTAAAAATGGCACTGTCAAAACTCCAATATCTCCTAGCAAAGGAAACTTTCCTCATAGAAGATCTCAGGTTAAGCGTACCTCCGCCCAACAGCTGCGCTTCAGAAAAACTGCTGGCAACACTGACAGGGAAAAGAGAAGAATTACAACCAGATTTCTATGGCACAGGAGCCATGATAGACAGATCATGGTCAAAGGCAAACTTCGAAATGAGACACGTCATTACAAGATTTGCAGTCCACGGAATTCATCACCTAATGTGCAAAAAAACACACTTCCATGAACCCAATATCGACTGTGAATGTTTACTAGGTGAAGAACCATGCAATCGGTACCATATCGAACTCTGTACAAAAAGAACGAAGACAATATGCAAACATGTAAACCATCAATAAAAAATAAATAAATAATAAAAAAATCAATGTAAACTATCTTCCAAGTATGGCTATTTGGCTGTAATTTATTTAGCCTATTACAGCCTAGTATAACGAATATGGGCGAACATTGATCGATTTGGACGGAACTCACTATGCAGGGGGTTTCTAGGCCAGGGAACTCGAATCTGAGGTCGTTTTTCCCACGCGACGCTTTCTAATCGTGGAATGTGTTCCACGTGATTTAGGTGTTAATAAATATAATGATTTAACTATTATGCTCTTAATTTCTAATCTTCGAAGTAATTACCCGCGAAGCCGCGGGGACCTGCTAGAAGATCCGTAAAGAGGATCCGTATAGTGCACATGTAAATTACATTTCATTTAATCAGGACTTGAAAACAGTACATTTGACCCAATTACTTGATATCCCTTGGGTGGCGTTGAAACCTCACAGTGAATCTCCCTTAATCTCGCTCTATTCTCAAGAGCGGAGATAAACGACGCGGCGACGTGCCATTCCTAGCCAGCGAAGGGTTCTTTGCTTTACTATTGTATTATGTTTAGCTTATGGCGGAGTGAGACTGGATAAAAGAACAGGCAATTTTTCATTCACAACATTAAACATCGGCTTCCTTTTCATGAGTAAGGCATTTTAAAAATGCTTTATTTTATTCAATTTCAAACTATAATAATAATATAATAATAATAATTTATATTAATATTGTAGATGTAATAATCATAATTTTATCAATTGTTCCATTTTTTATCATTTTAATTACTTGTTTTTCTGGTATGCTTTGTATATGTGCACTCCTTAGACTATTTGAGGGAAGCCGATTATTTAACAGCTAAACGAACAGAAGCTACTTTTAAAGAACAACAGTAATGACGATGGCAACTACGTGGTATTATTAAATTAGTGTAAATTTAGATTTTCTGAATGGTTTCGATGAGATTAGTACGTAGAGGAATCACAAACAAGAAGCTGTGGTTTCCAAAATTTGTTGAGGTCAACTCAGCCTCTAACAGAAATGAGTACCAGCAGCAACCCTGTGGACAAAGGCGGCCGGTGCGAAAGACTAACCACCTTCATGTTCCGGATGTCTTAAAATCTGGGGTTGTCAACTTCTGGAACCCTAAGGCCTCCACGGCCTGTATAGGGAACACTTAAATTTATTATAATCATTAAATTATTGATTATTGAGTTCTTCAGTAGGTTGCTTTTCAATTTTATATCATCGTTCATAAAGGATTATAAAATTATGCAAATAATGGGGATGTTCATACGAAATAACAGCCTATATATATATATATATCCTGTACTATTTTCTTCATAGCAAATATGCTAGTGTTTTATGTGGGTGTAAATCCACCTACATATAGCTGCAGGGCTACATTTCAATCATAGGCGTAACCAGGCCGACCATATGGGGGGGGTTATAACATTCAGGGAGAGGGGGGTCCGGGGGTCCTCCCCCGGAAAATTTTAAAAATTAAGATGCAAAATAACGAGTTTTAAGCTTCCGGGGGTCCACCCCCGGAAAATTTAAAAAATCAAGACACAAAATAACGTGTTTTAAGCTTCCGGGGATTCTCCCGGAAAATTTTAAAAATTAAGACGCAAAATAACGAGTTTTAAGCTTCCCACGCTTTATACTCATATTAAGTAATTTATGGGCAGACTTTAAAAAATTATACAATTTTCCTTTTTTTAATCAATGGGGGGGGGTTCAAACCCCCAAACCCCCCCCCCTCGGTACGCCTATGATTTCAATAGATCCAACAAGCTTAAGGAATCTCGGAAACTTGGTAAATGCTCTTGCGCTTGTTCTGAAGTACCACTAGCACCTGTGAATAACTAGGCATGCTATATCTGACAGCTGTGTATGGCATCCTATCACAAGCATAACTAACGCATGGTTGCTTCTGTTCATGTGTGATTACGTTTAGAACTTCATTCGCATTGTTTCGCGAGAATACAGCGTCAGAACCTCAAGACACACACTATCAATCATTCTTGTCACAGCCATGCAATTTGTGCTACTTATATAACATTGTCGACCCTAAATTGAAATCAAGAATTCAATGTATACTATAAATATATTAATTTATTGATGAACATACTTTACATAATAGGTTAAATTGCTGTGCAGGGCCCCGGGAGTCTCAGTCTTCAGGAGTACTAAGGGATGCCAAAATCTTTCAATACTTTACTTCACTTTTATAAGACTACTGGTATAGTGTTGGACTCAGCTGAATTCCTCTGAAATGTGGGGAAAAACCAATACATCCCCTTGTCTTTCCCCATATTCCAGAGAGAAGTTAAGCTGAGTCCAACACTATACATTGGTACCATTGTTAATTTTATAAAAGTATGGTAAGGGCATAAACAGGGCCGGTTTTTTTTATTATTATTAACGATAAACGCGAAATGTAACGGAAAGATGCAACAAGGAGTGCATGCACAATTTATCACAAATATGGCTGTCGCGAATTTCCGAGAAGATTTACCGTTTCTGGAAATTCTTTATTTTTACGATAAAAACGAAAAAATTGTACACGTTTTGAAGATAATGGTTGTAAAGGAATGAAAATTGAACGGTTGTTTCCCCCAGTACATTCTTGTAGTGTCACGTATGAGAAGAAATATGAAGGAGGAAAATGTAACACTGTAGGCTATACAATTTTGTTTTACACTAAACTATTTCTAATACATAAATGTTATTCTATACATATAGATTATATAAGAATACCGGTAGTATAAGAAGCGGATGACATTAAAAATGACCACAACTTTTTCACAAAATTTCTGTCATATTTTAAACTATAAATACATTTTATATATCTTTCATGAATTTTTTGGAAAAATAAACACCCAAAATACCTGACTCTGGACATAGAGAATACGTGTAAATGGTTTAGGCCAACATAACATGATTGTATGCTAAATATCACGGTCGGCCTAGATGTAAAAATTGGCTAGGCACTGACTTTCTGTGACCAAATTCATGGGTTCGATCCATCGAGGGTTATGGTGTGCAAAAATGCGACATTCTCATATCAATATATTTACTAGCATGAAAAAGAACTCATGATTGTTAAAATTACTTCACATCGGCGGCTGTTACAGCCCTAAGTAGCAGTAAAAAATATTTCGTTAAATAACACTGCTCAAAAAATTTGAACTTTTTTACTTAACATGAACGATATAGGCTGATCTTAACGAATTTGCATGCGCTAAACACGAAAATGCTAGTGAAAATTTTGTAACACGTCACGTTTTTGTGTTATAGATATTTACTTGATACATTGAAAAAATTCGGTATTTTTTACCTATTAAAACTTACTATAATATTCTATTTTTTTAATGAAATTTTTTGAAGGGCAGCTCAGCTATGATAAAACTGATAAAATACCACCTTACCGCCTATTAAAGCATATTAAAACCACTCTTCTATATTAATAAAAGGAAGTGTCTGTCCTCCGTCTGTCTGTCTTCCGTCTGTCCTCCGTCTGTCCTCCGTCTGTCCGCGATGCTCAGCGAAATCTACTGAACGCAGAGATCTGAAATTTTATACATAGGCGGACTAAAGGGTCGGAATGTGCACCTCGAAGCCGGAATTTTAATTTTCGCTTTAGTTCGTGAGTTATGAGTGAAAAACGGGCAGAAAACGTGTATTTATTCCGTTTTCGAAGCATGAGTTTTCAGTAATACAAATCAATTACACTAGGCTTTGGCTATTTTTGTCAAACCTTCGACATAAAAGCATCGCGATCTCTTGAATGTTGTAGCTCACGCTGGTCGATTCATTTGTTTTTAATGTCAAGGCACACAAACATAATGTGAAATTTTCAACCTACACCGAAGAGGATTATTATTATTATTATTATTATTATTATTATTATTATTATTATTATTATTATTATTATTATTACTATTATTATTATTATTATTATTATTATTATTATTATTATTATTATTATTATAGGGATAATCAATATTAGCCTAAATATGGTCAAACGTTGTTCGATTTGGACGAAACTCACTATAGGCTACAGGGGTTTTCTGGACCAAGGAACTCGAATCTGAGGTCGCTTTTACCAGGTGACGCTATCTAATCGTGATATGTAGTCCACATGGTTTAGGTGTTAATATAATGATTTAAATATTATGCTCTTCACTTTTAATTTTTGAAATAATTATCGCGGGCGAAGCCGCGGGCACATGCTATCTTAAAATAATAAAAGGACGTGTTTGTCTGTCTGTCCACGATGCCCAGCGAAATCTACTGAACGCAGAGATCTGAAATTTTAAACATAGATGGGCTGAAAGGTGGGCGAATGCGCATCGAAGCCGGATTTTTAATGTTAGCTTTCGTTCGCGAGTTGTGAGTGAAAAAAGGCAGAAAACGTGATTTTAGCGCTGTCGAAGCATCTGATTTCAGTAATACATTTCATTGTCAAATCAATTGCAGTTGGCTTTGGCTATTTTTGTCATACCGTGGTAATAAAAGCATCGCGATCGCTAGAATGTTGTAAGCCCACGCTGGTCGATTCATTTGTTTAGAATCTCAAGGCCCATAGACATATGAAATTTTCAACCTACACGGAACCCTAAATATGGTCAAACATTGTTCGATTTGAACGAAACTCACTATACAGGAGTTTTCTGGGCCAAGGAACTCGAATCTGAGGTCGCTTTTACCAGGGGACGCTACCTAATCGTGGAATGCACTCCACGTGATTTAGGTGTTAATAATTATAATGATTTAACTATGCTCTTAATTTTTAGTTTTAATTTTTGAAATAATTATCGCGGGGGAAGCCGCGGGCACATGCGGGCACATGCTGTTTGTCTGTCTGTCCACGATGCCCATCGAAATCTACTGAACGCAGAGTTCTGAAATTTTAAAGATAGATGGACTGAAAGGTGGGCGAATGCACCTCGAAGCCGAATTTTTAATTTCAGCTTTCGTTCGCGAGTTATGAGTGAAAAACTGGCAGAAAACGTGATTTTAGCGCTGTCGAAGCATCAGATTTCAGTAATACAGTAATTGCAGTTGGCTTTGGCTATTTTTGTCATACCGTGGAAATAAAATCATCGCGATCGCTTGAATGTTGTAAGCCCACGCTGGTCGATTCATTTGTTTAGAATGTCAAGGCCCGTAGACATATGAAATTTTCAACCTACACGGAAGAGGGATAATCAACATAGACCTAAATATGGTTAAACATCGTTCGATTTGGACGAAACTCACTATACAGGGATTTTCTGGGCCAAGGAACTCGAATCTGAGATCGCTTTTACCAGGCGACGCTATATAATCGTAGTATGTAATTCACGTGATTTAGGTGTTACTAAATATAATGATTTAACTATTATGCTCTTAATTTTTAATTCTTGAAATAATTATCGCGGGCGATCGCTTGATTTTGTAAGTCCATTCTGGACGATTCATTTGTTTAGAATATCAAGGCCCGAAGACATGAAATTTTCAACCTACACGGAAGAGGGATAATCAATATAGGCCTAAATATGGTCAAACATTGTTCGATTTGGACGAAACTCACTGTGCAGGGGTATTCTGGGCCAAGGAACTCGAATCTGAGGTCGCTTTTACCAGGCGACGCTATCTAATCGTGGTATGTAGTCCACGTGATTTAGGTGTTAATAAATATAATGATTTAACTATTATGCTTTTAATTTTTAATTTTTGAAATAATTATCGGGCACATGCTAGTCATGCAATAAAATGGAGAAAGATAAAACACTTTCTTTCCTCTTATGAGAACTTCCCTTTGAAAAAAATCAGCAGTAACTGTCCATCAACGCTGTATCCCGTCTTTCCTGATACCGATATTCTATTGTAGCAATATCTTGGTGAAATTGCTCTCTTTGCTCATCACTTATGGCTCCCAAGTTCTCAGGAAGAAATTCCAAATGTGAATGTAAGCAGGGGATGTTCGATGACATACGGCAGCCCATTGTTCTGTGGTTTCTTACTGATGTCTATTAATTGGTGATAATTCTCCGCCTTATGATTTCCTAAAAACCCATTGACAACAAATACAAAAGATCTTCATGCTGGTAATTCCACAGAGTTAAGTCTTTTCTAAAAAATGCTGTCGTTCAAAAGCTTTCTAATTTGTGGAAATATGAATATGCCTTCTTTTAATTTACCATAACAGAGTCTTTAAGCATTGAAAGGCTTCTCCAATCTTATCCACTGCTTTCACAAAATGTTCCATTAGCCCTAGTTTAAATGCAGTGGTGGAAGAAGCACTTTTTCATGTTACACTACACTATTATGCTCACCAGGAATATAATCTTGTCTGATAAGCCAGTTCTTCACCACATAATATTGTGATGTTGCTCGACTATTCCAAAAACATAACAAAACAACAGAACTTAGTTAACCCTCCTTGTAATCTAAGCAACAAGGCTATTACTTTCAAATGCCCATAAATTTCCCTCCGATGTCCATTATAATTTACTGCATTCAATATTAGTGACATGTTTTCTTAAGTTTCTTCCATAGCGACTGAATATGCCACTGGAATGAAAGGTTTTGTATTATCATGGTGCAATAAAACTGCTTTTAAACTCAGTTTTGTTGAATCAATGACCAGTCTCCATTATTCTGGATTATATTCAATATCTTATTCATCCATCACGAGAAAGTGGCACGGGTCCTAAGGCTGAGGGGAGATTACTGTACACAATTTTATCTTTTAGTTTCCCTTTAAAAGCCCTCTGTTTTGGTAATGCAGAAGTAACAATCTTCCAGATGACTGGTGGGTGTCACCAAATCAATGGAACAGCAAAAGACATGTTACTTTCATCCCGTAACCACTCTTTTAACTTCACATAACACGTTACACAAAACACGTGTGGCTCCCAATTTTGGTCTTTTTCACCAACTTTACAGCCAAAATACAAATAATATCTGTTTTTACATTGTATGTAATTTGATCAATGTTGTGATGTCCAAGTTAATTCCCCACAAACATAGCAAAAACTATTTGCAGAGTTTTAACTTAGATATCTATTTAACGCTATTACAGAATAACTAGTAGCACTCACAACACTTCAACAATCAGAAATAGTCGGTAAATTGTTCATTTCATGACTCACACTACAACAGCAATCATTTTTCCTTTCCTTTGTCATTTAGAGCCGGATGTGACCTACCCTCCGTGCAGCCACATAATAGGGTAAGTCGCTAACAAAAAAACAAAAAATGCAACTTTCCAAAAAAATGTGACGTGTAGGAGCTTTTTCAATGCCATATTCGTAATCAGCACGTAAAAATTATGTAAAAACAGTTATTCTTGTCCATGTTATGAATTTTGTTGAGTAATGTAATTAATCATAACGTCCTGACACGCAATACACTTTCCATATTCGTCATTCATAAAAAGTTTTCCATAAATATTTTTTTCCTTTATACTTTATCTATTCATTTCCGGGGATATGCCTACATATAACAATATGAATGCGTTACCGAAGAAACATAATGCAGCAATTAGTGAAACCTATCTAAGTTCAAATTTTCGAAGTGTGTGACGATAATATAATGGTTTTTCAGGCTTCCAACTGGATGAGTAGGAGGACTGATTCAGAGCTTTCGGCAGCTATCTGCACTGCCATCTTTTGGGAGAAATGAGCTGCACGTGGAAAATCGGAGAGACAGAAATACCATGGGGGATGGGGGCCCATAAGAAAATCTGAAAGTGGAACAGCTCTCCGTTTAATTGTTTCAATTTCCGATTTTCTTAATGGTCCCCACCCCACTTAACATTTGCTGTCCTCCTATATAACAGGGATACTTTTCCAGCAAAGTTCACTTCTCCCAGAGGATTGCAGCGGAGCAAGCTGCTGACAGCTCGAAATCTATCCTACTTACACGGTTGGAAGCCCGAGAAACCATTATCATGTGAGGATAAGTTATAAGATAAACGAGATAATCTATGATTTAAAAAATGGTTGGCATAGATTTCACTCATGAAAAACTAAAGCGAAAAAAGTGAATTATCTGAAAAAGGTCATCGCAAATTTAATTAGATATCTCCAACAAAAATAACAATTTCCCACAACCTATGGCAGTTAAATAGAGGAATTTCTCGGAAGAATAACTTATGAATCAGAAACTTTCCTTGAAAATGTATATCTTTTTCAGAATATCTTCCTAAACAAGACATGACAACAATAGCCGTTAATACAAACTTGACTACGCTACGAAAGACATAGATTACGAGGTTGTCTGCTTCCTTTAGTGGTTTCATTTTGATTGGCAGTTCAATCAGCAGAGTTGCTCCTATAAGGAGAAGAGATTGGAAAATAGAGTAAGGCATAAGAGCCTACTTTGAAGAAAATGTCTGAGGAAAGTGATCTCAAGTCATATTACAAAGACAATAGGTCAAACTGGTGTTGTGATATTATCATTAAATTTTCCAATAGTGTGTTTCGCTATAGACAGCAGTTAGTAAAATTAGCAGCAGCAATAGTGGTAGTGGTCCCTTCAGGGATGCAGTGCCACGGAGTTTAATTATAATTCTATGAGTCTGATGAATAGTTCTTCTTCCGGTGTCTTTGTCATTAATCATCTAGTCATTGTTAATTGATCGTTTATTACATTATTATAATTGTTATTATTAGGGGCGGATTTCTATGACATGTCATATTTTTCCCCTTTGCATTATTTCAGGTTTCCGACTAATTTATACTCGATTCCAAGCATTCTGGTGAAAATGGAACAGCTTTTATTGTGCATGTAACTGCATATTTAGGAAATGTTCACCTATTGTAGCATATTTAGTATGAATATGCATATTTAGGTCATATTTTTGGCATATTTGTGTGCATATTAAAGAAATTTTGAAGTTTCATATCATATTTTGTAAATTTTGCATTATAATGATACTTTTTGAGAATTTACAGATATTTTTAATAATTAACATTATATTTTAATCAAATGAATTGTAATGAAAGTTTTAAAAAATATACACAATGTGTAAGTGGTAAAGTCATATTTTTAATTGCATTGGTCATTTTTAATGTTTTCTAGGTCATAAATGCATGCATATATCCTATTTCTTAGGTCATAGAAATCCGCCCCCTAGTTATTATTATTATTATTATTATTATTCCTAACTTTTCTGCTATTATCTCAACCGAAGAAAATCTTTAAAAGGTCTTATTGCCGATCGTTAAATTCTACCAGCTTGATTGCCGTATTTCCTGAGAACATAGCTAATTCTCTGCTTTTATTTCTCAATCAATCGCTCTCTCAAAACCGTACTTTTAATTTATTCCCGCATTCTGCGGCAACTGAAAAACAGAATGACAGTGCTACTGTGTAAAAGTATTTGCATTTGCAAGGACAACATTTCTCGCAACGTAGAGGCAGCCTTTAATTTAAAGTCATTACACAAACTGATAGCTAATTTCAACTCCCATTGGATTGACCACTTGTTGGGTTGGACAAGCAATTAACGTAAATGGATAACGCAGTTCTCATTATCTCCTCATGCCTGCTCGGATCTGTGATGAATTTCAAATTCCATGAGAGGATAAATATTACTGTTAGTTATCCACACAGATTAACTGTGGGAATTGGAATGTACAGGAGAGTAGTGGGGACATTTCCTTCGCGCTTCCAGCGAATAATTGTTCAACGTGTAAGGAGAGTGTCTGTAGAATTTGGAACTCACGACGAGGGTTTTAAAAGACGTATATTTTAAAGATAAGAATAGGCCTACTTATTTTAGTGATAAAAAATTCTAAACACAACAATTAAAACCTTTCATTTGACATTTATAGTACAACTTTATTGTTTTAATCATGTCCTGCAGGTGACCACCTTCACGGGACCTAAAACATCATACAGTATATACAGGGTGTTAATGAATAACACCGAAATATTTTAGTTGTGTATAGAGGGGACATAGACAAGCAACTTTTATTAGGAGATTTTTACTCTATCGATTCAATTTTTCCTGTTACAGCATAAAATCTCCCAGGGCATGGCCGCCACTGGCTTCTAACATTAGGAAAAAATGCAAAACAAAGGAACTTCGTTGTTAACACTGTAGTTATGAATGAAAAAAATGATGCAGTGGCGACCAGTCATGTGATTAGTCTGTAAATTTTGCAGATTATGGAAACACTAAATTATGATACAGCTGTTGACGAATGATTAAGAGTCAGGTTTTTATCGTTCACTAGGAAGGCATGAAGTCAATTAAATGAACATTTTAACCCTATTCCCTATTATTGATTTATGAGCACCAAATTATAATGACTTTAATGCCCTGTAGCATACACATTTTACGCCATAGAGAAAAAATCTCCTAATAAAAGTTGCTTGTCTAAGTCCCCTCTATATATAGGTAAAATATTTCGGTGTTACTTACTAACACTCTGCTTATATATATATATATATATATATATATATTTTTTTAATCGGGCTGTCACAACCTCGGAAGAATGCAATTTGAACTATAGGCCTGCATATAAAAAGTGAAGTGAAACTGATTCGATTTATAGCGATCTAAAGAATTTAGAGAGGTCTTAAATGAATTGCTGATTATTTCATATAGGGATTTTCAAGTTGTATTCCCTTATTTAATATGAACTTCAATTACGCCATTTTATCTTAAACTGTGTTGGTTCTAAGTATAGTCTAAGAAGTTCGCTAACATTAACTTTTACAATAAACTGAAGATGTTCATGCCATGGCCAACAAAATAAGCTGCAGTTATGTAGGCTATTATGATAAAGTTCCTGTCTCTTCCGCCCGCGCGACTTCTTCATGGCGTCTGCAAAGTGCCTATAAGTTTGTCCGTCTTTCTTTCTTAACAGAACACCAACTTCTGACGTATCATATGTCAACACAGCAGTATATCTACCCCTTCTTTTCTTTCATACTTTAAAGTTCAAGAAGGTAAGAAAATACTCGGAAAGTTTGAATTATGTATAAGTTAATATGTTTTAGAGGTGATGTGCTTCTTAGTAAATAATTAATTATTAAGTAAAATACAGATAAAACTTAGGTACCGGTAGCCCTAAATTAATGTAAATAGGCCTTTTCGTATAATAAAATATGTCATGTCATGCGATTTCTGTTAACCAATGGACGAATCTGTCCATCAAAATAGATAAACAGCAATTATTTATAAAAGCTTTATAAAAACACTATAACTGAATCATCCTCAGCTATATCCCCCTCCTGTGGCCTCTTCGTTGTGTGCCTATTGATTTAAACATACAATCAGATTTATATAGCTTTATAAGCTTGATTTTACAAATGTGACAAGTTGTAAGACAATGCCGTTTTGGTTTTAATTATTAGGACATTGAAATCAGCAAAAGATGATGCCCTGAAGATGGTGGAAACACGCCGAAAGGCCTAGGAAAATATAAAAATAAAATATTGTTGAGTTGCTGGTATCAAGTCTATTTTTATTTTATCGTAATTATAAGGTAAAAAAGTAATGGTTTAGGGTATTGTTTGACTTGAGTTCTATGTGTCCTTACTAGGGATGGGTCCTCGATACTTTCGATACCTCGATACTTGCATGGTATCGGCATCGAACGATACTTCAGAAAACTCGCTCGATACTTTTTCGATACTTTTGTAATTCTGAAATTCTGCAATTAAGTGAGAATGCTAGTATTTTTTAACAAAAACTTGTAAGTGGACTGTTTAAAAAACTAATTTTAGTTTTAATGTAAAGTTTAAAAATAATTATAGGTTACTGATGATATTAAATTTTGTCTCATTAAATATGCATACTTCATTAACTTAGTTGGTATTACACAGTTCTCTCAAATTTTAATTTTTAATGTACCTATTTATTGAAACTGGAAATGTTGAAGGTATCGAGTATCGAAGTATCGAGTATCGAGGAAAAAATCATGTATCGGTATCGAGTATCGAGAAAATCTGGTATCGACCCATCCCTAGTCCTTATATATTGAGTTACTGGTGGATCAGAATCAGTGACGTCGTTGCTGTTGTTTCTTAATTAAGGAATGGAAGGCAGGCAGGGCAGCGTGCGTCGTGGTGAGTTCAACAAGTGAATCAATACTGTGTGACAAAACGTTCTCCGTCGTCACGCAACACTTTCTTGCTTTCACCTCTCATATTTGACCTTCCCAGGCATAGCCTACCCAGTCATAATTCATTCTACAGACTTTTAATATTAATAACAAGGGCCAGGATTTTTAAGCTCTAATAAACCCTATTTTAGTTCTTTAAACATACCAAAATCGTTTTTTAAGCATTTTCAGACAAGTTTTTGTTAAAGTTTCACTTTAATAAGCAAGTTACAATAAACACAGAGAAAGAAATATTTTAATTGATTTTATTTTTACCTATGATTTTCATAATTCTGTGTACAGGTAGGGAAAAAGGCGGACTTACTCTTGTAGCTGATTTCAGAGCCTTGGGATACGTAAATAAATGTAAGAGATGTAACGGAAACGTTTGTTTTCACAAGCAATGCAAATTACGTGAAATTATTTCTCAGTTCAAGCAATTTATCGACACTAGAACAAATTTCAATACATTCCCTGCTATCCTGTGAATGCCACTGTGGGTCTGTGGTCAGCAACCCTAACCCCGAGGCAACGCAGACGGTCACAAGGACTAAAACAAGACTTATCTTCACAATTATTTGAGTTCTTTTTACATGTTGACTTATAATTTATATGTGAAAAGATATGTTCGCAAGATTGCATTTATGTCACCACTCTCACTGTGGCGCTGGGTCAAGTTTCCAAGGGGGTTTCCTCACCTGTGAGAGGAAAATCGGGAAGCTTTACTCCCTGGCGGTCACCGGACATCGTCTAACCGGTATTATCACTTTCTTCCTATCCACGCCTTGTTCGGAATGAATGGTGTGTCTCGTCCCATGTGTTCATGTTGATTTGGAGGTGGACCTGACATTGAGCTGATCACTCATCAGCGGAGCGTCTCCGTGTTCTTGTCTGGTCAAAAAGTGTATCTGTGATCCATAGTTAATCCCTCGCCCGACAGGTTGTTGTCCTGTAAGGCCCGGGTGGCGTGGGTCGCATAAACGTCCTACAAAGGGGAGAGGTTAAATAAGAGAAAGAAAGAAAGACTTTACTTATTCTCGTTTCAACAACTAACAACTTGTTTCTTTGGATAGGCCTATCATTCCCCCGGAGCACTTAAAACACTTCATTTACTGTACATCGTGCTGAATCTGATAGGCTAAACATATTTCATAAATCGAGGATGATCAAAACTTAGTAGGATTAAAGAGATCATGACAAAAATTAGAATGGGGCAAAGAGATTCAGAGCTAATGACAAAGATATAAAATCGCCCCGTTAGCATTTCATTTAGACACTGACTGAGGAATTAATAAGAGATTATCCTGAATGAAACATGTCGTCTGGTCACCGTACAATACGCATGAGTATTTTCTTCTTCTTCTTCTTCTTCTTCTTCTTCTTCTTTCCCTTCATTTAATCTTTCCCTGTCGGGACTTTATGCGGCCCACGCTGCCCGAACATAACAGGCTCGCGACCTGTCGGGAGTATTATCTTTAGATCACATACGTACTTTTTTGAACAGACAAGGATATGCAGGGCCTCCCCGGATGTGTGATCAACCCAATGCGGGGCAATCTCCGAGACAACACAAACACATAGGATGAGACACGCCAATTGCACACACACTCACTCTGAACAAGCAGCGGTTGGGATGAGGGTAATTACAACGGCCAGCTGATATCCGAGGACTGCAAGGGCCTAAGGTTACTCGAGATTCTCTTATAGGCGAGAAAAAAACTCCATCTAGATTCTGGGTAACTTGTACCGACCAGGAATCGAACCTGGGCCCGCTGTGTGAGAGAAGCAACGTTACTGAGTTTCACTTGAAGTACTAATTATTCCATTCCATTGAGTTTCCTTCCTTCTTAGATTCACGGATAATTCTACATACCTAGTCCAGTCAATGAATCCTCAAAAAGAGGTGTAGAGGGAAATGGAAGGAACACAATTTTTGACTTTGGAACTTTGTTTGGACTAGTAAGGAGGTAAACATACTAAAAGTCCCCACTCCTAGGGGGTGAGCGGGGGGCAGGGGGGCCCTTAGTATGTCCCTTTTTTCGGTTTTTCGCTTATATCTCGGAAACTATGGGTCCTAGCGATAAGATCCCTCTGTACAAAAGTAAAGGTGACAAAATGCTCCACAATATTGATTCCATTCATGTTTTCGCTATCTCACCTAGTTTTCGAGATATCTGCACTCAAAATTAGCTAATTTTGAAAAAAATAAAATTGCCTCGCGTTTTTTGCCTTATTTTGTTAACTAACTCTTCAGCCCATTGTCCTACGAAAAAGTCATAAGGAAGGAAGTTGTAGAGCATTAAATTTCCTTCAAGAATATATAACATTTTACTTTTTTTATCTTCAACCGTTCAGAAGTTAGAGCAATTTTAACTTTATGTGTAAATTCCGGGATTTTGCAGAAAATCTTAACTTTCGTATTTTCCATGATTTCACTGCTCCAACTCTGTATAAAAGCCAGTATTACGTACTTATAAGTATAAATAGTATGTACTGTATATAAGTTGTACATAAATGAATCAATATAGCCTATATATATGTATTTTGTAATATACTTTCAAGTAATATATATCCTTATGTACAGTCCAGTCAATGATTGATGCATAGAGGGAAATGGAAGGAACACGGTTTTTGACTTTGGTACTTTGTTTGGACTAGTTAAAAGTTAAACATACTAAAAGTCCCCACTCCTAGGAGGTGAGCGGGAGGCAGGGGGGCCCGTAGAAGGTCCCTTTTTTCGGTTTTTTGCTTATATATCGGAAACTATGGGTCCTAGCGTTAATACCAATCCATAAAAAATTAAACCTGATAAAATGTTCCATCAAGACTGATTCCTTTCACTTTTTCGCTATCGGAAAATCGGAAATGTGATCGGAAATTAATTTTCAAGAATAACAACTATTTTTTTCTAGAGTTTGAAAATAAGTATCAAACTGTCTCGGGAAGATTGAGCACTCCCACTTTCGAGTGTTAACTCGTCAATCAAGATTAACGACGAATGAGTGTCTGTGGATCCTTTTTTTGCTATTCCAGCGCAAATCCATAAGTAAGAAAACCGACGAAGATTTGAAAACTTATTTGCAATATGAATTAACCCCTTTCCCTTTGGCCTTCTTCAATGAGGGTGGGATGAGGAAATCGACGAAGTCAGTTTTCTCTAGAAAGAGCTCAATCCAACTATCAAAGATGTACGTGTGACACACTTTGACATTGTTATGGATGGAGGACTTCTCCTGCACGAAGTTATTTGGCAAAGAGGTTCCACGATATCTGCCATTTGCTCATCCTCAAGTACAAAGGTCGCTGAGCAGCAAAGGCGGTACCGTTTCAGTAAGTCAGTGGACATGCATTTCAATCAGGAGACAGTCATAACTGTGAAGCAGGAAGACTTCCTGTCAAATGTCTACAAAAAAAAAGTCTGGTGATTAACATGCTGAAAGTCACACTACAGGCACATGGAGTCAGAACCCTGCAAGCACGGAATGTTGCCGATGTCCTCATTGTAGACATGGCTATGGAGTTGTCACATACCACCGCTGTTGCAGTTATTGGTGAGGATGTCTACCTAATAGTCCTGTTGATGGCCAAAACACCTAGTGACCAGAACATAATTTTCGTCAAGCCTGGGCGTGGAAACATAAAACCTACATTGTTTTCTACCCAGGGGCTGCGAGACATAGTATTTCTGAATGCCTTTACTGGGTGCGATACCACCACAGCAGCCTTCCGAAAGAGTAAGCTGGGATTTATCAAACTGTATTTGAAGTCTCCAGATGTCCAGGGAACTGCTACAGTTTTCTCAGACCCTTCCTCAACAAAGGATGATGTAGAGGAAGCTGGGGAAAAGTGTATTTTGAGGTGGTACGGGGCCCCACCTAAAGAGAAATCTCTAAACGCTTACCGTTACCAATCCTATGCAAAATCGGTAGCCAATATCAAGCCGGACATCTCGTGCCTCCCACCAACTTAGGGGGCAGCGAAGCAACATTCTGAGGACATATGACAAAGTCGAGATGTGATTGGGACATGAGCCGCCTCCTCAGATGTATGGGTGGGAGTTAACTAACAAACCCCGGTGCACAGTGAGCAGCAGGCTGCACCGGATGAAATATAAATTTCTTTTTGTCGGTGCACAAAGGTTTCTGCCACCACCAAATGCGGATGCAGAAAGCCATCTCTCAAGTGTTCCCCTGCATGCCAAAACTGCCAAGGGAACTGTCTTAATGGGGGCCCCCTCTTGGTCAATGAGGATGAAGAACTCGACATTGTTCCTCTGCCAGTTTTCCTAGAAGATGTATCCCCTTTCTCAATGGATGAAGAAGAAAACGAAACAGAACAATACCCAGGACCAAGTTACCATAACGAGGAAGGACCCTCCGGCTCCAAGAGAGTCAGGAATTTATAATAATTATTGCTGTTTATTGTACTATAAGGTGTAAATATATTATTAAATTAAATGTAACACAGTTTCAAAAAAAAACATTTACGAGTTAATGTATTAATAAAAAAAGTTATGTACAAATTGTTGTTGACTCTGGAATCATCCTACGCCAATGCCTTTCCGGAGCGAATGTGTAGTTAATATAGGCCTATATATTATATTAACTGTACATTATATATTATATACATTGAATACAAGTATTATTGAGTATGTAGAGGGCAATTATGGCTCCTAAATAACAATAAAGATTCAGCGATCCTCGATAAATTGTCAATTTTGAGTATTATCAAAAATTTCCATCATATATTATAGTAATTGTATTTCTGTGGGGTAAATGATGGAGCTCTCAAAGTGGTTCCACTAAGTTCGGGGTTCGAAATTAGTATTAAATGACACCAAACAATATTACATTTGAAGAACTCCATAATGTACTTGAAAATATATTATAAATACATAGCCTATATATATATATACATAATTTCTTTATGTGCCATTTATATATATAGTACATACTATTTATACATATAAATATATATAATACGTATATATTGGATTTTATATAGAGTTTCAGCAGTGGAAGAACGGAAAATACGAAAGTTAAGTTTTTATGCAAATCCCGGAATTTACACATAAAGTTAAAATTACTCTAAGGTAAGGTAAAAAGTAAACTAACATATATTCTTGAAGGAAATTTAATGCTCTATAATTTCCTTCCTTATGACTTTTTTGTAGGACGAATGACCGAAGAATTAGCTAACGAAATAAGGAAAAAAACGCGAGACAATTTTATTTTTTTCAAAATCATCTAAATTTGAGCAGGGATATCTCGGAAATTAGGCGAGATAGCGAAAACATGAATTGAATCAATCTTGTGGAGCATTTTGTCAGCTTTGATTTTGTATAGAAGGGTCTTAACGCTAGGACCCATATTTTCCGAGATATAAGCGAAAAACCGAAAAAGGGGACCTTCTATGGGCCCCCCTGCCCCCCGCTCACCTCCTAGGAGTGGGGACTTTTAGTATGTTTACCTCCTTACTAGTCCAAACAAAGTCCCAAAGTCAAAAATTGTGTTCCTTCCATTTCCCTCTACAACTTTTCATTGACTAACCGGTACTTTCCTTGTCGCGCGTACAGAATGAATGCGAAATGGCGGTGTGATATAAATGCCATGTACATCAGTGGCAGAATTTTATTACAGGATGTGTGCAGTGGAAGGACAGAATCTGGTGTCACAAAGGAGAAAGGATATGACCTTTCCAGCATCCGACCTTTATATTAAAAAATCAACCTCGCACGCTATTTTCAAAATACACATCAGTGACCTTACGATCTTCTTCCACGCTTTCATAATAACAACATTTATTAAATGAAATCTCGCTTTCCTTTGTTCTGAGGATTTTGAAAATATTTTTATTGCCACTGAAAAAAATAATATTCTATGCAGAAATATGTTCACATAGCAGCATGCTTTTTCAAACCCTTTTTAATTGTAGGCCTAATTAGCCGCCGCGATAGCCCACAAGGTAGTACTAGTACTGGTACTCTAAGCAAACTTATGGGAAAAACGAAAAGTTGCCTAATGTATAATAAAACATGTTAATCGCAAAAGGAAAAACAATATATTGCAATTTGTTACTGAATAGTTTATACAGAGTTCGCAGAAATATAGTGAATTAGGCAGCTTACTATCGTATATTTCTGTGGACTGTGTGAGTGGTATAAATAGCGAATACTGGGTAGGCCCCCATATTGATTAGCGCCCCAGGCCCCCATTGCTGTTGGTAGAGCACTGCCTAGAGTCCTAGAAACAATGGCGGGTTACTTCATTCCTTCATTCTCTTTTACGTATAAACTAGTGCAATAATTAAAACATTTTAAGGCAACAAATGAATTTGTTATAAATAGTTATTAACTTATAAATATTAACCTATTATTATTATTATTAACTAATTTTTTCAGTTACATGCGTTTAACAATATTTATAACTAGGGGCTATCAGAAGAAAACATCAATTTAAGCCACAATATAACACTTGAAATGGACACTGTGGGCCTACTGCAGAAGAATCTAAAGTCTGGCCGTTCTAAAAAGGAACCCTAAAGTAAACAAAAACCAGTACATCTGTCATACTCTAGCACATTACTCGTATGATCTAAGAGTGAGACAGATGTACTGGTTTTTGTTTACTTCAGGTTTCCTTATTAGATCGTCTCGGGTATAGTAATACGACGTACAGACTTAACATGAATATAATTATTACGAGTTAAATATCCGACTTAAAATTGAGTGAGATGGTCGAGTCAGTACTCACGACGACTCACAAGCGGGAGGTAACAGGTTCAAAACCTCTTAGTGATTTCTGTTTCGAGGTTGGATTAGAGATTACTTAAAATCTATCCTAACATTCCCTGTCCGCTGTGTGTTCTTATTCGTGATATTTTCGTAGGGGGTTATGTCCATCCTCTCAAAATGCAGGGAGACCCTATGTGATCCATAGATTCCCCTTCTATATGGTCATTCAATTACTAGACATACGAAAGGTAAAATACAAGTAAGTTAGTTGAAAGAAATAACCCATCTTAAAATGCAAGAAGTAACTGAGAGATTACTTATTTAAAACAAAGTATACTTTATAATCATCACATTTCACGGAAGTATGGATAAAATGTAGTGAAGTTAACTTTAATCTTTTAATATCCATGATACCGCACATTATAAAATATTCTTGGTTTAGGAGGAAATACAGCAAACAATGAAGAGACCTCTGGAGTATGTGTTCGGTACAAGTACTAAATATTGTCTTGAAACGATGAAACGACAATGTAAAGAACCGTAAGGAAATTAAGTAATTATTTATTCGCTGTCCTATAATTTATGCTAAAGAAATTTATTTCTTCAAGGTTCAGTCGACTCCAGTGCATTCTACTTCATGTTAATGCCTCCCAAAAAACTTGCGGCATGAGCTACAATTTCTAATTTTAGCCTGCGATATATCAGCTTTCTTTAAATACTTTTCTAGTTTGCCTTTTTTACTTGCTTTTTCTTTTTTCTTGTCAGTCTATCACAAAAGAACGCCCACGCCCGGAGCGCGATTCGAACCCGCAGCCTTCTTCACCATGGTTTCAAACTATCGTGATTAAAAAGACCAATACAAAGTTTCAGGAGTGTTTTATAACCCTGGGAGCCCCGAGCTAACTTGAGTCGTGAGCCTCTAGTTCCGCTGTAAACTTCATGAAAAATAAAGGTTCCTACCAATATTTGAACCCGAGACGACTTGCACCATAAGCGTAAACGCTAACGTTGAGCTATTAGGTAACCTTGCGCTCAAAAATCCCCAACTGCGGATCATTATTTTATTCAGGAATTTAGGGTCTCGACTTTGGTTTTAGGATCTTGCAAGTGAAACAAGCAAATAAAATTTTACCTACATCGAAACTATCACCAAATATTAAGATAAGTTTCGGTTTAATATTTTCCTTATTAAGATTCTCTATGAGGAATAATATTTCACCCTTACTCAATGTTAAAGATAACATTTAAAATAAACATATATTTTAAATTCATCTGACACTGGAATTCGAACCTTCGGCTTTCCGTGCCGATGTTCTACCAACTAAGCTAGCCAGAGTTCAATTCGCAGCGACAGATGGAATCTCTCTGTTATGATTAGTTACCTTTAATTGTCGACCTCATTGAAAAACATTAGTAGTTATATGCCACTTTTAAAGCCCGGTAGGGGAAATGGGGTGGGGGTAATGACGTCATAGTGGTGGGGGGTGATGACGTCGTGGAGGGGAAGTGATGACGTCATCCAAGATGGCGGCACTTCCGGTTCCGGAACAAGATGGCGGTACTTCCTGTTCCGGAACAAGTTGGCGGATCTTCCTGTTCCGGAACAAGATGGTGGCTAGCGCCAAATTCAAAATTTTAAAAATGCAAGAGTGGGCTAAGTGTAAATTTTATATTTAATGCAAAAGTGAGCTAAGTCGAAATTTTATTTTTAAATTGGTGGGATATTTGAAAATTCTAAATGGCGGACAAGATGGCGACTGGCGCCGAATTCAAAAATTCAAAATGTTGGTAATGGGCGGGATATATGAAATATGTATTTTCAAAATTGGCGGAAATTCAAGAATGACACAATATGGCGTCATTGCGTGATGGTAGGCCTCAAGATGGCGGTTAGGGCGGGATATATGAAATATGTATTTTTCAAAATTGACGGAAATTCGGGATTAATATGGTGGTAAACAGGAAACAGGAGTAAGTGGAAGGTAATTATACTACTACTACTACTACTATTGTATTGTATAGTTATTATCATCTCTTTCTTTCCTTCTTTCTTTTCTTCATTTCTTTCTAGTAATATGAAATTGTAAGGATCTTTGAGGATGGGTTTAGGCTTATCGAAAAACGGCACATTATTATTATATTAATAAGAATGTCTCGTTTTTGTAAATAATTACAAATGTATTACATTAAGGATAGATCTTGGATATTTATTTACTTATTTGTACATCAAAAACAATTAATATTAACACTGAAAAAAAGTGTTCATGTTTGTCCTCTCTATTTTATCTAAAAGAGCACTGTAATGTTCTACAACATAACCAGACCTTGAATGGATTTTTATTTTTTTAATTTTGAATTTTTTTACTTTTTAATTTTGGACCTTTGAATTTTTTAATTTTGTAATATTGGATTGTTTAATTTTGGATTTTTTAAATTTTGGATCTTTGATCTTTTCAATTTTCGATTTACGTTTTTTTAATTTTTTTATTTTTATATTTTTTAAATTTTGGATTTTCGATTTTGAATTTTGAATTTTTGAATGTTTTAAGTTTTGGAAAAGCCTAATCAGTGAGTTGATTGTTTTCTGTGCAGTCCGTTCCGTCACACCTCACTAATTTCGTGACGATTTTGAGCGTTACACCCTACCGCTGCTAAAGAAGTTTCACTTAAAAAAAAAAGTTGGAAAGTACTGTGTCTGCATAAAGTATCACATCTTGAACATTTCGGTCAGAGTCAGTTGTTTTGCTGACAACTTATCGATTTAATCGGCGAAAAGTTTTTTTTCGCAAATAATCGACTCTGAAAGAGCTCGCTGCTGCAAAAGCCATTTGAATATGGCCTAAAAGCGATCCGGATAGTTGAAGTTCTACTATACATAAGAAGAACAACTACGCAACTGTTCAAGGTCGTAAAGGCTAGAGAAATTATTTGCGTTAACAATATTTCCACCATTCTATGTAAAACTAAACTCCGTGGTGCTATATTCCCTTAAGGACTAGACTTACAATCCGACCACTGCGTCATCTACCATAGGCAGATGGCAAGATTGGAGGGACATGTTGTCAGCAACCAACTGACGTTAATGATGATTTCCGTGAATGAAGCCGCTACTTCTCAGTCAACCTCAATGTGTATCAGGAGGCTGAGTGCATCGCGTTCCTGACCTCCCTACCTCAGAGAAATCCGAGGAGGTACCGGGATTTAAACCCGGTCCTGCGGATCATTAGCCAGCGACGCTAACCACGAGCCCACGCAGGTGGTCACGATCTATGTAGGCCTACTTGATGCAAATTATGACCCAACAAATATTAGTTTTTAAACTGAAAATCACTAAGATCACCAAAATAAGCTATTATGCAGAAAGAACCCAAGGCTTGTAAACTATAGTTAATTGATCTTGGAAAGAACCAACTACCCTCCAATTTATTATCAGGGATGTAGTTATTATTTAACCCCCCACTAATATGAATTCTAAAAAATATTACCTTTGCGATAAGAGTAGACTATTTTTACTATCGTACATGCTGTTATATATGACGTGAAAAATAAGGATTTATAACAATAATATGTAATATGTATGTAATATTATTATTGTTATATATTATTATTGTTATTATTATAGTTATTGTTATTATTTTTTATTTATACTGGCAAAGTTAAGGCCATATGGCCTTTTCTTCCACTTCACCAGTAAAATTATACATATTACAAATCATACAACATTTGATAAATTAGAATTTAAAACTAAACATGCTACAGACAATAAAAATTACAAGAATGTAATTACAAGTTTGATAAACTAATCTAAAACAAATTTAATTGCTAATAAATGTAGGTTATAATCAAATTATTTCTAAATTGTGGTAAATTTCGACAGTCTCTGATATGATTATTAGATTGCAAAATATATTATATTTGTGTTATAATATTGCTACATAAGTTATTATAAGGGCCCGGATTCTAATGACATGTCATCTTTTTACTGACGCTGCATAGACATTACCAACTTGTAGATAAATCCTAATCATGGCCTCTAGATTATAGAAATGCATTTTTATTAGGTCATTTTTTTTCATTTTATGCCATTTTATATTTTTAGGGCATTTATTTAAATTTTAGGTCATTATTTTGTCATTTTCATGAGTGTATCACATTGAGTGTATTGACTTTTTTTCGTCGCTAGCAGTGCTGTCTTTGAAGTGTTGTTTGTTTAATGCAAGAAGGAAAAAATCGGCGTTAAAGTGTTGTCATGTCTCAGTTGGACATGAGAATCAAAGAAACGACAAAAATTTGTATTTTATTACTATTGTTATTAGATTGTCTTGGCACCAGAGTCTGCCACCTGCTTGGATTTGAGAGTGCAAACTACTGTTTACCCTCAATAAACAACAATATAATCCGCAGGCCAGAAAAGGAAATGCCGAATTTTGACTCGCCAGTGCCTCAGTGCCAGTATAAATTTCCGTGAGAAAAGAACATTCACAACATTACAGGTATTCACAATTTTTGCAATTATGTACAAACTAGCCTATAACTATGTGTGTACAATAATTTTTTTTTTATAAATAAAATATCAGTTTTTAGGTCTTTTTATAATTATTAAGTCATTTTCTTTAAAATTCATGGTCATTTTACAGGCCATTTTTCAAACAATTTTAGGTCATCAGCGAAAATACGAAATATGACGTACCATTATTATGATTGTATTATACCAGTACTGTATCCTTTTTATAAACAATCAGGGAAGCAAATTAAAGCAATGAGCTCTTTCTTACTGTTTAAGGACACAAAGTACCGCATTCCATCTCCAAGCACTTGAAAAATTACAACGTGCAAATTACTCCATTTGCCCCGATGCAATGGTGTCGGCAATAGTATTACAATATATGCATCCTCAGATTCATCGCAGCATCGTCCATGTGCAAGTCGATGAGCACAGTAGGGAAATGTTAAGAGTGTTGGGTTGGTTTTATGGTTATTTAAAGACGGAGTATAGCCTACTGCAACTTAGGCTTGTGACCGTCGCCTGTGTGACGGAATTTTGTCCTGCGGGAGTTCTTTTACATTCAAATCTACAGACGCATATATGCACACATAAACGCCATCCACATCGGCCGGGATCAAACCCGCCACAGAAAGCGCCATATTCACTGCGCTACTGAGGCCGAAATTAGTGGTGTGTTTTAAGGATAATTTCCCCCAGGGCTAGGTATAATACCCGCAATTGCATTATTGTCAAGACCCCTAAAACTTTTCTTTTAAATTAGTAGACTGCTACATTACTTGCTAACAAAAGCGGGATTCTGTGTGCAATTTACTTAGCCCTGTACACTTTTATGAGAACTTCCTGGAGAGACAATCCCAAAAATAAAAGAATGTCTGTTGAATATACAAATAATTATAACTTTTTTGGATGTAACACTTTCTAACAATGTGTTGTTATGCACTCCACCTAGAATTTGGCACCTGTAAGTTATCTTGAGTAGGTTTTATGATATTTATTTCTTCTCTAATATGAACGAATGTTGAAAGAAACATTCCTCGTACAAGAAATTTCAAATTAGGCAAATCATTTTTCATAAGTTCATCGTTACACTTAAATAACTTTATATATATATACATTATTTGTACAACATGATATTATATTACTTTCTTAATATGGGATAATTGATTTAAAAATTATTTTAAAAATCTAAACTACGAATATATCAAATTAACTTTGAAATTTGCGTATAAAATTGCAAGCCTATGGAAAAAAAAAACATTTGTGCTAGGAGCAACTTTAAAATGAAAGGATTTGTTAAGTTTGGGAATAATCCTTGTTTACAGTATCAAAGTACTTACTACTACACATACCGTAAATACTAAAAGCATATTTTTAGCGTGAACCCTCCGGAGAGAATTTTGAGTCATGCGTCCCAAGACGATCAGATTTCTTAAGTCTACGTGGTCCCAAGATAAGCGTTGCTGCCTATGGATACGGATCCCCGGGCTTGTTCCCTGGTATTTCCTTGGATTTTCGAAATAAGTCTAGGACTCTGTGTACTTAGCTTCATGAGGACAACTGAGTTACTAGTTGATAAAGAAGTAGCGACTACGTAAATAATTTTTTCAATAAGGCCGTGGCATATGCATGCTGACTACATGCATGCCATTGGCCTTTTCCCTCCATGGGAATGGAGTTTATTCATTGCATTCTTTTAATTTAAAAATCCCATTAGGCTAGCATCTTCGTGCGCATATCTATGCATATACCGTTTCTGAGGATACGGCGTGCAAACAATGACCATTTTCCGATAAATTCATTGCTATGCGATAAACTTAGCTTTGATTTATGAAAAAACAATTTTGCGACATGAATGCGAACTTGTTTAAGATGTTAGGCGCCGGGGCCATTGCCCTAGGAGCTGGAATTTTAGGGTTCAATAGGGTTCTTAGGGGAAAAGGGACTAGGACCATTGCTCCTCTTAAGAACCCTCTTGAATATTGGGTTCCAGATGGTGTAGATCCGGAGAGCGACGTGAGAGACTGGATTCAGCAAGAGATAGAGGGGAGAATGAGATTTAGGGATTATGAGTGGGAACAAGAAGCGGATAGAGAGATAGGTACAGATACAACAGAGCATGACATTCATAGCGATAATTAGCAGGTTGCATCTTGATCTTCACCATCTGGAATCATAAGTCCCCCATAACATCTAGGGGGCATTGGTGTGCAAAGTAGGTTGCCTCCACGTGGTGCACACTGGGTAACGCTAAATAACCTACAAATCCAACATAAGCGACGTGTTTTAAATCACGTACCATTTAAATATTTTGCTGCTGAAGCTGTTGCACGTTGCGATTTTGAGCATGTGCAATCACTTCCTCCATTCATTAGGAAGCCAGACGCAGTTTTTAGCGAGCGTCATTTTGTGTTTTAATATTGTTAGAGCGTTTCGAAATGTTTAATCGAATGAATCGCTGGTTACATTCTTGCCCAGGAATGCGATAATCAACAAAGAGACGTCTGTTATGACCAGGGCCCGGATTCTAATGACATATCTTTTTACTGATGCTGCATAGACATTACCAACTTCTGGATAAATCTTAATCATGTCCTCTACATTATAGAAATGCATTTTTATTAGGTCATTTTTTGTCATTTTATGCAATTTTATATTTTTTAAGGGCATTTACTTCTATTTTACGTCATTATTTTGTCATTTTCGTGTCATTTGCTTCCTTATTTAGCATTTTTAGGGACCGGGTTCTTAGGTTTTTATCTATTTTTTTCCTTACTTCCAAAACTAAAAGCGCTCATACTCTTTTTCGAATCACGTCCATAGGATTCACCCACATTAATTCTGTGGCACCTAAAAATACCTGAATGGGGTATAAAAACCTAAATATGCCTAAACGGGATATAAAACCTAAAATATATAATTTAGGCTACTTTTTTTGTCTTTTTTGTTTGTCACCAGTTGAAACATCGATATTTTGCGGAGAGAAAATTTTTGTCGGGTTGAAATTAATACAACCAGCGTTTCGTTCAACCCATGGTCATCTCGGGTGGACAGTATCCAGAGAGGAAGTGTAAGAGTACCGGTGTATTCCTTTTAAAATATTCGTACGAACAACCATTGTTGCCGTGTATGAACAAGGATAAAGATTTCTGTGTTTTAAAGCGCTTTTTTTTTGTTTGCATTTAGTACTTCCCTGTTATTCTAACCGAGTGGTCACACTGTGAGTTTTAAGAAGATGTGTTAATTATGCCGAAACAAATGAAATCGAGTTTATTACGGCAGTCGATTGGCGACGATCTGAATTTCACTACAGATGGCAAAGTAATATTTTGTCAAGCCTGCCAGAAACACGTATTATTTACCTTTCTAGAAAAGGGGGAAGTTTTCGTCCCTAGTTATCTGTTCTGCGGTTAGCATGCGTAACAACCGAAAAAAGGAAAATAATCAGTTTCACATTATCCACATCCAACCATAAAGTATTTTACTCACTTAATTAGAAGCATCGGATTCGAATCCTGAGAAGGGTAGTGTCTAGATACAGTATTAACTATTAACTAAGAGATAACAGGAAGAGCTTCACAGTTGAGAATCTTGAAAGATATTTAGTGATATACTGTAACCAGGAAATGTGAGGCAATCTTATTTTCACTGCTTCTTTTGATTGTTCATGCTTTCTTTCTTCAATTGTATAATATTGTCCTACAGCAAGTTTACTCAAATTTAAGTCAATTTTGTTAAGTTAAACTTTACAAGTATTATGTACTGAATCCTATGTAGCACTTTCAAATTCATTAAACCAATTATTCTACCCGAAAACGATATTTTGGACAAAAAAACCTAAGAAAAACTATTTCACCTAATGGAAAACCTAAAACAGTGTTTTTAAAACCTAAAAATCCGGTCCCTAGTCATTTTCATCTATTTACATTGAGTGTATTAACTTTTTTCGCCGCTAGCGGTGCTTGTCTTTGAAGTGTTGTTTGTTTAATGCAAGAAGGAAAAATTCGGCGTTAAAGTGTTGACATGTTAAGATGTTGAAAGGAGGAAGAGAAATTATTTAACATAGACCATGTCAAATACATTGATATAAGAATTTTTTTTTAAATATGTCAACATTTCACAAAATACACTGACAAAGAAATCTATTTATGGTACGAGGGTCATATTATTTCACCGTAATATACCTTCTGTATATAACAGTATTCAAGTTGGTCAACGAAAATAAACATGTGACTATTTCGATAAACAAATTTGCAAAGGAATATGATCAGTGTAAAACATAAGGCTGTCACGATAACTGTTTTGCATTTGTTAGATTCTTTCTAGAAATTGTATGTGTATTCTTTAGAGTAGAAAAGTTTTATTTACCGGTGTTATTATTACGAATTGTTTACCAGAGTTATAGATACTATTATTAACACACATAGGGAATTAACCCTATGAATAGGTATTGTATGGAAAAAATTATATCCTTGACATGACATACTTTTCGAGATCCAAACCCTATTGAGAACATAGTATAGGCTAATTTCAACACAATGAGTCTGTAATATATTTCACGGAAATATAATATATTCAGGTATTTCTGGTTTCTTATAAGAAGGCCTCGTCCCGTACCATCGTCTATCTAGAAAAGAATATAATAGCATTATTCCCTAAGCGGAAAATCTGCACAGACTTCGGCACCAACAAAGAACAAGTGCTGTTGTAGTCACGTGGGTTTCCCCAATGTTGCCGCTGTCATTCACTACTTCTTTAGTGAAGTACTGCTGTTGTACGTATTTGGTAGCATTATACTGGATTGCAGAAAATTACCTTTATATTCACTTATTGACTGTTCGAAGAGGATTAGAGTGGCAGCAGGTAGAGGCAGTTCAGAAAAAAAAGTATTTAAAAGTGGCACCCACTCTATCTAAATTACTGTCTTGTCATAGCAAAGAGATCTGACCGGGTAGGAAGACGTTTGAACGCGCAAGCGCTCTTGGTAGATGGTACACTGCAATGCAATTGTAGACTTCCTTTCCACTCACTCTCCCCTAACAGGCGATATCGGTCTTTCTAGTTGTACCGCTCTCTACCTTCAAACGGAAACTGAATAGAGTCATAATACGTCAAAACAGTAAAATGCAATACAGTAGGTCTAGTTTGTAACACTCGGTCTAAAGACCGATGCTATGTTTGAGAAACATATTGCACAGGAAAGCTAAAAAGAAGTTTTCGTTTGAAAAGCAAAACACGCACTGAAATTTAAAGTGTTGGAAGGAGGAAGAGAAATTATTTAATATTGATCTAAGAAATAACCTGTCGATAACAGCCAATAAAAATTACACCGTAGAGATAATATACATAAAAGAGGATTTTTTTTTAAAACTATAATCATTAAAACATTTCTAGAAACTTAATAATATAGCTTGCGATAATTTTAGGGCTATACATTGCTAAATTCTCATTTGAATAAATATACACAAGTCTAATATATTTTAATTTAGACTATGATTTGTTAGGCCTATATTGAATTAAAACCAAAAATATTTTATTTGAAACAATTATTTTTACGTTAAATTCTCTGAAAACCACTCATCTGATTCATGAAGTCGGTTTTTAACTGTTCTTTCTCAAATATTGCAACTTTGAATGAGGTTGAGACAATTGACAGAAATGTCTAGATTTCTTATATTATTAAATGGAACTAAACACAATGTGTACAAAGGGTTGTACATGGGAAGTTACTGACATTCGTCCTTTGCATAATGTGAGAGTGTTAATGTTCTTTGGGTACACTCGAACAGGTGATATTGTGTGCAGACTCGGTTGCAGAGTTCGCAGACACATTCACTGTCGGCATTGTGGAATCCTTTCCTGCAGCAGATGCGGTGGTGGAAACCGTGTATTGTCCCTCGGGTGTAGAGGTGGCGAAGTTTGAAGTCGGCTCTTTTCCATTCCTCCTCTTTCATGGCTGGGGTGCAGTAGAAAGCGGGGTCAATTTCTGCTGCTTTCTGTGTTCGTTCTTCCAAGAACTTTTCGCATGCTTGGGTGTTGATATCAGGTCTTCTATAAATGTTGTTGTTCCCGCCAGCTGATATACTAAACGGGTTGGGGCGTACTTCGATACACCAAGGGTCTTCTTTAGGTATCTGGCCTTGACTCTGTCTAGGGCTTTGATGTTTTTGTAATTTAGGTGTGACCAAATTAATTCGATGGCGTAGGATGCTATTGGGGCAATTTTCAGTTTGAACAGTGAAGTTGCTGTGTCTAGTGAGAGGCTTCTAAGTCTTTTAATTTCCATTGCGGCTTTTATTGCGGCTATTGTTCTGTCCTCGACGTGTCTTGTGAAGGTAAATCCGGTTACCTGTAGAGTTAACCCTAGGTATTTGTATGATTTTGCTATATCTAGTGTGTGATTTCCACATGTGAAAACATCATTGGATGAGATTCGTCCTCCTTTTCGGAATTGCATTACCTTTGTCTTGTTTTGATTAATTTTCAGTTCATTTTCCCTCGACCATTCCTCTAACTTGTTGATCGCTTGTTGCATCTTAGCCCTGTCTTTACTTAGGATCACCATATCGTCTGCGTATAGAAGTATTTTTACCTCCTCCGTTGTGATCTTTTGTACGATGTAATTTGTGAGCATATTAAATAATATCGGGCTTAGGGGGTCGCCTTGTAAGACCCCGTTTGTTTGTACTATGTTCGCTGATTCTAACTGACCGTCACTTATGTTTATTACGTTGTGTTCCAGGATGCTTGTTACGAGTTTAAGGAGGTGGTCTTCTGAGCCTAGCCCTGTCCTGGGTTTCCGGACGAGAATATTCCTATTCACTCCATCAAATGCTTTTTGGTAGTCCACGAAGGTCGCGTATGCGCTGCCTCTGGGTTGTCTTAAAGCTTCTCCTATATATTCTAGAACTTTCTGTATTGCTTGAGTCGTCGATCTTCCAGGTATGAATCCATGTTGTTCTTCTGGCGTGACTTCCATTATTCTTTCAAAAATTCTTTCCTGTATTACCTTGGATAACATCTTGAAGGCTGCACACTCTAGCGCAATCCCCCTGTATGAATCGGGTGCGGTCTGAGGTACCCTGCCTTTGTACAACATCTTGATTGTTGAATTCCTCCAAGTATCCGGTATATTATGGAGTTCTAAGCATTTATTGTAAAGTGCTGTCCATATGCCAATTGTGTATGGAAGTGAGGCCTTGATGAGTTCATTTGAGATGCCATCTGGTCCTGCTGCTTTTCTCGGCTTGCTTCTCTGTATTACCGACCAGACTTCTGCTTCTGTTATGGTTGGAGGGATTTCCCTTTCCGTGTGTCCTTCTGGTGCATCATGTTGTTTGAAGGCTGTCTGTTGGAACAGTTCCGTAAAGTGGGCTTCCCAGGTTTCTAGTGGGACTTTTGGTACCACTGAGTTTCTTCTTGCGTCTAGGGCTTTGTACGGTTTATTTTCCGCTTCTCTCAGAAGTTGCTGTTCTTTTTTGTGCGTGTAAACCTTCCTCTTTTCGCGGAGCAAATTTATGTATGTCCTTCTTTCCTGTGTATACTTTTCTCGTTTCTCCTGGTCTGGTTGTTTCTTTAGGTCTCGTAGTCTTCCTAGAACATTCTTATATGACTACCCAAGAAATAGCATAGGGATGTTTTCTAATGTTATATCAGATCCTGGTAATGTCCAGAAATTGTATGTGTATTCTTATAGAATAGAAAGTTTTATTTATAGGTGTTATTATTAGGAATTAATTTACAGGAGTTATAGATACTATTCGCTGCGCTACAAACCGGAAGGTCGCGGGTTCGATCCCCGATGAGGTCACTGGAATTTTTCAGTTGGCCTAATTCTTCTGGTGGCACTATGGCCCTGGGGTCGACTCAGCCTCTAACAGAAATGAGTACTAGGAGCATTCCTGGGGGTAAAGGCGGCCGGTGCGTAAGGCTGACAACCTTACCACCTTCATGTGCCGATGTCTAAAAATCTGGGAGCCTCAACCTCCCGGAACCCTCTGGGCCTCCATGGCCTGTAATAGGGAACACTTTACTTTTATAGATACTATTATTAACATACATCCGGAATTAACCCTGTAAATAAGTATTGTATGGAAATATTTATATCCTAGACGTGACATACTTTTCGAGATCCAAACCTTATTGAGAACAGTAACGGTAAATCGTAGTATAATTTTCAACACAATGCGTCTGTAATATTAGCTCGGTGAATTCGCTACTGTTTTCAGTCTTCAAGACGTCCTCGGCAGCAAGGGTATGTCAAACATCCAATTGTTGCTCTATCGGTAACTAACGCGTAAAACCTTTTTTCTGAACATCCGCAAAGACCATTACTCAATATGTAGAAACTTTTGAATCATTTCTCGGAAATATAATACATTCCGGTATTTCTGGTTTCCCAATATGATGAAGCTTTTGTTGGTGAAGGGAACAAGACTCTTTATAAGTAAAATTACAAATGGGGAAAAGATTAAAATTCACGCTGTGAGAATATATCTCTAATAGACAATCGAAGTCGTATCTTACCATCATTTCGTAATAAACAATTTCTAAATCTAGCGCAGGAATCCATTTTTTTTCTGACATCTTTGAATCCAATTCATTTGAAACAAGAAATTTTAAAATACATTTATTTATATCTCTCGCCAATTTTAATACCACAAAAATTTTAAACACTTCCTTCCAGACGCTTTTTTTAACACGAAGTTTAAACATTGAGCACGAAGTGAACCTTTTGAAATACGAAGTAACTAGCGCAGGAATCCATTTTGTTTTTCTGACATCTTTGAATCCAATTCATCTGAAACAGGAAATTTAAAAATACACTTCTTCATATCTCTAGCCAATTTTAATAATAATAATACATAAAATTTTAAACATTTCCCTCAGACACATTTTTTTTAACCCCATGAGCATGAAGTGAATCTTTTGAAATGCAAAGTACCCAACGCAGGAATCCATTTTGTTTTTCTGACATTTTTTAAATCAAAGTTTAAAATTCACTTTAACTCATTATGAATCTACAAATAGAACTTAATCATGGAATGTTAAGAACTTATGCCATTTTGAAAATACATCCTTCCTCCAATGAGAATTAAAACCTTGTAAGTCTAACTATCGCCCTTCACTAACCTCCATTTTCAGTCTTGCCATCACGCAATGCCTCCGTCTTGTGTCCATTTATTATTACACTTACCTAAACTAATTGAACATATGTGTAACGCTATACCTTACCATTTTATTGAAGAAAGGTTTAAACTACGACTGGCTAAGAATTTTATATTCAGTACGAGAAAACACGTATTGTTTTAAAGTGCGACGAAATTAATTTTCTCTCTATACATGCTAACATCATCACGAACATTATGTCAAAGTACTCTATAATGCAGAACGACATATTGAAACTTGTAAACAAACAATCTGTTCCATCGTCTTGGGAAAACTTAGGTTTATACGATTGTGTATCAGACGAAATAAACAATCAAGGTCTGGTTATGTTGTAGAACATTACAGTGCTCTTTTAGATAAAATAGAGAGGACAAACATGAACACTTTTTTTTCAGTGTTAAAATTAATATGTTTTTGATGTACAAATAAGTAAATAAATATCCAAGATCTATTCTTAATGTAATACATTTGTAAATATTTACAAAAACGGGACATTCTTATTAATATAATAATAATGTGCCGTTTTTCGATAAGCCTAAACCCATCCTCAAAGATCCTTACAATTTCATATTACTAGAAAGAAATGAAGAAAAGAAAGAAGGAAAGAAAGAGATGATAATAACTATACAATACAATAGTAGTAGTAGTAGTATAATTACCTTCCACTTACTCCTGTTTCCTGTTTACCACCATATTAATCCCGAATTTCCGTCAATTTTTAAAAATACATATTTCATATATCCCGCCCTAACCGCCATCTTGAGGCCTACCATCACGCAATGACGCCATATTGTGTCATTCTTGAATTTCCGCCAATTTTGAAAATACATATTTCATATATCCCGCCCATTACCAACATTTTGAATTTTTGAATTCGGCGCCAGTCGCCATCTTGTCCGCCATTTAGAATTTTCAAATATCCCACCAATTTAAAAATAAAATTTCGACTTAGCTCACTTTTGCATTAAATATAAAATTTACACTTAGCCCTCTCTTGCATTTTTAAAATTTTGAATTTGGCGCTAGCCACCATCTTGTTCCGGAACAGGAAGTACCGCCATCTTGCTCCGGAACAGGAAGTACCGCCATCTTGTTCCGGAACAGGAAGATCCGCCATCTTGTTCCGGAACAGGAAGTGTCGCCATCTTGTTCCGGAACCGGAAGTGCCGCCATCTTGGATGACGTCATCACTTCCCCTCCATGACGACATCACCCCCACCATTATGACGTCATTACCCCCACCCCATTTCCCCTACCGGGCTTTAAAAGTGGGATATAACTACGACATTTACGTCATATTCAATATTGAGATATCAGACAACATCACTAAATCTAAAGAAATACAACAGACGAACGGGGTCTTGCAAGGGGTTCCCCTCAGCCCGATACTGTTCACAATAGCCACAGCTGACGTTATAACACGAATTCCGCCTAACGTAAACATCTACCTCTATGCAGACGATATGGCACTGACATCCACATGCCACGAAGACCTACAGAGAGCTTTTGACAGCGTAGCAGACTGGGCAGGAAAAAACGACCTAAAGCTCAATGAGACGAAGACGGTCACGATGACATTCAGAAAAGGAGGGAAAGAGGCACACCTGGTTTACAACGGAAAAAACCTGACATCAGTGAAGCAATTCAAATACCTAGGAGTAACGCTGCAGACGACAGGAACAACATTTACAACGCATGTCAAGGCTAGAGTGAACGCCGCACTGAGAGCAATGAGCGACATCAAGCACCTCCAGGAGATGTCACTGCAGACAGCATTGAAGCTGTTCCAGTTGAAAATAGTACCGGTAGCGACATATGGACTAGAGAATATATGGCATCATCTAAGTTACAAGAATCTGGCAGACATAGAAAAAATTAAGGCCACATACCTGAAACGAGTCCTAGGCCTATCGAAGTTCACCCCCTCACGACTCACATAGCCTATGTGATGACAGGAGAGTTGCCGCTTGTAGAGGACCTGAGACTGCAGCTTCTTCTGCAGTCCACCCCCAGCTACGAGAGACTGTTACGGGACATGCAAGAGAAGCGGAAAGAAATATGGGATGACTTCTACAGCACGGACGCGATGATATGCAAAGACTGGACGAAACCTCTATACGACCTACGACACACAGTGACCAGATTCGCGACGCACGGCTTCCATTTCAAAGTGTGCAAAATTAGGAAATACCACCAACCAGGAAATGCGTGTGAATGTTCGTGGTGCGGAAAAAAGTGTGACAGGTACCACGCAATGTGGTGTGAGAAGAGACAGTTATCATTGACTCAACTGAGCGCCGAACAATAGTTTTATATACCAATGCATATTTTGTGCTTTACATTAATTATTATATACAATTATTGTGAAACACACTAATCTCAGTGTCAGCGGAATTTGCTCCAAACATATTCTCATGCAATGTTTAACAAAAACGTGTGGTTTCATGATACATATTTGCATCAATGTTAAAGATTTTGCACCTTTACTTACATTTGTTGGGCGCCCCATCTCCTTCCATTTCTCAGATATTTTCTTTCGTCACTTCTGTCGATGATACTTTGCATTGCTGCTCTTGGCAAAGAGGGTACCGGTAGCTCTTATTGTGTAGTTTCACGTCGTATGTCCTTCATATCGGTGACCTCATTCCACCTGGTAAACAAACAAGACCTGAACAGTGACACCGATGTAAGGCTACTGTAGGCTGAACAGAAGCACCACCACGTCACCCCTCCCCAATCCTAACCAACTTCATCCCATCCCTACCAGTAGTAGAGTTTAAGCTATTTTATTTGTTTTTTTTTTTCTTTCTTTTTCTGAGATTTGCCTTAGTAGGGACAGTAATGTAACTTGCATCCCCGCAGATCCCGCAACGCGGGATGGCTCGAGTGCTAGGAGGAGTCCAAACGTCGAGAAAGGTTTTTGGGTATTTTGAGTCGCGTGCGACGAACGCATAACCAAAACTTACTGTTTATTCCACGACATACAACATCATTCTATTCTTCATCTTTTAGTTTGTCTTTCCCTCGCTTTTGGAATTCGTTATCCCGTCATATCAGAGACGTCGAAATGTAGCTCAATTTAGATATAAATCAAATATTCATTTTATTAGTAATTAATTAGTTAGCATTATTGTTTGTTAGATTTCATTTTATTTCAGTTTATAAAATTTGTATTTAAATGATTTTTAACTTATATTGTCTCTGTTAACTTTTATTGTCTGTAATTTCCAGATATTTAACAAATTTTGTATAATTTATAATAGCCCCATGTGTAGTTTTACTTGTGAAGTGAAGTGAAGTACTCCTATAAATAAATAAATAATAAAGAAATAAATAAATGTATTCTCATCTGGCATCAAGCTTATCAGATGTATGTAATGAATTTATTTTATTCCTCACACTTCCTGTTAGGCCTACTCCATCTATTTATGAAAGATCGTTTCTAAAGTTGAACTAATTAAAAACTATTTAAGAAGTACCGTGGATAAAAAAAAAAAAAAGGCTTTGTGCACTCAGTGAGTTGAGAAGACAAGGGAACTTGAGTTACATAGTTGACTTTTTGGCTTCTAAAAAGCCAGAATGCAATTTAAGCGATTGTTCAGAACTACTTGATATGTACAAATATATAAAAACAGCAATAAAAGTTATGAGACATTTCTGTTTGTAATTTTTATAAAAATAAATATCTGTCATTTATTTGGAGTTCTGCTTTCCAATGGCATCAAGTTGATAAAATGTACAATTTAATGTATGTCAACAAGAATATTCAAAACAGAATAAAACCGCACGTGTCAAAATATAAAATCATATGTACAATGGTTCTGCAGTCTCTTGCTGTATTTGATATTCTGTTGATAATATCTTCTCTTTGTTATTTATATCTTAGTTTCCAGCTTGAATTTTTTGGACCTTATTTACCCGAGATGCATTTCGATATATTGGTATAGGCATGGGTGTCTGCAGAAATTTTGTCAAGGGGGGCCAATGAACAAATTACTGCCATTACCATCAATATGCTACTGTAACCACTTTAATATTATTATTATTATTATTATTATTATTATTAAGTAATCAAACCCTTAATTTACTGTAGCTGGACCTATGACTGTGGATACAAAGAAAAAATCTGATGTATACACACTCACATGACTTTTTCTACACCTTACAATTTCACAGGTACAATTCACATAAAATATAAAATGCGACATTTCTTGCCTTACTTCATCATAATAAAATGTTTGGGTAAAAATGGTTTCAAGATAAGGGGAAGTAATTATTCCTACATACTCATATCTAGTCAGCTGTTACAGCTTGTTTTCATCCAAACAACCCTAACATACAACAGTATTTGGAGACTTAAATCTCACTTCACATTAGTTGTTTATAGTAATTTATTTTAGAGGTTTATGTGTAAACAAAATTTCCAGGGAGGGGCAGCGACCCTACTCTGCCCCCCCCCTTCTGGACGGCCATGCTATCATCAGTCATATATCATTACAATTCAGCGAGTCTTGTATATTGGTGGATTAATTAATACAATTTTAAATGAAATTCTAATGAATTGAGGGAAGCCTGATGGGTGGTTAAGCAAAAATCCTGCTTAGTAACAATACACAACTGCGGTAAGGATAAAATAACATGTAATAATTTATTTAATTTTGGAACAGTAATTTAATAAAACAGACTAATAAGAAAATGAGATTTTAAAAATAAAACCTACCAATGGAGTCCCAAAAATAATATTTACAAAATATTATTAAATAGAATAATTAAAAATCTAAGCGGGGTCACAGTGGCCAGTGACGAACGTTATCATTGTGTGTATATGTTTTTTCACCTTTTAGAATCTGAGACATTAATCATATCAATATCCTGCAGCACACAAATGAATGATCAGGGACAAGCATAGGCCTATATCAAAGGAGAGGCAGCGAATAAAGTTATTAAAAGCAGCTCTAGGAATTTCACTTAAATGCACAGGTACATTCTGTGAATGCAGCATAACATAAAATCACTTGCTTCATAATGAAGTAACTACTAAGAAAATCAGAGGAAGTGATTTGTGTGGTTAAGCAGATATCCTTCATTAGAAGCATTGTGAAAATAAAAACATTTTGCTGTGGAAAAAAATAACAAAATTAACTAAGAAGTGAATCATGAAAAACACCAACCCTCTTCAAACATGTAAATTATACTTTGAAATGACGATGAAATGGCATAGAATACATATTTCAAATAAAGGATATGAAGTATTACTTCAAGAAATCAATCCTATTAAAAAGAGCAAACTCAAAGCGAAGTAGTAGTTAATACAGCAACCTATCGGCTTCCGTTGAAGAAGAGCAATGCTAGCTTGGAAAATGGAATAGGTCGGGCGGTCTTGTAATTCTGTTACAACTGACAAGATTAAATTAGATCTTTGTTTAGAAGCAGCAAGTCCTGTTTTTACGAAAAGATTTAAAGAAGCACTACTTTACTGATACCTACGTCAGGGACATGTTAAATAATTTCAGAAAATGAATTTTGCCGAAGAGAATGAAAATACTGGAAAATGGAATATTTTTGTCCATAAAGTATATTACATTATACTTATGTTAATTCATAATGTCATGACTGAAGAGATAAATTTCGTTTGTAACAAACATAAGTTCTTGAGATCAACAGAAATGATCTGTAGTAAATTCTGGTTCACACAAGTGATTGAAACTTCATGATCGGTCTTAAGTGTGCGCCTTCTGTTGTAGGAGGGGAAGTCAATAGTCATAAAAAAGTCAATGTACCATCTCCATTGTCCTCATATTTTCTCCTCAATTATCACTATTTTCCTCGAATTTTCACTATTGTTTTCACAATAGCTATATTATGTCATTTGCTGTCTTAACTCATTTGTTTGCTTATGGAGTTTGATCGGTAGCAGAAAGGCTAATATGTTAGGCAGTTATTTTGAAGTTCTATAATTCATATGGAGATGGACCATTTTAATATAAGATGTGTAGCTTTAAAATGTACTGAAGTATGACTTAACCTAATTTGTCACGTTGATGGGGATGGTCCAGTATGGTTCTCAGCCTTTCAAGTGTAATGTAATGGGTTTTTGTAAGTTGTAACCATTTCCAACTACAGTAGAACTCCAGTTATCTGGATTAATTGGGACCAGACCCAATCCGGATGATTAGATAAATTATAAAAAAAAGGCCATTTATTTAAAATAAAATATACAGTACTGTACTTACATGAAGTGTCACATCTTGAACATATCAGTCAGTCAGAGTCAGTTAGATATATAAGCATTCACGAACCACAGATTATTGTCTCTGTTGGACATTACATGAGAATATTATAAGAAAAAAATTCCTCCGACACTGGGACTTGAACCCAGGACCTATGGCTATTCGTGCCAATGCTCTACCAACTGAGCTAAGCCGGAGTTCAACTCGCAGCGCCAAATGGAACCTCTCTCCTATGACTGAGTGCCCTAATGGTTACAAGTTATGTCATATGCAGTATTGTGAGGAACACTTAAGTAGTGATTTTTGTGACCGGGCTCCCACTGCTATTGTACAGTTAACATTCAAGATAGATATATAAGCATTCATGAACCACAGATTATTGTCTCTGTTGGACATTACATGAGAATATTATAGGAGAAAAATTCCTCTGAAACTGGGACTTGATCCCAGGACCTTTCGCTATTCATGCCAATGCTCTACCAACTGAGCTAAGCCAGAGTTCAACTCACAGCGCCAGATGGAACCTCTCTCCTATGACTGATTGCCCTGATAGACTGATAGAGCATTGGCGTGAATAGCCAAAGGTCCTGGGTTCAAGTCCCAGTGTCGGAGGAGTTTTTTTTCCTATAATATTCTCATAGAGTCAGTTGTTTTGCTGACATACTGTCGATTTTGGCGAAAAGTTTTGCTTTTTCACAAATAATCGGCCCTGATGGAGGGCTTCCCGATGCTCGCTACTGCAAAATCCACTTGAATACGGCATCAAATCAATCTGGAAAGTTGGAGTTTTACTGTACATGTTTACAAAGGAGGCTTGAAGTTAAGTATTAATTTATGCAATAATGTGTTTACCCATGATTTTAAATCAGAACCGGTATGCATTCTCATACTCTTGCAAAGGCCGGGACGTCTCAGTTTAGCATCCATTCCGCTTCACAGCACTAATTAGCATGGTGTATCATAGACAAGTATATTATAGGCCTACCTTTTTGTGTGTGGTAGTCTTTATCCTTGGTACTTTTCTTGGCTTCTTTATTATTTTTTAAACCCACAGTTTGGGCCAATGGCTTTATTTCCCTTCTGAATGCAGTCAATCTGCTATTTTTATGTTGAAAAATCACTCCCTCAGCAGGTTTTGAACTTGGCTTCACTAGAAAGCACATTAACCACTGATATTACACTAGGACTCAAATGTTCCCAAATGCGGTCACATCAAAAGAAAGAAGCTACTGAGCGAATTTTTATTTGATGGATTTAAGCCTTTCGAGGAAGAGTTCTGTTTTAAGCTACTTCAAATCACAATAATTAAGGAATCGCGCACAATGTGCATTATCTTAACCTAAGACTTAACCTACCCAGTCCTGAACCCGGGAAAGGGATTTTTCACTACTGAAAAATCCCCGACCCGGCCGGGAATCGAACCCGGGCCGCCGGAGTGGAAGGCAAGCGCGCTACCGACTCACCCACGGCGACGGATACTTCAAATCACAATAAGAATGATAATTCACAACCTGCTGTATTCTATGCCAGGAATTGAAAGAATGAGCAGTAGTGGAGTTGCCTACCTACTTCAGATATACAGCAAAAAAATATAAAATAAATGTACACATAATTCAAGGAACAATTATCCTCTGGTACAAGTATAATATGTGATATAAATGTGAGTGGGTGCTTACAGCTTATGCCATTTCCCACATGCCTATTTACCAGTAATTCTACAGTTTTTTCATTGACTCAAGTATTATAATCAGGGGACATGGCTGTCCGGAAGGGGTGGGGGGCAGGGTAGGGCCACTGCCCCTCCCTGGAAATTTTGTTTACACATTAACCTCTAAATTAAATTACTGTAAGCAACTAATGTGAAGTGAGGTTTCAGTCTCTTCGCGTTGTTTGAATGTAAATGAGCTATAACACCTGACTAGATATGAGTATGCAGGAATAATTACTTCCCCTAAACTTGAAACCATTTATACCCAAACATTTTATTACAATGAAGATAAGGCATTTTATATTTTATATGAATAGTAGAATTTGTAAGGAGTAAGATAAGTCATGTGAGTGTGTACTTCAGATGTTTTCTTTGTATCCATGGCTATAGTCCAGCTACAAAATGAAGGATGTTGATTATATAATAATAATAATAATAATAATAATAATAATAAAGTGGTTGTAGTAGAATAGTTCACAATGGTGGTGGCGGCAGTAATTCGTTCATTGGCCCCCCCTTGACAAAATTTCTGCGGACGCCCATGTCAGGGGACCAGATTTTAAAACTGAAAAACCTGGACACCTTGCTGAACAATACAACATTGTGAGTTAGCCATATTAGATTTTGTTTATTTTGGGTACTGTTCTTAGAGCAGACTTTAGATACATGTGTCAAAATAGTGGTAAAACACAATATGGTAAGAATTGACTTATCATATTCTTATCTGACATATGATTTGTTTTCTGGTACACATATTTATCATCTATAGAGGTAAAACATTTTCCCAGATACCATCTCTATTACACATTGTATCATGTTTGATCTGTAGCCACAGTGGCCAAACCCTGGCTCATAAGCCACACGTAGCTCTTCTAACACTTTCCTGTGGCTCTTAAAGAATTATTTGGCTCAACTGAAAATTATTTAATTTTTTTGGCATGGCTATTTAAATTTTCTTGTGAGTCATTGTACTCACGATGAAGTTCATTAAACCTAAGCATCGAGCTGTTCTAACTGAAGTACATTTTACTGAACTCTTGGCCACCTATCAGATTTCAAGCAATTAGCAAGGAAAGTGGACAGTAGAAAAAGTTCATTTTCACAAAAGTCTTGTAATTTGTGGAAGTTATACAAATGTTTAATACTGTGATAAGTTAATAGTGATGAGATGTAATTTTGTGGATAAACATAATTTCTGCTTCTGTTTTTAATTACATCTTTATATTTGACCTTAAAAATTCACATTTAACCTAAAAAAAAGTGTAGCTCTTTCCAAACTCTTCCCTCAAAATGTGACTCCCAACAACCTAGCAGCTGGCCACCCTTGGCCTATAGAATGTAAAAATTGGTATGAACGAGGGGCATACTGAAAGTTGTGAGTAACATTTTTTCACAACCTTAATCTTTATTTGTACGTGAAACCAAGTATATCATCTCAATCTACAGACCTTTCTTTCACTTTTCCACATAGTCTCCGTTTTTTGCACACATGTTTCCCATCGTTCTGCAAGTTTGAAAATACCCTTGTGACAGAATTCCGTTCCAGCTAATACCCTTGCATTTATTGACCGAGAACCACTAACATCAGAGACGAACCAATGCCCAAAACCTTCTTCAGAGATTTTGAAATGAAGGTGATGAATTTTTGATGAGTATTGTGACTGGAGATGAAAGCTGGTTCCATCATTATTAACCTGAAACAAAACGACAGAGTATGGAATGGCAAAACTTGATTCGCCATCGAAGAAGAAAGTGAAGACAGTGCCATCTGTAGGGAAAGTTATGGGGAGCGTCTTCTGGGATGCACAGGGTTGCATTCTGGTTGAGTTTCTTGAGCCTGGACAAACCATAAATTCTTCCCGCTACATCCAGATACTTTTGAAGCTCCGTCATGCATTGCGTGATAAACGTCCTGGAAAGAAGATCATCCTTCAACAGGATAATGCACGTTCGCATACTGCACATGCCACTATGGAGCAGATCAGGAGATTTGGATGGGAAACACTTCCACATCCTCCTTACAGCCCCGACACAGCACCTTCCGACTACCATCTTTTTGGTTTTGTGAAGGAACAAATGTGAGGCCAGTGCTACAAGATACTGGCAAGCAGTGCGTAATTGTCTATGAACAGCTGGAACAGAATTCTATCACAAGGGTATTTTCAAACTTGCAGAACAATGGGAAACATGTGTGCAAAAAAACAGAGACTATGTGGAAAAGTGTAAGAAAGGTCTGTAGATTGAGATGATAATACTTGGTTTCACATACAAATAAAGATTAAAGTTGTGAAAAAATGTTTCTCACGACTTTCAGTATGCTCTCGTATTATAAAAATTTGCTTGGCTATTAAATATCTCCAGAAAGTTAGATGTTTGAGAGAAAGCCTCTGTGTAGAGAATTAGGGAGATCTAGTGTAATTTTTTCTAGCGAGGTCTATGTGTTGCATCCCTGATTATATTTACTTTCCTTCTGGGGGTGGGAGCTTATGTCTGTGAATTTCCTTAGATATGTGAATAATTGAATATGGCTATTGGAAATTTGGTGTTTTTGGATCATAATTTAATTACTACAGTAGCCTATATGGTATGAGTATGTATGGTTTAAACTGGCCCAAGTGCTGGTTAATACTAATAATATGGTATATATATATATATATATATATATATATATATATATATATATATATGAAATTTACGAGAAATAAATAAATATACACATATTATAATTCCTAAATGTCATTCTAACTTGCCCTATATATAGCAAACTTGTATCAGTTTTATTCAGAAAATCATGCACTTACAGACTATTTCCATAGCTAAGGCTAATGCTTACTTTGACAGCAGAAGAAAACCAGAAAACATGTCCAATCATAAAATGTATATCTGGATCAAGGAAGGATGGTATTTCTGGACTTAGGAAACACAGGAATCACTTGAAGGATCTGGAACGAACATAAACTATATTCAGTTTTATATTCAGAGCTCATATTATATTTACAGAAAAAAAAAAGACAATACAAGTAAAATAGTTCACAAAATGAATGTGCATTTTTACATTAAATCTAGCAAGCTTTTATTTATTTCATTAAAAATTACCCCCCTCCCCTTCCCATATCACACACAAAAAATTAAAAACGACAGAGCTTCCTTATTCTTTGTACAAGCTCACCATCCAAATTGCAACATAAATATACAATACATACATCAATTTAAAAGCTTTGTTCACCCCCTTTCAGTTGGTGTTTTATCAGACTATAAGGCATTTTGAAAAAAAAAAAAAAAACTTTTTTTTAATTCATTTTTCTTTCACTTTTGGACGGCCTATATAAAAAAATCCCGATCTTGTTGCAGTATCACCTCTTTAATATTGTAATATATTAATATATAAACATCTACAAAAGAAAAAACTTTATCACAAAAAGATTGCTTAGTTCAAGTTACCATAACTGAACATATCTCAATGTCATTTTGTCACCATAGCAACTCTCAAGAAATAAGGAAAAAGTATCTACGACTCTTCCAGTATTGGCCACACTCACCCAGGCTAATGTCTACATAGTTTATTATTAGCACTGGAACCAGATCTGTTTCTCACATACCTTAAAAGGTATAACGAAAGACAAATTAAAAAACAAATGTACATTACTTACAATAATAAATATACATTTTCTGTCAATTAATTAACTGAATCCCAACTAAAACCATATGTATTTTTAATTCTTTTTACTACCTAAGTCTTAGAATTTACATATTGATATGCAATATTTAGGCTATATTCTTCTGCTTTCATATAATTGACTATTCCGTTTTTTTAATATTTTTTAAAGTTTCATTTGTTTAAAAATAACATTTAATTCAGATAATTGGTGATTTTACACAACAAAGCACCTGTAGTTTTATGCACACACAATCACATCTTAGCATTTGCAGTTTTACATTAAAATGTCTTGTGAAACTAGCCCAAGACCTTTCATTCCAGTCATGACATACTTAAAGTTTTGTAAGATTATATAAATTTCACAATCATGATTATTTATCATACAAATTCTTATTAGCTTGATATGCACAGCACTTTCTCCGATATTATATAAATTCAAAAGCCAATTGGCATTGTAAAATACCAGAACTGATGTTATGCAGCTTATTTTCAAGGAAGCCTTGGAAATACTACACATTTCCTTTTAAACAAGGCAATGGTAAAACTAGTAATAATAATTAAATTGTTACTATATTTTTACGTGTGCCTGTAAAAATTGTTGACACTGAATGCATTTTATCATAATCACCAAATTCTCATTATACCAATTCAGTATAATTTAAATGAAAATATTAAAATCATTTTGAAATGGTCACTTCATAAAATATATTATTAAAGGTTTCTTTTTTCAGCAGACAGAAATAGAATCAACTGATTTAGTATAAGGACCATAAGATGCACTTTTTATTTTTTAAAAATTCTGTGAAAAATATGACTGCATCTTAAGTTCTGAAAGTCAGGAAGAGGGGATCTAAAAAAAAAAGTTTTTATCACCCACCAAACAAAGTGACATGAAAAAGTGAATGCAGAATACACTCACGTCTTCAGTCCTTTTGTTTGGTAATCAATACAGGACATGCCTTTAATGTGGAGTGAATAATACAAGTAGGCCAAGTCTGATCATGTTTTGGCTTTTGAATCAGGCCTAAATGCAGTGTTACTACATGTACCTAGGTAGAAAGTAAAAAGAAACTCCATGATTAGGGATGGTGATTTTTGCAATAGCAAGTTCTAAATCTTTTGAAAGGCATATTTTGGTGTTTTCATATTTCAATATATAGGCTAATTTAAATGCAATAAAATGTAAAATTGGTTAAAATAAAAAATTAAAATTAAAAAAATTAAATCTCTAACAAAATGAAGCATCCATGTAAGCCTGGTGGATATTTAAGAAGTTTCTGTATTAGACTTTGACCAAAACCCCTTCAACTTGTTCTGCATCTATAGTTTCCGCCTTTTATTTCTCAAGGGAAAGAAGAAAAGGAGCTGTTTAACACAAAATAAACAACGTAAAGATAATGAATGAGATTGAAAGAAAATTATGAATTCGTAGAACACACACAATAATTAATTTGAGACAGAAAAGTGAAATCACATTTTTTTTTTGGGGGGGGGAAATATTGTATAGTACATAATTTACCATTATAAGTCTGTTTTCAAAATGTATGCATCGGTAATCCAAGTAGAGTCAGTTGGCAATAAGACCTACTTAAATAGAACCTCTAATATTAATTTAATTTAATTTAATTTTAATTTTTTGGCCTTCATAGGACCACTTTAGTCAGGTTTCTGGTTGAGGTTTTTCTTCTTTTTGTCAGCCCAGTACTTCTTCATCCTTTCTGACCGCAATTTTCTTTCTGCTTCTGAACCTCTAATATTATAACAACAACAAATTTTGTTTTGTTTAGAATACTAGATACTAAATGTTTAAATGCAATTTTTTGCCCACTTTTAAAATCAAAACACTAAATTAACAAATTCAAAGTGCTAAAAATCACCATCACTTCTTATTTTGTTTTTCATATACTAATTAAATGTAATATACACTTTAACTTAAATTTTCATAATAAAAACTAGAATGCCAACTACAACATAGAGCATCTATGGTCCAAAAAAAATACAGCAGTAATATTTTGGAGCTAGCTGAAGGTTTAGTTTAACCTCCTTGTCATGTTAAAATATCACAATACAGTCAACATTCTGCAATAAACTTTACAGAATAGTCACCATTCATAATATGAATCATAATATGAATCTGATGCTAGTAATCATGTTCATTATCACAAATGCATAAATGCATATTTTACCTCATTAAGGCATTCAGATATTTTTTTTTTTTTTTTAGATTCTTGAGTTAGAAGCATACTCACTTTAAACATGTGATTCCAGTGGTACTTTGAATACTCTCGAAGCTAAATTTGGATCAGGGAGACTGTGTGGACGTCCTGAAACTGGTGAAAGGTGTTGTCTTAATTCTGCCATGATGCCTCCACCGCCAAGTAAACTAATTTCAACTAAGAAACCTTCTCGTGCCAACACACCACTCAAACGTGATGAACTGAGGTCAGGAGAACTTGTACGAAGGCATCGGCGCTCCTTGTTGTTCATGGCAGCCATTGCAACTGCATTTGCTGCTTCATTCTCAGCCAACTGTTCATGCTGCAACCTGTTATCTAACCAGTTAAGCTTATCAAAATCCTTGGTTCCTCCTACAGTGTGTCGACGTTTGATAGATCGCTCAGGCATCCCATTTTTGCGTTTCAGTTTTGTTATAATTGTTGCTATGTTTTCCTTTTCTTTACTATTCCTAACAGATGCTCGAACACCTGAACCAGAAAGCAACATTTCTTGTTGTCGACGCTTGCTAATATTAGACTCTGTTTTTTCTGTCTTGGTCAACGAGTCTGAACGCTTCAATTTAGAATTTGATGGAGATTCTGATCTTTCAGCTTTAGTGAGTGACTCTGAACGCCGTAGTCTAGTAGTTGAAGATTCAGTCTTTTCTGCCTTTGTAAGAGACTCAGATCGCTTCAACTTTGTGTTAGCAAAACTGGATTCAGTCCTTTCAGTTTTCGTTAAGGATTCAGATCGTTTTAATTTAGTGTTAAGTGCTGTGGCTTCTTCTTTATCTGCCTTTGTAAGGGATTCTGAACGTCTTAACTTCGTACTGCTTTTGCTAACTTCTTCTTTCTCTGATTTTGTTAACAAATCAGAATGTCTGAGTTTTGATGCATCTTGGGCTTCTGCTCTTTCACATTTTGAGATAGAATCACTGCTTTTAGGTCTAGTGGTTACAGCACACCCTTTCTCAGTTTTCTTAGGATTGTCAGGGCACTTCTCCTTGCTCTCAGTCTTCTTTTCACAATTCACGCTGCTGTAATAAGACTTTTGTTCTGCTGGTGGGCAACTTCTTCTTTGAGGAATTGATGAGCTTTCTCTAGATCTTCCTCGGACTACTGCACTGCTTTGTTGTTTCTTGTCTACAGCTTCTTCCTTTTTTGAAGTATTCTGTAACAATAAATAAATGAACATTAAGCACACTAGGGGAACATTTTGTTGGCATTTTTTTATTGCTTAACTGGCTTAATGAAAAACCTTCATAAACTAACGGTTATGTCTCTCCTTTTGAAACTTTATGCACAAACATCATTTCAAGTGAATATTATCATTTAAGGTACCGGTATATGTAAACCCAAAAGACTGCCTATGTGGTCTCATGGTTAGCGTTGCTGGCTACAGATCAGCAGGTCTGGGTTCGATCCCCAGTACCACCTCGGATTTTTCTGAGGTAGGGAGGTCTGGAACGGGGTGCACTCAGCCTTGTGTTTCAAATTGAGGAGCTACTTAATAGAGAAGTAGTGGCTCCGGTCATGAAAACCACCATTAACGGCCATGGGTGTCAGCATGCTGACCACATGCCCTAATCCTGTCATCTGCCTATGACACAGTGGTTGGGTGGTAGGCCTTGTCCCTTTAGGGATGTAGTGCCACAGAGTTTAGTAAGTCGCATGGTATTCATTTATTTCAAACACTGTAGTAATTCTTGCATACATTAACAAACCAAGGTTATTGTGGTGCCATTTTGAAGCTTGAAATGTTCTCTTGTGTTTTACAATGAGGAATTTCTGATATATGAATATTCTACAGAGTTCTACACTTTTGTTTATAATGATGTGAACACAAAAATATGTTTCATTTACATAAACCTACATATCAATTAAAAATCTTAAGTAATCAAAAAGAGCTAAATGTCAGGAACTAAAAAATTGTTCCTTCCAAAAAGTAGTGAAAATTTTTGTGTTTATATCTTTTATTATTATCTGGTAATCATTTTAGTATAAATAAATACAAAACATTTTTCTTGTAAAATGTGTTAATATACAGCTATACATTATAATTATATACAAAAATTGAGAGTGCTACTATTTAAAATAAAATGTTCAAACCTGAAGGTGTACAAATAGCTTAAGTTTACCATATGTTGATATTAGTACTCTTTGTCCATGGTAGCCTACAGATTTCAAAATAAAGTGTACCCTTAACGTACTTGCACCTTCTTTTACATCCCAGCCCTTAAAATGGAACATTACATAGGCAGAGTAAGTTCCGTTAAACAATTTTTGCAATTCTAAATACCATAAAGTGCTCAACAGAAGGTACCTTCAATTATTACACGATTCAAAATTGCTCCTAAGGAAATCTTCCATTTGTGAACTAGGTGCTGACCCAAAAAGAACTTAATCAGAATTTAATCAAATTCAATGCTAAGCCCAGTAGCCAGTTTCATTTTGACTGAACATACATTAAATGTAATGTAAATGCATTTAGTACAAAGTTATGTTGCCTGAATTGAAAAGTAAAATTATCTGCTTACCAATTTCTGTCCCTGTTGATCAACAGAGGAGGTTTTCCTGCGATGTAGGCTTGGATCTCGAAAAAGGGCTGCTGTGGGGGCCATGGTTGGTTGAACTGTTGTTTTTTCAACACTGGCAGATGCACCTCCAGAAGTTGCAGCTACTTCTACAGCTGCACAGGATGGTTTTATAGGACAACCTACTTTATTGTCTTCTACTACCAGTGTATCACATTCCTGAGTTGATGATGTTGCAGTGTCTTGATTGACAGATTTATCTTCTGCAACAGCATCTGTGACAGCTTCGACAGTTGTAGTTGTTGTACTTAACAAGGATTTAAGTTTTCGATCAAAGGTAGATGTAAGGCTCGCCAATAGGTCACTGCCTGCAAATTAAACAAAAAAGACCTTGTAATTAATTTGTCACCACTCAGACGAAGATAAAAAATGAGGTAACTTTACATTGCAAGATGTAATAGTTATTCTAACAGTTAAGCACAATATTTACTGTGAACTTATTTAAATTTATAAACTTGTATTTGTAATAATGTAATATGAAAAGTCAGTAATTCCACTGTAAATCCTGTGGCACTGGGATTTCTATAACATTCTCATGTAATGTTCTACAGAAATAATATTCCCTGATTTCAAGAATATATGTCTACATAAAAACAAACATTGAATTCAATTTATTACATTTATTGAATGTGAACTATGAACACTATTCCTTAATAAGTTATTTGTGAACTTTAAACAAGTGAGAGTATTTAAAAATCTGTAAAATGTTGTAACATAAGACTTCAGATAACCTCTTGCTGTTGATGAATTAGTGTTCATGAGTTTCCAGTCAGGTAACTGAATGTACAATTACAACTCTAGGGTGGCCAGACATCCTCTTATACCAGGACATGTTGGTATTACTCACTGTCGATATGCTGTTCTTCTTGTAACTTGTATGGTTAATTTCAAATAATTCATTTTCCTCCTCAATCCAATTGGTAACATTGTCGAGAATGAATCAATCAAACAAAAAAGGTATAACTGAATATTTTCAATATCGATAGGTATTTCGGTAGGTATTTCCTGCTTCTTTCCAGTTCACATATTTGCTTTTTAATCTCCGCACCGAAAAATTTATTATATTGTATCTGCTGTTTGTTCCTGCAGGCTATCGTTGTTTCATTTTGATTTTTTAAAAGCATCAGTAACAATTTTCAAGTCTATGGCAGTGACATTGATATTATGAATTAAAAAAAAGAATCGAAATGTGTTCTCTTTTTATTTCTTAATCTGACTTCTTTTTGATCCGTACGTCTTTCCTTCTATCGGTATGTCATCCTACCAATCCTGTCTTACAGGTAGAAGTGGGAAAATATTCTAACCACTTTTAATTTAGATAGGAAGGGATTTAAAAGTAAAGATTCAATAGGAAAACCAAGTCCCTGTTAGTTTTGCTATTATTTTGTTTTCTCTACATCCTCTTATATTTAGACATATTCAAAGGTAAGCTCAGTTCTACCTTATACAGGGTCTTTATTATAAGTTGAGACGGGGCGACCGGTGTTTTCACTCTCCGCTACGGAGTCCGCATTAGCCGCGAATGACGCGCGCACGGCTTCCCTGCTTAAAGTGTAGGCTATATAGGCTTACCTTGTAACATATGTTGCAAGTGTCGTCCTTCCTGTGTTATACAGGCATTGTATCTGGAAACCACATTCTGGCTGACGCAAGTGAGTTCTTCCACTGTAATGCCCCTAATTTTATTCGTAATGTTTTCTTTCAGCTCCTCCAATGTGTGAGGATTTGTTCGATAAACCTTATCTTTAAGAATGTGGTTTCCAGATACAATGCCTGTATAACACAGGAAGGACGACACTTCCAACATATGTTATAAGGTAAGATATGTAATACTTTATATAGCCTACACTTTAAGCAAGGAAGCCGCGCACGCGTCACCCGCGGCTATTGCGGACTCCGTAGCGGAGAGTGAAAACACCGGCCGCCCCGTCTCAACTTATAATAAAGACCCTGTAGTAGGATTAACTACTGAAAGCTAGGTAATTAAAAATTTATCCACTGAGCTAAAAGTTTAAGAAATCCTGTACTAATAATGCACTCCTGATCCTCGTTTTTTGTCTATTCTTTTTACACACAAATTTATTATGAATACTTATTTTTGTTTGGTTCAATAGGCATATTTTCTTTTACTTTAAGAAAATTATAAATAGGCTAATTAAGTCACAGTAAATATGAAAATCATATCTATTCTTGAAATACAAGAACTAAAAATACACAATTCAATCATCACTCTCATGTAATAAACAACGATTAATTATTCTTCTGGACATATTTAAGGGCTCAACACATACTCAGGTGGCCTCATACCATCTTACTCCTCAACATAAGTGGCGGAATGATTTTCTTCCATTTCTAAAGTTAACTTTATAACATTGATAAGATATTGCTTCAATATCATGTCACTGACATCTGTGCAAGCAAAAAAAGTACCCAGCAAACCTTACTGATGAGGAATAACTGAGATGTAGGTGACTGTGAGAATGAAATTTATACAGAATTCTGACAGTAAGAAAGCACTAACTGCAGGTAACACAAGTATATTTCCCCCATATATAGTAGGGAGTACTGTTCAATATAAAGTGGGAACAATGTAGTGAACCTCTACAAAATATATGGTACTACCCCAGAGATAGAACTTCAGCACAAAAAGCTGCAGGTCATGGGTCGGAGCATCATAGCAATTTTTAACCCATTCTCATATAATGTCAAGATCGGGTACGATATGAAGGGGTCGGGGGAAGATAGTGCTAACCAAGATTTTTAAATGCCTTTAAGCATTATACAGAGAATCCTCTTGATTCTTTTTGTAAAAGTTAAGATTGTTGCACTATTTATATTTTTTCTTAGTCACTATTTATTCCAATGTTTCTGAGCATAGACTAATTCTGTCAATTAAGTCTTGTTAGTAATATAGGTCATTAATATTAATATTATAATACAATCTGATCAAGAAAATGACCTCTTAACCACTCAAAACCATTCGATGGGCTACCTGGGTATATATAGAGCCATCTAATCATGCATCAGCTCAGGTTTGTATGAGATGATAAAAAATTGTACACATTAAGAAGATGAAATGTGGCTTTCAAGCAGATTTAATGTGAATGTGTTATACCTGAAAGTAACTGAACAATTATTAGAACTGAGAGCCCAAGCTGAAAGACTAATGCAAACAATAATTTATAACAAATGCAACATCGAGATGTAGTTACAGTAGCCAACACAAAATAAATTAGAACCAGCACACAGTTCTATCAGGCATTTAGCACAAACAAAACATACACAAACATTCAAAGAAAATAAATAAATAAAACTAAATAACATATAATATAGAATAAGAAAATTACTAATTAAAACATTTTAGTCAGTGGTATACACATTGTATGGTTCATATTGTTACTATAAGAAAGCATTAAGATTCTGAAGTTATACTCATTTTCTTCTTACAGGTCTCTTCAAACGGCTGCTATAGTTATGAACTGTAGTGTTCACATAAAGTAAAAAGCGTAAATTGCAAAACATAATGGCATGGGTATTATCTAAAAATAACATATTAAACATGTAGACCTACTTGCTAATTTTCATAAATGATGTAAAACTGCAGAAGACATACAGAGAAAATTTATGTTTTGCTCTTGCCATCCATACCAAAAAACAACAATTTCTTTCTTACCATAATTATCTGAGGTTAATTGCTGATGTACTGCCACTGCCACATACTACTAGCTGTGTGTCCGAATATAATACTAAGAATCAATTGAAAAAATTCTACAGTAACCACTGAAATATACTAGGGACAATTAATAAGTTCTATGATGACTAGGTAAGGCAAATTATTGGCATACAGGAAAGTCATAATGATACTAATAATATAAAATTTAAGTTATACCTGCATACCTGCATTTTCTTGAACTCTTAAGGTAATGACACATAATGTTATTTATTTATTCCTAAAACATGACATTAGTACTGATAATCAAGAAACATGAAAAATATATGGAATAAAAGTTACTAACAAAACAAATAAACTATCAAGCAAGGATCACAGGAACATTAAAATATAGAATTTGTATGGACCAGCAAAATTCTTGAACATGAGGGCATGAAATGAAGTAATTGAATATAGACAGAATACGGAAAGCATCCAGGAAAGTGTCCTAATGAAAAATATTTATAAATAAAAAATAGCCAAGCGGGAGTCCTTGAAATGCAGCTGTTTCTTGCAACACTGACATAAATTATGTGGTATAAGTGATCTTATCTAATAAGGGCACAGGTGTCATTCATAGAAAACAGATTGCAATCCATCAGTGAGATAAATCATGAAAAGAAAATATATGAATTGTGACAAAAGAAATTCAAGCTTCATGGAAAAGCTTATCATTATTTGATATTATGCAGTTCCAAAGCTACTTGTGAACAATGATAATACGTATTGTTTCTCAACTGTTTGTTAACAGATGAATATGATGTGAATTTTATTTGATAAATTCAGTGTAATTTTCAGAAATGATATAATTTTTCAAGGGAAGGAGAGGTTTGTTTGGATTTTTATTGTCCGCAATACTTCCAGGGTTAAACTATCAATATATTAAAGCTGGTGCCCGTGGCTTCACCCGCCATTATTAATTGACTCCAGGATTGTTAAGAAATTTACACTGGCAGTTTATTAAAAATGTTTGTGGTTCAGAGCTATGAAAATTGTAAGTAAAAATAAAATTAGAATATTTGTTCATTGTGTTCATTTCACTTAGGCCTTATATAAATCAGAAACGGTTTTCCTGACGGTATTATATTTGTATAATATTGTGAGTTTACACTGCGAGAGACGAACATTGCCGAGTATACCCGATGTCTCACGAGTGAGGGAGCAAGCATGCTATTTAGGGCCGTTGAATTGTATAAGAGTAGATTATTTAAAATAAGTAAAAAGTGTTTTTTTTTCCTATTAGTATCATTCTAATTAAAAACCACTAGAAACTTAAAATGTTGTACAATTCACTTATTCATTCTTCTTATGTTGTGACCTTCTAAGCTAGGATGTACTAAGCTGAAGTCGTATTAATGAAAGAGGTCAAGGGACTGTGACACATGACTTGTAAATATCAGTAGAACAATATAAATGTGCAACTTAAGTAATAATATTTTTGCAGATGTACTGAAAGCATTGAAATGGCGTGATGAAGCATCAAGAATATGAAAATAGCAAAAGCTCAAAAAAGAAAATAGAAAGCTTCAGGAGGATTATTCAAAAAGATTACTTTCACAGAAGTCATCTTTTTTGTAGCAAAAAGAACTACCTCATTCAGTGAGACCTGTACCAGTGCTTGTGATATGAAGAAAGATAGAGCCACAAAAAAAGGCCCTTTTCCCCAATCCTTCAGAATTCACTCTAGTTTCTTCACAACGATGAATTGCAATCTGGGAAAATGATGAAAGAATCAAATTTTATTTTACACAATATTAGAATTCCAAAAGAAAGTAAAGGAAATAAAAATCAACCATGGAAATAATTAATTTCTAAACTCGATTGAAATATTTAGTTCCATCCAAAACTGAATAAAAATAGAGTATATTAAAAGACTGAATAAGTAATTTACAGATAAACTTCTTCCCTTATATGACAAATATAACAGAAAATACAAAGAAAACTTGTAAGCAATCCTAGAGTTGTTACATATAGGAATAATTATATCAACTGTAAACTACATTATTTTGTATCATAAAAAGAAGAAATAACAGCATCCAAGGCATACTATAAACTGCCTTACACACATTAATAAAGCAGTTACCATAAGACATGAGAAACTGGGTATATGATGTAATATTTAAACTAGTAAATTCAACTGAATAACAAGAAACAAAATATGACTCTTTCATCAAAGTAATAACACACCTATTTTGGATTCCATTTTATGTGGTAACTTTATAGGTGTTTCACATCATAATTATGCTCCAACTACACATCAGCTAATTCTAACCTACAGTTTAAACATACCTTCCTTTTTATTTCAATATATATTTTAAAACAATTAAGTTAAAGAAACCCAAACACACAGCAATACAGCAGCATCAATGTCAGTTTTGATGTTAACAGCATTAAAACACAGTTAATTGAGAGTTTTTGCAATAACATTATTATATGGTATACTCCAATGACATATGGCAAAATATGATCAACACAGTACTAATCATAAACATGGTAGTTGTATTCTATACTGCAATACTGTATCCATACAGCATTTATGCCTTCAAACTTTGCCATACGGCTGCACTTTAATTAAACCACAACAGCTGAGTATGATCAGTTGTATAATAACCATTGTTTCTTCATCTCAAAGCTTCTACTGCAAAATTATTATTTCTACGGAGAATCAACAAATTCTGGATAACTATGAACTTTCAATATAAATATGTCATCTTCAATTTATTTATAACCTGATACATTTAAAAAGTCTTGAGGTTGGTATTACAAATTAGATAAACATCCATATAATTTCGAAGATAAATACCACAGCATCTCCAGGACTTTCATCAGATTTTAACTATGGGATTGATACCTGATGATACTTGAGACTTGATGGCAGCAGTAACATTTTTGTAACATTGGAAATGGGTACTACATTAAGATGAAAGAAATGTAGGGAATGGAAAAGTATGTCACAGGTTACTCTAAGAAATAGAGAATTGGTTTGGCATGGTGGCGGGTAAGGATATGGAAGGAATTTTGAGAAAGGATGGTGTGCTTTATGTCGAGAGAAGATGCCGAACATGCAATTTTAAAATATCCGGAAACTGAAACGAACAGACATAAATTTTTTAATAACAAATTTCTAAAAATAATTAATGTAGAAGTAGCATATAAGAAATTAACAATGAAAATCATGGAAAAATTGAATGAAATGAAGAATTTTTTATATATTGCTAAAATGAAATGGGATAAACAAATTAAAGAATTAAAGCAATAAAAGAATAATTGTGTTGATTGTACCTTTCTATTTATAACTAAGGAATGCACAGCAAGAGTAATTTGTATGAAGTACATCTTATGGTGTAAACTTTTGTAAGCCAAGTGTGTATAAATGCAAATACAAGAATAAATTACATTTAATTATATTATATTACATTGGAAATCTATAACTGCCTAGAGTAATATAAAAATATAGTGGTTTCTATGAGTTTGCTATTACTCTTCCATGCAAAAACTACTCAAATGATAGAGCTGAAATTATATGTGAACATAGTTTTCATAACTGGGTATCTGACAGGGGAAGCCCCCCCCCCCCTGAAACTTTAAGTCATGCTTATATGTTGCACATAAGGGCACTTTAATTTCTCAGATAGTAGACAGTTTAATTGCACATCTTGACTCATATAATGTGTAAGGCGAATCGTGAAACAGAAATGCCAACACTACTTTGCCAGTATGCAGAAAATTCAGCCTAACATAGAATTTTTACCTTAGCAGCTCAAGCTGGCAAGAAGTTATGAGCGCATAGTTAGCTCGCTTAGCTACTAACGCTAACAGCTGATGAAGCTGGCAGTGTTGCATCGCGGGTATATTATAGCGGCAGAGTGAGCAGTGTTTGAAATGGTGCTTGATGAATTTTCCAATAGTGGAAAAGCAAGAAAACCTAAGTTTGTTCTAAGACTCAACTTTGAATGCCTTTATTTTATATTGCAATGTACACATCAACAAACAAACTTGCTTGCTTTGTTTAAGTATCGTTGTACAGTTACGTTATCCTAATGTGTGAAGATTCAATATGGGGTAATTTTCTACGATAATTGGGGCTCGGAATTTCATGAAATGTCATTTTTCTGAGACCTCACAGATGCAGGATGTAGTATAAATTCATCTTGCCTCAAAATGAACTTTTACTTTTATATTGCATTTTCAGCATTTTATTCTTTATTAGTCAATTTTTAAGAAATTTGTATTCTTTCAGTGCATTTTTCCTACTTTGTCTTCAGAATAAACTTTTCCAACATTACAGACAAAGCATGAGGCATTCATTAATATAATAAACATAACAATAATAGAAAACATAATATTAAAGTAGTATTGTAAAATACTTAAATTTTGTCCTTTGTTTATTATTATTTATGAGTATACTACTGTATATTTCTTTTTTTTTTAAATATGTATTTAGAAATATTAAGTCATTTTTTTCATTTCTTCATGTCATATTTTCATAAATTTAAGGTCTTTTTCAGGCATTTTTAGGGCCTAGTGACAATAGTGTCAGGTTTATCACAGCCCCAGGTATCTGGGTCGACTCTACTTTATCCAGGAATATTCATATTGAAAAAACTGTAGCAAAAATAAATCCTCAAATATATGCATTGAGAATCTTGAGAAAAATAATCTCAATAGAAGTCTTGAGATCAATATATTTTGCCCTCATTCACTCCCACATTCAACATGGCTTTACTGTATGGGGCATGTCTAGCAGATCACTACTATAAAAATTAGAAGAAAAGAAGAAAACGATAAAAATTATTAAACAAGAACCCTTGAGATCTGAGAGCAAAATTATCTTTAAAGAATTACAAATTTTACCATTCCCTTATTTTACCATATATATTAAAAACTGTCTCTTTCATCCACAAAAACCAAGGAAGCTCTACCACCCATATCACACAAGAACATCAGCACAACACATCTACCTATCTACCCATAGAATTGCATGCAGCCTTAAAAGTATTTTTCACAGGGGCATAATTTTATATAACAAAATTCCAGATCAACTAAAAACATATCAGGCAAGACTATTAAAAAATACAGTTAAAAAATGCTCCTGCATCATATGCCATACACCGTTGATGAATTCTTGAACTTGGAACTCTTTAATTAAGGTTATTTATATTTTCTTGTGACTTCCTGCATTTCTAACTAATGTTTAACTTCTTGCCTTAGTTACTTAGTTGTATGATATAACTCTAACATTGTAACTATAATCTATTGTTCACATCATCACTCTTGTAATAGGTTTTAATTAGTCATAAGTAATTGTTAGCCACTAAGTTTAGGTTTAGCTCTTTGATAAATCCAATATTTCTGTATAGAAATTTACGGTGAATAAAATATTATTATAACATAGGATAAAGCAGTTCTGAAATGATTTGCCATTTCAAGTTGGTGGCTATTTTAATTGCTTGTGGTGACAATCAAATTTTCCTCCTTGCTGATATTCAACTTTACAATGGCCTCTACAACACGATACACAACAATACAATGTGATTCAAACTTTCGTAATGTGAAAATTGATTTAAAAGTTTGCCATTTTGCTTCTATTAGGTTGGAACATCTGCTAGTTAATGTTGTAACTACAGCTCGAACTAGGAGACATCAGATAATAATTCTTCCTGTCTGTGTTTTGATTGGTAAGGATATAGGACATATTTTCCGTATAATTTTTAGGTAGGCCTTCATATAGCAGATAAATTTATGGTATATCAGATGTTTATCTTGCAGTTGTGGTGCAATACCCTTACTGGTATTTTTAAGTAATAAAGGTTTTCTAAAATATCACAGGGCAAAGATGACATATTTATGATGATAACACAATCATATAGATGAAATAAATGAACTGTTCTTGTACATGTGGTCTTGTACAAAGCCTACAGATGGAGAAATAACTGTTATTAGTACAATTACATGCCTACAGAATAATTAAAACGAACTATCATCAGCTGTTTTATGGATACATGAGCAAGAACATCGCTCTCAAGCTGGTTAGCAATCAATGCAATGACTGATCAACTGGACAAAAACTCTCTTAAGATTCCTTTGATCCCCTCTAATAAGACATAAATAAATTTCCATGTTAACACTACAAATGATAGCAACACACTTGGCAGAGATTAACAAACATAAGACACTGTCAACTATTGGTGAGACAAGCAGGTGGGTTATGTGAGAATGTGAGTGACGCAATGTGAGACAGTGAGGCAAGAGGCAATATATAAAAATACAGCCAGCAGCAGCGGTCGAGGGGGCAAGAAGGCCCCCTCCTTACCTCTCCGCAACCTGCCTAATGCGTCGGACGGTGAAAACTTGAGGCCTGCATGGTGGTGGTGGTGATGGTAGTGGTGGGTGGTGGTGGTGGTGGTAGTGCTGCTGCTGTTGATGGGGCAGCCCGAGCTGTTGAGAGTGGTAGAGGTGCTTGAAGGTTTGTGGATGAAGGTGGTTTGTGGATGTAAATGTGATAGGAAGCACCATAGGCTTGGGCTAGTTGCCTGTCTGTGTTTTGATTGGTAAGGATATACATGGGAATTAGAAAGGCAGAGAATTAAAAAAAAAGTGAAGAGAAATACTAAGTTACCATTTTTTATCAACGATAAGTCTAATATTCTTCTAGCAAAGCTAAATGAATACATACTACACATACCCTACCAACTAACGAATAAGCCTTAAAAATGTAGTAATGTAAAAACTGCAAGGGATCATAGTACATAATACTTAATATGACAAAATACTATGAAGCTAAAAAAATAAACAAGAAAAAGTTTCAAGAATTAAGTCTCTACAGGGTAATTTAGGGAGGAAGATTGGCCTGTCAACAAGTCATGAAATACTGGTGGAAAGTCAGTATATGGGTAAATTAAGGTCCTAGTTTAATTTGTAGTAACAAAGGAATTTTTCTCTTAACTATTCTAAGAAAAAGTTGGATTAGTTGTTATCCTGTTTTAACCTCAAACACTGCTTTTGGTTTATCACATCCACTCTTAACAGATTCTTGCACTTATATTAATGATCCCCGACATTTCTTAAATTTACTTTATTTTTTTGGACAATGATACACAAAGATTTTAAGGCACCAAGCAATATGTTTCAGTTTATTTCCTTCTAAAAAATAATAATAATAAATTACTGGTTTTCTAAATTTTAGAAATTTTTGAAAGGTCATAAAATAAGATAAAATTTCTATTTGTGAAAAAATCAATTTTGTATTTATCAATTTATTCTCGGAAGGTTTTGAGCCCAGCAAAATAATTTTTACTGCCAAGAAAATAAATTTTCATCCCCGCAGGAAGAAACTTTAATACATATTTCCTTCAAAATAAAAATTATTGAAGTACACCCACAACAGTAAATAAGAAAGACCCAAATATGTAAAGAAATGAAGAATACAGAAAAAAGAAAACCTGAAAACTTTATGAATAAGAATCTACAAAGGATATTGATAGTGCAATAACAATAATTTTTTCTGAATAAAACTTCTATGAATATAAAAAGTAAATATTTTACTTAACGAGAAAAACGGCTTTAATAGTTACAAAAATCACGATAAAATGAACAATGAAAAATATAATAATCTGATTTGATATACCATTCATTACATTTCCGAGAAAACATAAAGTATTGGAATAAAATTTAAGAAGTATGAGGTCATGGCTACAAGTGTATTGTTGTTATATAAGAAAATCACAAACACATTTAATGACGTGCAGATTAATGAATAAACAATTCAGAAATAGTCCTCACAGTCTTTGGGAACCTCAAAATTCTTAGGTCTGCAGTTCCCTCTTTTTTTTTAAATCATCACAATACTTCCCTGGTAGGAAAATAAAAATAGAGAATTGTTATCAAAATGGATTGTTACAAAAATGCAAAAGTTAATTTATAATGAAAATGCAGCTGCAGGATCCTAAGATCAAGACCAAAAAATTAAAGGGCCTTATCAAGAAATGAACTAAGAACATTCTGGAAGATAAGAGGATACAACTGACTACACAACACAAATAACATCTGTTCCAACAATTAATGTACCAAACTACATTTCTGTTCGAAATTAAAGCTCTGAACAAATATCTACTTATTGGAACTTAAAAATTCTGAGCTTTGAACCTTCCACATCAAAGTCAGTGAGACAGACTGGTAATTAAAGATGTCTAGCATTATTGAATATGGGCATTAAGCTAATGATACAAAGAAATAAAATACATAAAATTTCACAAGTACTAATTTAGACCTCACGTTAGACAACTGTTAAGCATGGAAATTTCTATCCAATTCAATATAATTCAGAAGCTTCACAGATTATTCAACAAAATCATTAAATAGGGAATCCATCAGAGCAACCAGCACTTCCAGTGTCATTTTCTGTAGTATCTTGTGCCATGCAAACTGTTTCAAGTGGATATCCTACTTTAGACTTATTCATCCAAGAGAGGTATAGTCCAATTAATAAAAAAATAAATTGTCACTAACCAGTAAGTAAAACAATTAGAATATGAATAACATTTATATTAAAAGATTACCATACTCTAAAAGGTGTACATGCACAGGGAAGTTAAAAGATAACATTTAAACGTACTGCAAGATATATAGGAATTCACAAAAGAATTCTAGAGTTTTAGAATGTAAATACAAATAACATCCTGAATGCAAGCCAAGATTGAGGCTGTTTAGATCTACCTTTTTGGGTCACAAATTTTTTCGGTCATAAGATATTTTGGTCACCCTGACATTTAGGTAGAACAACACTCTGACCTCGCATATTTATTTGGTCAAGTTTATGCCTGTTGACCATATCCTAGCAATATGTGTCCTCCCATATCTAGGAATGTAACATAACTTCATTTTACCAATATCTTGTCAAAATTATTTCAATATTTAAAGTTAAAACATAACAATAATTAACTCCAACAATCATAGTCCAATGCTAATTCTAAATGGAAATTCTTGTCATTTCCATAGTGGTGATCCTAATCGTACCATAATATTTTCCACCTTGCAAAACCTCCGGTCTATCGCAGAATTCCACTATATGCATAGGTGGTAAATTCCCATGCGTACTACATTAATTCATACAAGTGTTCACTTTACAGATCCGTGTCTGAGTGTTATACCTTAACAGCAAGAAAACTGAAAACACACATGTGCATATTTACAGTGCAGTCATGAATATTGGGGTCAGCTGTAACTTCAAGATATATTTTTTAAGTATGAATTATATTCAGTAATAAAGGGTATTCATTTTACTTCTTTTTTTATTACCTAGGATGAATATCCGCAAAACATAATGAATAACAACCCCAAAATCGTGACCAATATGCAGTGACCCAAAAATAGCAATGACCGAAAAAGCATGACCCAAGTGTCGTAAGATCCAAGTTCTATGACCCAATTATATAGTGACCGAAAAGTATGATTTAAACAACCGTTAATCAGCCAATTGTATAATTAACTGTTTATTCTAGTAATTTTTAAATTTGCTCATGACATAAAACTATTAATAAAATTATTGAAAATAAGTACTGAAATGATGGAAGGTCAGAGCATCAAGTGGCAGGGTCATTTATAGACACACATAGTGGCCAGCCATAAATAATGGTTAGGGTACCTACAGTAGGACTAGGGGATGCAAAGACTGGAAGAAAATGTGAGGAGATATTGATGAACTGAAGAAAGGGAATGAAAATTTCCTAGAGATATGTGATAACATTTTGCATGTAGGTCCTTATTCACCAAGTACTGTAAAATTTAGCCTAAACCAGTACAAAGCTCATGGTTATAGTTGTGAGGATATCCTTATTGCCAGGAGATGCATTCTAGCTGGCCACCATACAAATCACTTCTAGCTGGCCAACATGATAGACTGTTAGCTGAGAGTAAAATGAAAGAGTAATAGAAGAATATGATGCAAGATCCTATTTATTGATTGTTAAAGTTGACATATTTGGTCCTAATTTTCACTGTTCCACGTTAATATCTAAAATCCATTAAAAGTAATTACTTACGGTGAATGTATTAAAATAACTTCAAACTTTGATTATATTTCAAATATTTCATGGTTGGTTGTTATCAGAATTATGGTTTTCAGAGTTGATTGACAGTGAGGCATCAAATGGTTTGAAATTGTAAGAAGATAGCACTCCACTCATGCTCATGACTCAAGGTTTCTTAATAGTTGAAATATAAAGGAGAATGGATCTCATGTTTATTGTCGAGCTCATAAAGCCTCTGATCTTTTTTATGTGAAAAATATTTCAAAACTTTGTGCAGATTGAGATGATTCTGATTTTTGTCTTGCATGACACAAAAGCTGTAGTAACTGTAACTACAAGTGAGAAGAGGTAATCATCAGAATGGATGCAATGCATGCAAGAGACAAATGGCGTGCATAGTGAAATGTAAAACATTCATTCCTAACAGTTATGTGTGGCTCTCTCATTTTGTTTATACACTAAGTACTTGGCATTCTTTCATATTAAATTTCGTATGGGTCCCTGGAATTCTTTTGTAGATACCTGGCAAAACATCTGATGTAAAAGAAATAGGCAGAAATGACATAAAAACATTAAAACATCAGACTATTTTACATCATCTTTAATCCCCTACTTCCAGAAAATGGTCATAAAATTTTAGCTTAAAAGGAAAAGAACATCTGCAGCTTTAAAGTGTAACTGCGTGCTATACAGCATAGGAAGTTTTACTTAAAAACATTTATTTTACAATAAATACAAAAATAAAAATCAGTGAATTTTTCAAATTGAACAACTGGTCTGGAAAATAATTACGCAAAAAAGGTAACCCAAATTTGCACCCTAACTCTGTACTTTCATATTCTATGGCAAAATGTGAGATAGGAATGTAAAATAAATAATTTATTGTGTGCCACAGTTTTTAAGCTATTGGCAAATAAGAAGCAAGTGTTCCATGATACTTTAGTGCTATCACCTTAGCTTTGGAGCCTGTTTTGCAGCACCATTAAAAAGCTTGTTTATTGAAACCTGCCCAGGAGATATTACACATGTAAACATTCCTATGGAATCAGCAGTGGCTATGGCACTATGGCTACACCAAAGTGCCAATGAGTGCTTGCCTCCCTATTGGCTTAGTACTCATAATAACATGAAAAGAATTACACACAGAAAATAGTTATCTGGCATTTATTTCTCAGATTTGTCCATATAGTGCAAAATTAGTGTCCGAATTCTGAGACACCTGTGTGTGTATTTCATGATAACTTTATAAGAATTCCAAGAATTCAAGGTGTCAATTCCAATTCCAATTAGTGAATTCTCAATAATTTTCTAATTTACAGTAGAGTCCTTCTTCTCAGCAGGTACTGTACAGCATTTTTAACAACCACAGGAGACCTGGACTGACCACCACTTTTGTTCATTGGCATGAGAACTTCACTCTCTTCATTCAATGAGTCAATAACCTTGGAGTGGTGAAAATTTTATTTTAGCAATCATTCAAATCTCAAGGTGTTAAAGCAACTTGAAAATCTCAAAGCATAGTGCATACAATAGTTTAATGCTTGTCAAAAAGTTGAAGTGTTAAGAGACATGGGAAAAAAAAGACAATCCTGCCAATTGCAAAATCTAACAGAAAAAGATGATGTATGTTAAAATGTAGATAAAAACAAGCTTAGACCCTTACCCAAAATTAACAAAAAATTCTTGTCCAGTAGACTTAATTTTCTTATGAATACATTCCATATTTTCTTATGAATAGGGCCTACATTCCAGACAGGTCAAAATTAATGTAGGTCTGTATTGGGTTTAAGCTCTGATAAATATTGTAGCAAATACAATTTTTGAAAATTCCATTAATATTATCAAATAGTCAAGAACAGAAAATCACTATATACATGAAGTCCAACTTGTTATTATGCAAGGAAAATTCTGCAATCAGTAAGTTTAAACATATCTATGAAATAATTTTATATAGCATCCATAATTCACTGATTTTATATTTGTATTATTTTAAGCATCGAACATGCATAACTCTTAGTGCTTTTATCTATTCTATTTTCTTAAAATGAAACAGCAGCTGATGAAATGAACTTGCTCTATGTAAACATGCTCCTGTAAATAAAATTATACATTTTGTCAGGGTATCCTCCTTACAGATTCTTCAGTGCATTTCAGAACAAACAGAACAGCCTAGTTCATAATATGAATTTCCCATATGAGCAGCATTACTGATCTCTTCAGTCTTTGTTTGAGAATTCGCGGGTGCGCGGGCAAAGAGAGTTAAGTCCACTTTCTTGTTACTTAGAATTAGAGTGACTTAACATACTTTACTCACCCAAAATCGCTTTAGAGATGGATAAACCCATGAGGCACACATCCATAACTACCGTACGTTTTTGAATATGACTTACTGGACTTAACACAAATATAGAGAAGATTGTTATCTACAGTGAGTCCCACGCAAGAGTTGGCCAATGACGTGGGTTTCTGCGTCGCGGCTGGCTCAGCTCCAACTCCCGAGCGATCGGGTAAAATATCTACGCAAATAATGCCGCGGTCGTTGTAATGATTCAGGTTATCACATTTACAGTTAAAATTACAATGAAAATAACCACGTACTTCAACACAAGAGATGATGGATATGTTCTCCTCTTGCATCCAGACAATACTGGCACCTTTTTAGGAAATTTTCTTTCACACGCATAAGTTCAGCTTCCTATCTTGTGATAGGCCTATGTGATATTGTCATCAAGTTCTTCTAACAGTATGTAAATATTATTTATGGGGAAACTTGAAAAATAAAGTGTATAGGTCAATTTCCCATACACAAGAAGAACTTAAAGACAATATCACAAGAGAAATTAACTCTATCTCGGAAGCTGAACTTACGCGCGTGAAAGAAAATTCCCTAAAAAAGGTGTCAGTATTGTGCTTATGGAAGTGGAGAACATTTCCAACATCTCTTGTGATGAGGTACATGGTTATTTTCGATGTAATTTTAACTGTAAATGTGAGAACCTGAATCATTACACCAACCGCGGCATTATTTGTGTAGATATTTCAACCGATCGCTCGGGAGTTGGAGCTGTGCCAGCCGCGACGCAGAAACCCGCGTCATTGGCCAACTCTTGCGTGGGACTCACTGTATAAGTCTATGGACATATCTCAATTTTAGAGGATGATGGACTTAACTCTCTTTACCCACGCACCCGCGAATTGTTGAAGTAATTTGTACAACTCTGGGGATGGATATAAAAAGAGTAGATTCAATTTGAATAGTACATTATGCAACAAGCCTACAACGGCATTTATTAAGATATGAGTATGTTTACGAAACGAGCAACAAAAGTTTCATAATTTTCATACAAGTATCTTAATTACCATTATATGCAAGTTGCATATTTCGACCATAATTAGTCTAAATGTTTAAATTATGAGATTTCAGATTCAAGAAAACAAATCAGCTATGCTTCAGCATGCTGACCTTCACACCAGCTGGTTGACGTAATTCGAGTCTTCTACAGCATCAGTCAAATCATAGCTTCCTTTTGCTGTTTACTTCAAACCAATGGATTTTTACAGCATGATATGAATTCATTTGAGTAATAATACGAGGGTCGTGCAAAAAGTAAGTTTCCCTGTTTTGTTAAACAGGGGAACATTTTTGTGGGACTCTCATATTTTGAAGGATTTTTATTACATACGTAGTGGCAACACTGAACCTGTTTCCATTTCTTTACAACAATCGGTTTGGCGACAGTAGCTTCTTAACCATGGAGACACCCTCACTCTCTCACGCTGCTGTCAAATTGTGTTCTGTGATCCGTTTTCTCCATGCTAAAGGCAAAAATCCAACTGAAATCCACCGAGGAATTGTTTCTGTGTATGGCACGGGTGCGATGAGTGTCCAAATGGTGCGAAAATGGTGTTCTGCTTTCGGAGAGGACTAACAGAATGTTTGTGATGAACCGTGCTCCAGTCGTCCTTCGACCGCCACTGAGGGGGACGCTGTGCAGTGCGGTTCAGAGATTGTTGAACGTGATGGGCACCTCACCCTCAACGATATTGTTGCTGCCTTACCTCCCCACATTGAAATCAGTTGAAGGTCAGTGGCTAACATCTTAAGAAAGAATTTGGGAATGACAAAAGTGTGTGCACGTTCGGTCCCCAGCGAGAAAGACAGTTGAGCTGCTTGAAAAGAATTGGCACATTCTGCCACATCCACCCTACTCCCCAGACCTTGCCCCAAGTGAATACTACCTGTTTCCGAAGTTGAAAGTTCACCTGGGTACACAGCATTTCCACAACAATCACAAACTCAAGATGGAAGTCAACCAATTTTGAAGAAGGTGGCGCAAGCGGAGTATGAGGCTGGACTGAAAATGCTTGTACCACGGTCACAAAAATGCATTGAGAAAAACGGTGACTATGTAGAAAAATAGTTCTTGAGTCGAAGAATCGAAAAATAAAAGAATTTTTTATTCTAAAAATAAGGGAAACTTACTTTTTGCACAACCCTCGTATTAACATGAACAGAACTGATTTTATTTTAAATACAGCCTATTTATTATGCAGAATTCAGCGACTTTGCTGATTGTTCTGTGTTCGATAATAATCGATACCATACCAGTTTCAATATGATAAACAGTGTCGAAATGAGTGCCATTATGATACATTACGTCACAAGTAATAAGCGTATTATAGTATGGTCAAACAAAAAGATACTTTTCACATCAACAGTAATACAGTTCATTTAAAATACTGAGGTAAAATGAGAAATGATAGCTAATACTGGTCAGGGATTCTCTAACAATGTGAGAAGGATGGGTTAACTACTTTTACAAGAGAACTCTTAGACACTCTCTAAGGTCTTATGTTTACACTGATTTAGTTACTAGAGTACTTACTTGGGTATTCATAATTATTTGCGTTTAAGATATATGTAATAAAATAAATAAGATACCAGATGCTCAACAAGATATACCCGAATCACCTAGGCCTTTCGGTGTTACCACACCATTTTCAGGGCATCTTTTGCTGGCTTGGAGCTCCAATAATTAAAATAATTAAAATAAAAAATGATATATGTCATTAGTTAAACGGAACGTATTCTTGCAATTAGATCCAACTGTTGGCATAGGTTTTTTCCAGATATCTAAACATGCAGTGTGTCTTTGTTTGGTATTATTAAAACCTTTGGTCCTGTTTGAAAGATGAATGATTTGAATTTTTCTCGGCAAATACTACTAATAAGTTCTTCATGGGTTATCAGCCGAGTTTAAAGATTTATAAGGTTTCAGACTCCAGCTCTACATGAAGAATGTATATTATATTAAGTCACTGTTCTCATGTTCTAAATGCACTGACGTGAAGAATACCCTCAAAATAAGAAAGAAATCTAATACAGCAGGCACAATGATTAGATAGCACAACATATGTACCTAGATATCTTTTTGTTAATGGCAAGAATCTTGCGGGTCCAGGAGAAGAAGCAACCTCCTACACTCACCATCCATGGGCAACAAGTGAAAATTAATAGAGAATAGGAAACACACAAATTAATTCAACTAGGTTAACTGCTTATTAGATAGTAAGTTACATATACTTAGGTCTGCAGGATAAATTCCTAACTGTACTGATCCCTAAAAAAAGGGCATAGCAGGAAGGACAGCTAGAAATGATAAAATAATTTTGAGAGATAGGAGATGTAACACCTATATTGAGGGGAAAAAAGAGAAAATGCCCTGTTGTTGAAGATTCTTAGAACAAAGAATCTCTGCTTTTCTATCAAGCGCTCCTTGGTTGGTTTTTTGTGTACTTTATTCCAGTACTGCAGTCAGCAATGCCCACTATGGGACCACAAAGGTATTGTGGATTATAGGAAGCCAACCTTATGATACACACTATTCCTATGTTATATATTTTTTGTATTAGAAAAAATAGATTCAGGATTCTAGGACATTAAAATTAGAAGTTCATCTCCTATCTTTCTCCATGGTTAAGTTTATCCAAATTTTAAAATATATAACTATTTTTACATCACACAAAAAAAGAGACTGCATTCCAAGATGAACACAAAATCAGCACCTAAAGACAAAACTAAAATTTAGCAGGTCAAGAACATAATAGACTTAACAACACATTACACATCATGCAAGGAAAAAAGTTATATATTTAAAAAAAATAAAAAACAACATAAATTATTACATTGCTAGTTGTCGCTCTTAATAGAAAACCTGAAAAAGCCTCCCAAAACATTTTTAAGGAAAAAACATACTTGCAAAAATTAATAAAATGAAATAAAGATTTATGAAAATGAAGCTATGGTGTTCCAAGGCAATAGGGTTTCATCTATTTTGCAAGAGGTGTAAATTACATTATATCACTTTATTTAGTTTCAAAACATCCATGCCACAAACAATTGATATATCCAAAGCATATATATTAGAGTTTAAGAAGAGTACACGTGTTTTCAATGGAGGTAATAATTACTATATTAAAAAGTCAAAATAAAAAAACCATAGGAGAATGTATTTACCTTAACCCTAACACCTATCCAGAAACTGACACGATACTGATTACCTTCCTTTGTCAGCAAATAAGAATTTGTGCTTCGAAAAAGTGAATGAAAATTAAGTGGGTTAGGACTAGAATTTGTAGGAAGTTTATATAGTAAAGTTATAATCAATTGAAACTTGATATGGAGGTTTAACATATGTAACTTCACTTAATTCAAGCACTAACCTGAACATGTTTCGAGCAATACTTCATGATTCATCATCAGCTATACTCCATCTCAAGCACTAACCTGAACATGTTTCGAGCAATACTTCATGATTCATCATCAGCTATACTCCATCTCATATGGAGTATAGCTGATGATGAGTCATGAAGTATTGCTCGAAACATGTTCAGGTTAGTGCTTGAATTAAGTGAAGTTACGTATGTTAAACCTCCATCTCAAGTTTCAATGGGTTAGGACTGTTTGTTTTCTATGACTGTTTGTATTTCTTTTTCTTTTCTTTGCAAGTACTGACATATGCAATTAAAATGTTTTCATTGAAAGTTTCTTTAACCTAACCTAATGACCAAGAAAGCATTAACTATTATGCTACAAATTAAAATACTACTCAACTAATATTATAAATTCTTGAAATGAAGTATTCATGTTTTACTTCCATGCAATAAGCAGGAACTTCCATAAATTATAGAAAAAGAGTGAAAGAAATAAAAACTAAGTTTCTAATAATATTAAAACTCTCAACTTTTTGTAATAGGAAAAATCTGGTTTAAAAATCATCTGGAATATGGTATATGACTTGAAGTTTTCTTAATCCTCCTAAAGATTCAACTAAGGAAATTTATAAATGAATTACATATGAACAACAATTTTAGGAGCAAGGAGTTTGTATATAATCTTCTGGAAATTCTGTATGTCTAACATTTACTGATAATTATTACTCTACAATATCAATAACTACATTTACAATCATTACATTATACACACCTAATCAAATTCTAGGTATATGAATATTCTTACTTATCTCCACATTGAGTTGAGTGTTGAATTCATCTCTTCTAAATCATTTTCATACATAATGGAAAATGTGTTGGTGAATGAGATTAATGTAGCAAATGTACTCACCATCGTCAGAAACATCACTCTGAGGTCGATCACTCTGCAAGGAGTCTAATGAGCTGCAACGCAATGATCCAATTAAAGGTGAAGGTGGCTGTGATGATAATACTGGTGGACCCAACTCCAACTGAAAATAATAGAAAAGAATGTTTGTGTTGTTATAACTTATAAGGTAACGAGTAGAAACTTCTAATGGTTTTAACGTATTCCCTATAGAGAAAGGTCAACTGATTCAACTTATGCACAAGCTCTGCATTCTGCTATGAATTTTCTGCCAATTTTCAATATTTCAATTTGAATATTACTAAACCATTGTATTGTAATGTATTGTATGGAACCCCACATTGGGGAGAGAGGCAGTTTGGGAACGATCCTAAGCACATAGGTCACATATGCAGGCCCTTTGTGCCAACCCCTGGTAATGGGATGATTGGTATGCCCAAAGGCTCCCTTGAAGCAGATCCCACCGCGAGCCCCCACGGAACTCCCCAACATCCAGCTAGAACCAGAAGCCATAACATGTGCTCCACACCCCCAGGCTGACAGCATGCGCAATGGCCCCGGTCCCTCACGAAGAGAGCCCATAGGGTCATGGCACACCAGAGCACCCCCAGGTGTGCATCACACCACCAACAACCACAGGACCACAAGCCATGGGGTAGGACAGGAGAGGCCCACAGTGGATGCTGCAGCGGGAGATGGCCCAAAAACCAGGAAAGGAAACGGGATAATGAGGGGAGTTTGAAAGTGAAGTGGAGAGTGTTGGTGGAATGGGAGGAGGAAACGGGAGGATCCCCGAGAAAAAACCCCAAAGTCACAGTTTCGTCCACCACAAATGCCACGCCCACCTGTCTCAGGATTTGAATCCGAGACCACTTGCATGCCAGGCCCACGCACTAAGCATGAGCCACCATGACGTCATTACTAAACCATAGTCAAGTTTGGTAGTTTTGTAGATTCCGCCTATATACCACTAAAATATAAACAATAAGCTGAAGTTAATGAGAAAATGAAAAAATATATAATTGAATACTATGAAATACTATGGGTTTATTAAGTTATTATAAAGTAAGTAAAATTAATACATAAATTAAATCTAAAATATTAAAATACCATTGAGCTCAATGAATATTAGTCAATTTAGAGAAAAAATTGTTTTTCTCTTAGTAAAACAATATTAAAAAAATATAAAGATAATCTAGTCAATTATTGGGTTAAAATATGGTTAGATTAAAATATAATCATATTAGAATTAAACATTCAAATAATTGTCATAAAATTTGCAAATGACTTGTTGACATATAAGTTCCGTCACATAAGCAAGTTAATCCTTTATACAATCCTCTTTTGCTCCCCTCCTCCTGTATAAGGTGCAATTATCACTATTACAAGAAATAATCTGATAATGTCTTTCAAAACAAATGCAACATAAATAATTCCTCTTCCTAGTTAGGTTAGTGTAAATTTTGGATGAAGTACACTTGCTTCTTGCTTCTTTCTTCTTAGGTAATATGGTTATTGTTACTATAAATGTCAAAGTTGATTTAGTCAGTAAAAGATTAATTAGAGTCTGCTTAACAATTCTTCTTCTTGAAATAATAGTAGATCTTGTAGTATTTTAATGTAGTGAAGTTTTCTCAATAATCTTCAGCTTTATTTGTTTATTGTTGAATGAGATGCATTTCGACGAAACAAGGCGTCATCATCAGTCAGATCTAAAATGAATATATAAAAATCAAAAGAAGCTCAAATAAATTTAATATTATTGAAAACTATATGAATATGAAATGGTTAATGAATTATGTTACTCTATATGTAGATTTTCTGAATATATGTAATCTGGTAAAATTATTAGATTTAATATTTAATAATAAGATGTTTTATTAATTTATTGATAATAAACCATTGGATTTGTATAAGGATAGCTCATTAACTGTAGAAATTGCAAATGAAAAAATAGAGTGAAAAAGAAAACTTATAAGTGTTTAATGGTAATATATTATATAACTTACCGATGCGTAGAAGAAGTCATGTTATGGTGAGTGCCTGGTTGCTACTAAATAATAAGGAGCTATTACGCTTATCTTGTTAGGTTGAAGTATGTTTCAAAAAGTATATTGTGGTTTATTGTGTTCTCATTTAAGATGTTATTCTTATGTCTATAGATTTCTAGTTGCTCTAGAGTGTTGAGTTTGTGACTTTTTCTCTGTTTATGTAATATTTGTAAAGAGTTTTCTATAGTTGTGGGGTTGTGATTATTGTCTGATAGATGTTTGGCGTATGTAGATTTATTTCTGTTATACCTGTAATCTGAAATGTGTTCTTTAAACCTTGTTTTAAATGACCTACCGGTTTGACCGATATATATTTTATTGCAATCTTGGCAGCTAAGTTTATATACGCCGCAGTTTTCATATTGATTATTGTTATTGTAATTATTTAATTTATTGGGAATTTTGTATTTTAAATTATTATTAGTTTTAAATGCGATTTTTATGTTATTTTTCTTTAGCTCTTTAGTGATTTTGTATATCTTATTACTAGTGAAATTGAAGGTTGTGAATTAGTTATTATCCTTAGTAATTTCTTTAGTTGGTTGAAGTGTAGTTGGTGGGTTCTTTTGTTTGTTAATAATATTCTTATTCTTTTTTATTAATCTATAAACTAAATTAGTTCTTCTGGGATAAGGGGACTTTTAATAATCTGTATACCATACTATTGATTGCTGCTGTTTTTTGATTATTTGGGTGGTTGGAATGTTGTTGGATTATGTTATCAGTGTAAGTGGGTTTTCTGTAAATGTTAAACTGTATTTTATTGTATTTCTTAGTTATGTTCAAATCTAAATAGTTGATGCTATTATTACTTTTTTCTACTGTAAACTGTAATTTGTTGTGTAGTTTGTTGAAATCTTGTACTATATCGTTAATTTTGTGTTTATTACAAATAATAAAAATATCGTCTACATATCTTGTGTATGTTTTTATATTAAATTTTTTGATAATATTATTGATGTAGTTTTCTTCAATGTGCTGTAGAAATATTTCAGAAGTTATACCTGAAAGAGGTGAGCCCATAGCTAGTCCATCTTGTTGTTGGTAGATTTTATTATTGAATTTAAAATAGTTTTGCTTTAGAATAGTTTGCAATGTGTTAATGATCTGTACTGTTATGTTGAGACTGTCTCCCATATTAAGTAGATTTTGTTTTGTAATTTCAATTGTTTCTTCTATGGGAATGTTGGTATAAAGATTTTTAATATCTAATGATATAAAAGTATCATTTTTATTAAGTTTAATGTCTTTGATTTTGTGAATGAAATCATAAGTATTTTTAACTGTATAGGTATTCTTGAGTTCCAATCTATTTTGTAATATCTTAGCTAGTTTTTTGGAAATTTTGTATGAAGGGGCATTCATGAAGTTTACTACAGGTCTTATTGGTTTGTTGTCTTTGTGAATTTTAATTTGAGAACTTAAAATTGGGGGTTTTGGGTTCATGTGTGTTAGCTGTTTTATATCAGTGTTACTAAAGATTAGATTAGAGGTTTTTAGGGTTCTTTTAATTGCATCCTGATATTTATCAGTAGGGTCTTTCGAAACATACTTCAACCTAACAAGATAAGCGTAATAGCTCCTTATTATTTAGTAGCAACCAGGCACTCACCATAACATGACTTCTTCTACGCATCGGTAAGTTATATAATATATTACCATTAAACACTTATAAGTTTTCTTTTTCACTCTATTTTTTCGTTTGCAATTTCTACAGTTAATGAGCTATCCTTATACAAATCCAATGGTTTATTATCAATAAATTAATAAAACATCTTATTATTAAATATTAAATCTAATAATTTTACCAGATTACATATATTCAGAAAATCTACATATAGAGTAACATAATTCATTAACCATTTCATATTCATATAGTTTTCAATAATATTAAATTTATTTGAGCTTCTTTTGATTTTTATATATTCATTTTAGATCTGACTGATGATGACGCCTTGTTTCGTCGAAATGCATCTCATTCAACAATAAACAAATAAAGCTGAAGATTATTGAGAAAACTTCACTACATTAAAATACTACAAGATCTACTATTATTTCAAGAAGAAGAATTGTTAAGCAGACTCTAATTAATCTTTTACTGACTAAATCAACTTTGACATTTATAGTAACAATAACCATATTACCTAAGAAGAAAGAAGCAAGAAGCAAGTGTACTTCATCCAAAATTTACACTAACCTAACTAGGAAGAGGAATTATTTATGTTGCATTTGTTTTGAAAGACATTATCAGATTATTTCTTGTAATAGTGATAATTGCGCCTTATACAGGAGGAGGGGAGCAAAAGAGGATTGTATAAAGGATTAACTTGCTTATGTGACGGAACTTATATGTCAACAAGTCATTTGCAAATTTTATGACAATTATTTGAATGTTTAATTCTAATATGATTATATTTTAATCTAACCATATTTTAACCCAATAATTGACTAGATTATCTTTATATTTTTTTAATATTGTTTTACTAAGAGAAAAACAATTTTTTCTCTAAATTGACTAATATTCATTGAGCTCAATTGTATTTTAATATTTTAGATTTAATTGATGTATTAATTTTACTTACTTTATAATAACTTAATAAACCCATAGTATTTCATAGTATTCAATTATATATTTTTTCATTTTCTCATTAACTTCAGCTTATTGTTTATATTTTAGTGGTATATAGGCGGAATCTACAAAACTACCATATATCAACTATACCACTGGAAAAATGAAACTAATTAATTACAATAGTCAAGTTTGTAATGATTTTACTGATGGTTTCTGCTACTTAGACTTGTAACCATTAGTGTATATTCTATCCACAGGAGATTCTGTTGGCAATTTGATTTCATCCCCTTGCACATTCTGTTTTAATAAATATGCGTACTTCTTAAACCTTTTTTTCCAGTCTAAACTAAATTTTTAATAATTACCGGTAGAGTGAAAATCATATATGATCACTTGACATCATTTTCCCTCCCTATATTCTGCCTCTTTAAACACCTTTAAAAACGGCTTAAACAATGACGCCAAACTTCTCCAAACTAATCTTCATGGCAAATGTAGTAAATGAAGAAAACTGATATCCAGGGCTTGGAGTAGGACCTCAAACTTACGATACTAACGTTAGGAATGCAGGGAGTATAAATAACATCATGACTTGTGGGATGAGAACATGCAGTAAGTTTCTTAATAAAGTTTTCTACTTCTTCCTCGCTGCATACATACTACATACATAAATACTATACTTGTGATACTGTAAGTAAAGAATCCATTGTATCATACTTCTTTTGTTTAATTAATTATTTCAACATTGATATTAGTGTTACTTCTGCTAGTTTGATGAACACTAATGAACATGCTGAAAATTGAGAGCATGAAGCATTCTCTTCAGAGAGATTCTTAGAGAGATGCGGAAGGGAATGTATGGATGTGAAAGGAAACAGCACAGCATTTTGCAAATCGTACAATCAACAAGTAAAACTCAATTGTTTGAAAAATACTGTAATAGTAAAAGGCTCATGGGAAATCTTAAATTACACATTCAAGGCAGGAATGCCCAGCCCTTACCAACTCGACATCTTTAAGTGAAAAATACTGGAGAGCTAGAGAATTAATGATTTCATTGTCAGAAATTCAGCATTAGCCAACAACAACATTATTCAAGGCAGGCCCTCAGTATCAAAATCAGACATTGAAGATAAAACCAAACGTTATTGGCATCTATGTATAATGTTAGTACATACCAACATCACTTTCAAGAAGGCCCAGAATAAATAATGTAAAGAGTTTCTTGAAAAAATATGGATAAAAACAATTCTCGGGAGTTAAGACATTGTTATGACAATACACTGAATCAGATCAGAAAAGTGGTGCAAGACTAAAAAAAAAAAATATGGACTGTATATGTAATTTTGAAATTTGTATATGTTTTTTGTTTATTTGTGTATTTTTGTATTTGTATTTATATTTGATTTGATTAAAAATAGGCAAAAATAAAATAAATAAATAAATAAATAAATAAATAAATAAATAAATATGCATTTCCTTTTCTTCTCAGGAACCAAAAATTATTTCAGATTATTAGAATATGTAGATTATAATGTAAATTGAAACACATCATGCTAGGCAAGTCATTTCTAAAGTAGAAATGTAATGAATATATTTATGACTGTAAATTTCACTGTAAATATAGCGCCTTACTATGTCTGAATGCTTAAATGTTGAGGCAACGAGTAATGCCACGCTCCATCTCCAATTCGCCTCAACCTACATAAAGCAGTGGTCCAAGCATTCTTAACTTTCTTGACTTGGATATCCTAGGCTTTGCTGATACCTAATACACATATTATTATCTGTAGGTGTTAATTATTATGTTTAAATTTAATCTGAAATTATAAACAGGCCTATATCCACGAGAAGTGGGATTTATATTACGCTGTCACATTCAAAGGATGTTGGGACTAAAATTATTATTTTAAACATTAGTCATGAGTTTCATGTAATCGAACACTTGCTTTTACTATATCCTTTGGCACAACAGGAGTTTTTTTTATCCTCGGTGGAAGCTTATCTGGACACACTGACTGAAGTAAGCTGAAAATGTATGAAAATGAAAAATTTCGATAGCAAAAACTGTACTTCACTCATTATAATTTCCTAGTACCTGATGACGCTATAATCCTCTGTTTTATCTCAATTTAATTTTATAGAAATTCAATTTCTCAAACCATTGCTCAACCAATGCCCAGTATGCTAAGAAATTATAGCAGAACTCCAGAAATTTAATTAGGATGACCAGATCTACCTATAGGAAATAGAAGGCACACTATATTCAATTCTCTAGAGAAATCAGGATTCATTTTTGCAGAGTTACCTTTAACCCTTTCACTGCTAACGACGGAACTGTGACGGCCGCGAATTGGGTGCTATGAACGAGACGATTCCACAAGGCATGGAATTTTTTAACACAGTTTTAACGAAAGGATAGTGTCCTGCCATCTATTGGGGTTAGATAGAACTTAATTTCATTGCTTTCCCTGCTCTGTGGTGCAATTTGTAGATCAAAATGTGAGGCCTTGCACAATTTTGCCGCTAAGTTAGTGCTACGAATAAAACAATTGCTCGTAGAATAGAATTCTTTAACAAGGTTTCAACGAAAGGATAATGTCCTGCCATCTCTTGGGGTTAGATAGAAATTATTTTCATTGCTTTCCTTGCCCTGTGGTGCTATCTGTAGATGAAAATATGAGGCCTTGCACAATGTTGTGATGTCTGAAGAAGCCATTGAACTCACGAGTCATATGACAAGCCGGGAATCACGTCAAGGCCATGGTATGTTCAATTTCAACACAGTCATTCCTTTCACGAGCAAGGAAAAACATTTCTAACGTGATGACGAAGTTCTGGCGTATTTTAAAACTGCCTTCTTATTTTTCGGATTTAGCGCCGAGTGACAGTGAAAATATCTCAGCACTGAAAGGGTTAATAAAGTACCAACACTCACCTGTTCTTTTCCAGTTTTCAATTTTTTAAGAGCTCCATTTGGTACTCCATTCTGGTTGCTACTTTGCTGAACATTGATGTTTTCTGCAGAGCTGCCATGTCGAATCCCTTGTTGTTGCTGCTGGTGTGGAGAAGTTGTTGACAGGGGAGGCGATAAGGGTTTTGTTGTGGATGCTGTTGAATGTGCCCACATATTTCTTCCACTGTGGTTACTGCTGTTACACTCTGTGGATTTTCTCACGGGAATCTGTGATGTACTATGTTAACAAGAGAAATAGATTCTGTATTACCAAGAAAGCCAATGGTCATCTAAGTTAAAATTGTTGACTTATGTTGCTTCTGATTTTAATTATAAATATAATATTTGAATACATTGAATTATTATAATCAATCATATCTCTACTAGTCTTGAACATATTTTCCCTTCATTTTCCATAGGCCAACCGATAAGTGACCCAAATTTGATTAAATATTTTACTAGGCAACATTGTGAAGTGCTAATACTGTGTGCTAAACTTTAAAGACTTTAGCTTCACTATGTATAACCAATAAGAGATACTAAAGAACTGTATGAGACTTTCTATGTTCGGTATAGAAAATGAAGAGATAAATTTAGCTTTGCACTCAATGAACTGATGTCTATTTGTATGTATTTGTGTGCATATATTTCAGTAGTATAAAACAGATTATTACTTAAACTCTACAGTGCAGTTATAATAATTTATGCTGTATTTCTTCACTTACCTAGTTGTTGTTGGAATCCTACTAGATGAAGAAGACGTAGATCCACTACTGTCCCTTGCTCTATCAGGATCTTTCATGTTATCAGGAAAGAAATGTGTAGTCCCCACTTTCTTGGTTTGAGTGAATTGTGATAAGTTTTGTGATGTACTAGGCTGTGTGGTGTCTCCTTTGGTTTGTGAGGTTGCTTGACTTGACTGTGATGTTGTAATATTTGACTGAGGGTTTTGAAGTTTAGAAGATGCATCAGAAGACTTGGTACCAGTAGATTTGTTACTGTTATTAACAGATGATGAAAGTAACGAAGAAGAGGACAGTCGATGTCCTAAGTTGGATACATGCTTTGAACTATCACCGTGTGAAAATTTCTTATCATGACTCTCCAGAACGCTGTTCATGTCAGTGATCTTTTTTGTAATATCTGTTTGAGAAGAAAAACATAAAAGCAGTTAATTCAAACAGAATAATGAGAATAAGACTTTTCAAAAGTCTAGATTGAACAACCACGTAACTTATGAGGCAAGAAAAAATTCAAGGATACAAGTTATTTTGCAGGGCTGTTTTTTCACAACGTACAGAAGAATCCTAATATAACATTTTTCTGGGGGTACAGAATTTTTCACTTAAATGGGGTTTTCACAAATTTTTCAAGAAATAAAACAGAGTTAATGCAGAATTTTTTTTGCAAAAACATGCTTTACATTACAAATTATAATGACAATTAAATTATTTTTAAAAACACTGTAGCTCTACAACCCTTTTCTACGTCTATCATCTGAGTGCTGTGTCATCTACCACAGGCAGATGGCAGGCAAAATCTTTATAAGGTAAATACAAGTTTGAATTTTCAGGGAATAACATGTTGATAATATGGCAGCTTTTCAGTTGTCCTCCATTTCAGACCACCATACCACAGAAAAAACCAGGGTGGAGCTGGGAATCGAACCCAATAGACTAGACTATGGAGGTGGTCTATTAAAACAAATTATTAAAAAGAATTAGGCTACAGCAACAAGAAAAGGTTCCCAACTGATCAGTTATGTAACTTTGGCTTCCGATTATGAAGAAAGCACACCTCAATACTGGTGTAATCCTTGAAAGTGAAATAAATAATCAAGGAATATAAGAACAACTCCCTAAGTACATTAGGACCTAGTAACATTATTCTGAATTAAAGTTTTCTATTTCCCCTCGATCAATAAAAGAAAGCTAGGTAATACTCCTACCTGATGGGTTATCAGCAATTTCATCCAGTAAGTCTTCACTTTCCATGTCACGTTTTGCCTGCTGAAGTTCAATTTCAATTCTTTTCTTTTCTGCTTCTCGCCTTTCAGATTCACGACGCTGTCTTGTGAGATCACGCTGAAGCATTGCCTTTGTCTCGCGTTCAAACCTGATACATTAAAACCTCTTACAAATCAGTTACACCTGCCTATAGTGCATTACATTTATTGGACTCAAATGTAAATAATTTAAAATTAAGAGTACTAAAAAAATTTAAATCGAAGTAAAACCGAATAGTGAAAAACATGTGTAATAACATTATAATTATGTTTTATTTGTGTACTTGGTAAATAAGATAGCTGCTGATGGCTGCAAAAGACAATTGAAAACAAGGTAAAAATAATGAAAATAAAAATAACATTGGTGCAGAAGACATTTATAGAAAGCAAGCACACTGACAAGCAAAAGTGACATTAATATCATAATGGCATTCACATGCTTCAGTTTAAGACACCACAACATCAACACACCTGCGAATACGTTCTTGTGTTGTTGCTGAAAGACCTGCATATGTTCTGATTGTTCCTTCTTCACATCCCATATAGTAACCACCATCACGCCGAAACAGTGGCTGCTTAGATTGATCCTCCTCTTTGTTAAAGCTTTCTAGTCTGTTGGAACTGCTCTCGTGTGCGTCTTCCCCTCCAGATCGTTCATCACCTAGAGGTGTCAGGAAAACTTATTAAAGCCATTTTATTGAAAAATGAATATATCTTCAACATTATATTAACATAAGGTGACCGTTTGTCCTGATTTGGTCGGGATAGTCATTCTTTTTTTAACAGCCATGCCACAATTTTATATATTTTTGTCTGGATGCAAAATGTCCTTCTATATTAAAAAAGTACTGATTTTGCTCCAACTTATGAAAATGGCATACTTTATGGTGATGAAACTGTAGTTTTTCAGTTAAATAAAATGCTATGATTGTATGATGATTGCTCTGTAAGAAATATTTCCTACGAGAAGAAAATGAACGTAACTATTGGATATACCTCAGTGCACATCATGCATTTTCCTATGTTAGTATTATAAGACAATGAATTCTGGGAAATAAAGCACATGTTTCGGTCACTTGGTCAAAAGTAGACCTGTGATATCATTACATATCCCGATTTTTATTTATAAAAATACTAGCTTAAAAGACCTGGCGTCGCCCGGGTTTTGTATTTTGTAATTGGAAATTAGCTTATGAAGGATTTTCAATTTTAAATTCTAGGTCCTTATATAGGCATTTATAATTTGAAATAGGAAGAACGACTTATTACACTCAAACTATTCCCTCAGAAAACGCTTGATATAGTTTTTTATGGCTCATAGAGGATCTAGAATTTTGCATCCCATCGCTTGTACAGTGCACAGCAAGCCTGGTAGAGGTTTAAATAAGAAGAAACAGAAATTCCTGTAACATAAAATTGTAATATCGAGGCAGGAAATTTCCCACTCTTATGTTACCATAAAGCCGTTTTGGGGATGAAATTAAACAGAAAGCATTATCACTTTCATACTTTTCTCTCCAAAAACCTGCAATATAATATAATAATATACACATTACCATACCTCGTTTTGTTTTCTCTATGTCCAGGGTAGAGAAAGTTATGTGATTCCATTATTTTAGTGGATTTCATTCTGTAATATTTATTTATAACATGAATTATTTTGATAACTTCTCTTATTTGTCAAAAGTGCATTTCATTTGTTTTTTCCAAGCCCACCTGATACCATTTGGCAACAATATATTCTGTGATTTGGAATTGATAATTCTATGTAAAAAGGGATTAAGTATTTTCAAAAACATTTAATTTTTGGCATTTAGAATCAGAATTTTTCAAAATCCTTTCTTAGTGAGCACCTACATTATGAAACGAAGGTACTGTCAAAATTCCAAGTCTCTACCTGTTATAGTTTAGGCTGTACGTTGATTCCTGTCATTCAGTCAATCAGTCAGTCAATCATTCATTCAGTCAGTCAGTCAGGACAAAGCCTTATATATATATAGAGATAGTCACCTTATAAACATGAACCAACATAAATTAATTTATAAAAATATAAGGCAAGAAATGTTCTTTAACTAAGTTGCAGATTCTGGATTTAAAGTATGAATGAAGAAAAGCTGAAAGCACACTGAAGGACACTGTGACTTATTGTAAAGTGTTATTTGTATCAGAAGATACCTCTAACCATTGCAAATTAGATTCATTATGTTGAGAACCTATTAAAAAAAATTTTAATCTGTTAAAAATTATCATTACATCAATGTCATCCTTTTCTAAAATATTTGTAGATACAACTACCACTGATAAACAACTCAAGATTACTGTTCTGTAGCTCAACCAAAATCCAGGAATGAAACTTAATTACAAGGAATATACAACAATTCTGAAATTACTGCTTTGTGTTTCAGTATACTGAAATCCCCAATTTGAAGATTAAACAAAATAACAAACTAAGTTGACTTACTTAAAATTGGGGCAGTAGGCAGAACATCTGTGATCTCAGCATTCTGGGTTGACTCATCTTCCTCGCCTGTATGAATGCTTTTCACGATGTTTCCAGAGAAGACAACTGACTCAAAGATAGATGATGCTACATTTGAAGCAGATTGCTCTTCTCCTTCCGCTATAGTTGATCCAGATTCTTTCCGTTTTGTTGATTTACTGTCAAAAATTTGCTGCAAATAAGAATTTAAACAGTTCTATTAAGATCCTTGAAAACTAACAAAATAACTTGCAGGTAATGGTAGCAACATTTAGTTACATCAGGTTTTTATGAACAGGTAAAAAGATAAACAGATCTATAAAACTGAAATAGTCTGTATTTTCAATAAGCAATACCAGTGAATGATACGGGCAGATTAAAAAAAACATAAAAATGCCAGCCTCTGTATACATTTATACATTCAAGTCCTCTCAACATAGGTAAATTATTCAGACCTATTTTATTACTTCCTCTGCCCGTACCATAGGTACTATAGGTAGAGGAAGTATTGTTTTCGACCCCCAAATTAGAAGTTGAGTTTTTGTCATAAATACAGGTTTTGAGGCCCCCTGAATCCAAAAATGCTATTTTTGGAAACATGTCTGTGTGTCAGTGTGTGTGGAAAAAGTATGTGAACAGGCTAGCTCCAAAACTGAAAATCGTATGAAAACAAAATTTCATATTTGGGTCAGGTACCTTCTGAAGATGTGAGCAGAGGATTGGCGATAAGTTTCTCTTATTTTTAAGGGGACTTTACATGAAGAAATTTTCCTTTTTCGCAATTTTCTCGAAAACGACTCTAACGATTTTCTTTAAAATTTGCACATGTGTTCCTTTCACTGAGAGCTAAAACTTTTATTTGAAACTTTTTTTCGAAAAAATTCTCTGAAGGGTAGTTACAAGCCACCCACTGTTCACCCACTGTTTGTAGAAAGTTTGTCTTGCATGACGAACAACTGAATACGTGCTCTTTCACGGCCTCTTATTCTATATAAGAATGTGAAGTGAGAAAGATGTATTGTTGGCCATGCATAGAGTAAAGAAGTATCTGAGGGAAATATTCGATAAATTTTGGAAATTATTCTTTACGGCGGAAAGTTCAATAAACGTCTGCAGTTACTTGTTCTTTTTTTTTTAAGTTTGTTATATAGCCTGCGCTTTTAGTCGCATCATTGAAAGAAGAGGTATTTATAGGATAATTACCGTAAAATTTTGTCTTGCAATTCTGTACAAGGATATGTGAATACTGCTAACTTTTATTTGGGCAGAGGAAGTTATGTGACTTTCACATCAGATTTTATCATTATGCATATATCTACCAAAAAGTTGAAAATAAGTACAATCCAATTTAGCATATTGCCACTGCAGATCAGGCATAGGCCTACCCTGAAAATTTCACTAAAATTAGCTGGCCATGAGATCTCAATTTGAGTGCAACCTCTCAAATGAAAGTCTGCAATTTTAAAACCATGGATATTTCACTTATTCTGAGTACAGACTCACTCATTTAAATACAGCCATTTTACATGGTATGGAGGCTAAAAATAGACTATACTCATTCTCATGAAATGAATAATCATTAACCTATTTTTAATACAAATATAGGGCATCTGCATAAAATTTTGTTTCAAAACTCAGGAAAACTGCTGTAGAAATACATGAGATGTTAAAGCAAGCATTAGGAGACAATACTCAAACCTACAAGTGGTTCAAGCGAACTAAAAATGTCTGAACATTGGTTGATGAAGACGAACGTTCTGGAGAGCATTCAACTGTTATTACACCCAAAAATGTCGCTGCTGTTCGGGCTGGCAGGCAGATCTTCAAAGTCATCTGCAACGTTGTTTGGCTATCATATCTCATGTGCCAGAGGATTTTGTCCGATGAACTCAACATGAGAAGAATTTCAAATTCTTGAAATTGTACAAACAGAATACAAACCTGCTTATTGTCTGAATTTTCCTGGGGTTCTGCTATGGACTCTTTCACTTCTTCTGTTGATGGACCACTTCCACTGCCACTGCCTCCTTTCCTTCCCTTGGCCGCCTTCTGCATCTTCCGGTTGGCTGCAGAAATGATGGACGAAACAATATCTTTGGCACTTATGTCCCTGCTTTGGGAATCACCTTTCATGCCTGTGTTGTGTAGAGAGAAACAAAAAACAACCAAAAAATAAGGAAACAATCATGCAAAAGCAACAGCTCATTCCCCATCCAGTGTGAAGAAATATAAAACACAGTATCATAAAGAATGAAGAAATAATATGCAAAAATATTTAAATAAATCAATAAAATAATAAATTCTCACAATTTATGTTGAACATTCATAGCACATTTACAACATTGACACACCTTTATAAGGGTATAATAAATAATTACACTTAAATAAGAAATTACAACAAAACTAGTGAAAAGAATGATCCTGATCTGAAAGATATGTAACAGGGAATATAAAGATGAAAATATTGTACAAATGTGACAACATTTTTCTTGCGCCAATACAATGTCAATGGCATCAGTCAGACAAGGTCATTGGTGCCAATACAATGACAATGGCATAATAAGTTATCATATAGCTGCTTCTACTCAAGAATTACAATTTTTGCTTTTTATTTTTCCATAGTGTTTAGAGAAAGTCATCTGAATGTCCTACATCTTTTTCTTATTTTTAAATGTAACTTTTTGAAATTCACACCACTGATTTAACCTGGACTGTATTCAATTTTTAAAAATAAAAATACATATAGGCACTAGGCAACCCTCTACATAAATAGACGTTTAATCATAAATCCTTCATGCATGCATGCTTCACAGTTCTGAATTTAAAGGTGCAATCACAGTATAAGTATTAATACAGTACAGAAACTCAGCCCGTTTTTCTGCCAGCCGAGCATGTGCGCGCATTTACTAGCGATCGTAGCGGCCATTATGTAAGACTACAGAAACTACTCCGGGAAGTATGTAAATAAATAGGAGTGTTGTATTTATCAGAACACGCTACATTCGAAAGGACCTTATTATTCTGCTGTAAATTTCAGTAGTAATAAAAGACAAAATCCTGAATTCCATTTCTTCACTTTCTTGAAACATCCAGAAAGGTAAAAACGAAAATAAGTAATATTTATTGTAGGTCTACTGGCTTACTCGTGATTCTGGTGTGGTTATGTTTCAAGTTACTTTAATGTAATATTTTTATATTTTATTCTGTTGTAATGATTTCTGGTGTATAAAATAGGTCATTAATGGTCGACAAGAAAACCTAGTAACAAAATATGTAAAATATTTGAGTGAAAATTACCGTCTATGCTTGACACACGCCGAAAACAGACAGTTTATGAATTCCTATAAAAACTTGTTAATTAAAACTGCTGTACCGACGGTGTCTTCAATTCCAAATGCTCCTGAATTTTTTGTTTTGTTTAATGAAGTCCATCCTGCAGTAATTGACGCTACATAGACCTACCATAAATTGAAGTCGTATATTGCCATATAAGGCAAAGAATCAAAATACACTGTCAAAATACACGTGCAGGCTGAACAACGTGACAGACCTATAATATAATTTACGTAATTAATATGTAGGCTATTTATTATCATAATTTGAATTATAAATTATATTAAAGGGCAATGATTTTAAAGAAAAAATACTAGGCTTAGGTACAGTCCTTAACAGTAGCCTATTTAGGTATTGTTTACCTCTTCTTAACTAGAATATAATACATTATCTGTTTTATTATTTCTTAAATTTAAAATTAGATTTGCATTAAATAAAAATATTCTGTCTTTTTCTCTTTTAACATAACATATTTTGCGATGTGTTTATGTATTTTCCCAAGCCATTTCATATGATGAGAATGTAGCTTTACTCAATCTCCGCATGGAGCGCTAGTGTCGTCCAGTCAACATGTTGTCATAGGACTTTTAACACACAGTTTCTTTACTGTATTAATACTTATACTGTGGTGCAATGTAGTTGAAAATAAGGAGCATTTATAATTTTGTTTCTGCTTTTCTTTTTTGTGTACAGTTATGACACTTTACTTCATCTGAACACAAAGGCATATCCAGGGGGGAAGGCAAGGGGGGAAGATGCCTTCCCCTTCCAAAGTGGAACACAAAAAAGAAAATGCAGACAAATATACCGTATTGGCCCGAAAATAAGACAACCTCGAATATAAGACGACCCTGAATTTTTGAAGGGTTGTTACGAAAAAATAAATAAAATAGCTTATTAGTACATTTTGCTTCACATAAAACAGAAGTTTGAAGTTCATGTCGTAACTTCTTCTTCTCGTCCTTATTTACGCATTGAAACAATGAAGATGCTTTCTTTTCCACATGATCTGCCATGTTGGTGGTCAAACAAAGCATTATGCGTAGAGAATAGAGATGCCAAGCAGTGCAGTACACGGCAGTACAAGGAGAAGCACGAATTCGGGAACAATAAAGTTCGGTAAAATTCGGTAATTTCCGCGCGACTTTGACCTTGGATCGGACGCACGCCATTTGCGTGGGGATCCCCGGCCGCTACACACGTGCACAGCTGCATTCATGATTGGGGAGTTGTTGAGTCTTAGGGTGCGAGTATAAGACGAGTATAGTTTTTAAAAGCACATTTTCTGGGAAAAAACATCGTCTTATATTCGGGCCAATACGGTATAAACAACAAATTTCTGAAAATGTATTAGCAGGTTAGTTGTTGGTATTTTAACACTTTGATGAAACTAATTATGAAATAGACACACTTGTATCAACTGTGAGAAGTCATGCCAACAATATTAGAATTTCTCTTAAGATTAGCTTATGGAACTGCAGCTCTAAAGGGCAACCTGTTTAACTTCTCTTCTACCCCCCACACAATGAAGTAGTACACACATGAAAATGGAACAAGCAGAGAATTCATGCAAAAACTGAGTAACTAAATTTCAAGAATGAGAATGTGAATGTGAATGTGGTTTTGACAGTCATCTTGTGCATGTAGCAACCCGTGGATGATGATAAGATGTACAATAATTTTTATTTTATTTTATTTTTATTCATCAGTGATGGTGTCCAAAAATTATGATGGTTTTATTGTTTGATTACCATTTTCTTCACTGTTTTATGGTTGCATTAACTGCCTTCAAAAAAGTCACTCATCTTATGAATAAATTCCTCTAAAAATAAAATTTCTTTCTTCTTTTCACATATAAATTATATGAATTTTAATAATTTTATGACGTATTTGGTGACCATGATTATAAAACTAGGGATGATAAAGAACCAAAATTAGATTATATGGATTATGCACTCTTATTAGACAGCTGGAACATGGCGATATTTAGTGATGCAGAGTACTTATGTTCACAGATATTTGTATATTTCAAGAAATTTAATTCTAACAAGTTAATGCAACAGAGAGTAGACACTAAAGTAGTGCATGTCAAAACTGAAATTACAATCCAGGCAGGAACAGACTGTTAATTTTAAATGCACAAAGAGTTCAACCCACTGTGGAACTCTGTTACCAGGATATACATAGATTTTCAGATCAAGCATTGCCCACGAACAGTCACATCACCACCAATTACTAAAGCAAAAATAATTTATACACAGGTTTAAACAAACATAAACTGCCAAAAAATACCAGAAACCGGGCATATGAATGAATAATAAATTACAAAATGTAAACAAAGAACCAATGAGCCTGGTGCAAAACCTACCTATTGAATGTTTAAATTATTAAATCATTATTCCAACATAGTGGGGAGGTTATATCATAGTTTCTAAACCACAATGCTCTATTGCCTTTCTATTACTGATATTTGATACAAGATTACAAATAATAAAATTTGTTGTACGATATGAGATTTGCGACTTTCGTAGTGTACAAGATGAATGATTGTTTCTGGAGTCAGGCAGACAGGTTTGAAGATCTGTCTCCAACATTTCAAAGGTTCATGCTGCTTTCATTCTCAGGGGTAATGAAGTGTTGAGACATCATGAGGAGTGATATATGTCTAAATACTTTGTCTAACTGAGATCAGACTGGGCTAATTCTGAGGCCTAGTCTGGAACTGTTAGACTTTGTACTGTTGGTACTATAATCTAACATTTTTAGTTCAGTGTATGTTTTAGTCATGCTGGTGCACATGAACTTGATGGGCATGATACTGTGTGCTCTTGGCAGCCATGTCAGTCACTCATCTATTCTTGTCAGTAGAGCAAGGTGCAATGGCTCATGCAGAATACTGTTAGTCTGTAATTGTAAAGTCTTTTGTTATATTGAAACACATTGTATTCAACTTTGCAGTTTCAACAGGAACAACAGTCCCAATGAATGAAAGACTGTAGAAATCAACTGGCACTGAAAGAAAATTGTTCAAAATGGCACCGATAGCTGATTGTCAACTCAGTTTAATTGAGATTACTCAACGCTTAAGTATCCTTGAGGATGCAGAGACAGCAAGGGCCTTCGAGAAGTCTGAGACATTAGATCTTCAAACCAGGCTGTAAACCCCAGAAGCATTCATCAATAAGATTTGTTGCATTGAAACTTAAGCTTTTATGAATCCAAAAATGTGGCAGACTACTGGCATTTCTTCTATAATCTAAGAAAAAATTAAATGGACCTATTGTTAAATTAGTTGAAATGCATTTCATAATTCTGGCAGTTCATCTAGTTTTTACCACAAGCTTAAGCACATTGTTTTTAAACACAGAAATTCAGGTTTCTGAACTCAAAAAATAAAATAAATAAATAAATAAAGTCTACAAATTTTAAAACAATGTACAACATACAGAGACACACTGAATACTGTCAAGTAACAATTCAAAACATTTGACACAAGACAACTGGAGTAAAGATTAAAATTAAAGAAGACATGTAAATTTTTCCAGGAATAGACACAGTCATATTCTCCCATGCTGGAATATTTATACATCATGTAACAAAGATGTAATATTCATTTAATTCCACTTTAATCCATTTATTGACAGACTTTATGAGTTATTCTAGGACTTACAACAAGGGTTATTAATTTGGGATAATGTATCTTCCAGTGGGGGAACATCAGTGAACATTCCTATGAAATAATAGAAAATGAAAAGAAAGCAATTTAACCTGAAGTCTAAACAGATCACATCAGGCCTATAAAATTGATTGGTACAAATACAGAGCAGTCGCAAGTATAGTGTGCGATCTTCAGAGCTCTGCTCCCTGGCATGGTCACGGTACATCAGTAGCTAATTCGGATCACATGCACTCAGCAGGAGGAAGGAATAGTTTTCTGTAGCAAGTTCGAGATCGGAAATATACACACTAAACTTCACTAAAAGGTATATTTACCCAGGATGAACATTTCAATGGGTCTTCCCACCAACATCAGCTGATTCCGACAGGTTCTCTAGCGGCAGGTGAATGAACTTCTCGATTCAGTTAGCATACAAGGAACTTTGTTAAACAAGTACATTCAGAGGACCAGTTGGACTCAGCTGATGATGGTGGGAAGACCCATTGATATGATCATCCTGGGTAAATATACCTTTTAGTGAAGTTTAGAGTGTATATTTCCGATCTCAATCTTGCTACAAATATCAACACTTCACTGTAGATTTCCATCTAATATTAATATTGAGGAATAGTTTGTTTAATCTCACAAAATAACAGTATTATGTACGAATATTCATATTATTTTGCTTACCTTGATTATAAGAGGTGCTGGAAATGTTGTCCTTCTGTCCATTACCAAACATTTGTGGCACCTTCATACAGAATTTGCATTTAGGACTACATGCATAGGCTTACGTTCTTCCGTGACTGCCTAATTTGATTCACTCTTATTTCATTAATCTTCTCTCAGTAAGCAAGTCTTTTACAAGTCTTTATGGTACAGACATATTTTAGAAAATGTGATTGTGGAAAAGTGAGTAGAAAGTTTGTAAGATAATATCCAAGCAATTAAGTTTAAGAAATAGGTTCTGTGTCAAATAAATAACCAAGAAAACATCCATATATGTTAACTGAGAAGACTGACAAAATAGGACTGGAAGAGCATGAAAATTGAGTTAGGCAGAATTGACAAAAGAAGAATGTATGCATGTACAAATAGATGAAAATCTTCTACTTAGGCATCACAAATGTTTGGTAGTGGAGAGACAGCACTAAAGTTATACCCATGATATAAGTCAAATTTGATTCGTCAAGGGACAAGAAAAAATTGTCCCTTATCTCAGGGTGTTATTTAATGTTTCCCTTAATAACAGTGATATTCCACCGGACTGGAAAAAAGCCATAATAATTCCTATCTATAAAGCAGGGAATAGAACTGATCCTGGAAACTATAGACCGATAAGCTTAACGTCTATAGTGTGTAAGCAAATGGAGCGACTCATTGAAGCATATATTAGGGATTTTTGTAGTAAATATAACTTGCTTTTTGCAAGACAACATGGTTTTAGGAAGGGCTATTCTTGCGAGTCACAGATGTTAGGTCTATATCAGGAAATTGCTGATATTTTAGACAAAGGAGGACAGGTCGATGGTATTATAATTGACTTCCAAAAGGCCTTTGATACAGTACCTCACGACATTTTAATGCTCAAACTTGCCGAATTGGGAATTGATAAGCGCGTAGTAGGTTGGATTAAGGAATTCATATATAACAGAACCCAAAGAGTGCGTGTTAATGACATATTGTCCCGTGAGACTCCAGTTACGTCTGGAATATCCCAAGGAAGCGTACTCGGTCCACTACTTTTTATATTATTTATAAATGACTTACCAAAATCGATCCAATCTCATATCAGATTGTTTGCGGATGACTGCATCATATACAGGGAAATTTGTAATGAATTAGATGCGAAGTTACTGCAAGAAGACTTAGTTCGCACAGAAAAATGGGTTTCTAAAAATAGGATGACAATAAACGCACGCAAAAGTAAAGCAATATCTTTCACTAACAAAAGGGTAAAATTTTGCTATAATTATGAAATGGAAAATGAAATTATAACGAGAGTAGAATCGTGCAATTATTTAGGAATAACTCTCAATAAGGAATTGAACTGGAATACACATATAGGAAATTTAATTAGCAAGGCATATAAAACATTGCACTTCGTATTTCGAGCATTAAGGGGTAGCAACTTAAAAACCAAAGAGTTAGCTTATAAATCATTAGTGAGACCAAATTTGGAATATGCTGTAAGTGTATGGGATCCGTATCAGGCAGGTCTAATAACACAGTTAGAAATGGTGCAGAGAAAAGCTGCAAGATTTGTTATGAATAAGCACCAACAAACTGACAGTGTTATGGCTATGTTAAAAACACTGGGGTGGAAATCTTTAGAATCCAGAAGAAAAATAAATAGATTAAAATGTATGTATTGTGTATACATGAAACAACTGGCATGGGAAGAGCTTCATAGCAAAATTAAAGAACCAGATTACAAAAGTAGGAAGGATCACAAATACAAAATAAGGGGTAGATCTCAGAGAACAAATATTGCCAAATTTTCTTTTTTAAATAGAGGGATTCAGGATTGGAATGATTTACCTGCAGAAATCTTCGAAACGTTTCCTGCTAACGTCAAAATTTTTAAAAATATATTGAATAGGGTATATGATAATGTATAATTTTTTGTTCTAAAATATTCACATTATGCAATTTTTTATGTTATAGTTTTAAATGGAAAAATATATATATATATATATTTTTAATATCAGGTACGTGGATAGATGTTGCGATATTCAATGTGTAAGTGTATGTATAGTGTGTCATTTTTGTATATATGTATGGATGGTATTTATTTAATGTGTAATGTATATGTATTTAATGTGTAGTGTCATTTTTGTATATATGTACTGTATGGCTGGTATTTATTGCACCACTGCCACCGGGTTGTTGACCCATTTGCAGTGTAAGAAAATAAATACAAATAAATACAAATAGTCGGATGGAATCTAACTTGTAATTAACCTACAAATCCTGGCCTAGTGATAAGTATGACCTTGAATCTTGATCAATTTAACTGCAACCCTACAGCACGATGATAGCAGCATGCTAATACTTATGTGAAAATAACACCCTGTGAAAGAGCCTATAATTTGAAAAATATGGCCCACTTTATACTTTGGAACTAAATTCTCCAAATAACTGGAGCAGAAATAAAGTATTACCATATTTACCCGAGTAACAAATGCACTTTTTTCCTATATCTTTATAACAAAAAACTATGCAAGGAAAACATTTTAGGGGAAGTTAAAAATCACATATTAAAAGATATGCCAGCTATCGACATAGTTGCTGCAACTAATTTATTTATCAATTGTGTGTCGCACATGTGACGATCAATAGTTAACAGACAAGAAACACTTACGCACATTACCCTCTGATACTGTAAATTCTCGTCCAGTGGCTCTGTTACCATGTTCTTCTGCAAATTTGTTAACTTTCAGCCTAAAATTAAATATACAGGGCCTATTTTAAATAAGGTACCGAAGGCCATGCATTACTCTATTTTGAAATGTTTATCTGGGACTATGCAATTTTTTATATTTTTTTCAGCTGAATTGTTTAAAATTTCATAATTACTTAAAAATTATTATTATTATTATTATTATTATCACAGTACTAAGTAAGCAACAGTTGGGGGAAGACGTGTGTGGAATGAGCTGCGGAAGATTTGTTTAAAAGTGACATAAGGGACAATGGGAGTGGAAGTAGCAGTTTACAGAGCCAGAATCGGGTGTTTTGTGAATAATAAGAAGACGGGGTTGAAGAAGCAAATAAACAAAGAAAACACCGCCAATGCATTGATACACTCAATCATGATTATTGCCCTCCTGGTAATAGGCGGAATTGAAATGAACCCAAGAGATCAAGTATATGAAGAAGGAAGTGGAAGAACTGAGGAGCAGGATACAAAGATTAGAGAAGAAAAATCGAGAATTCAATTTAGTTTTCACGGGGATAGAAGAGAGAAAAGGAATCACGCCTAGAATGGAGATTACGGAAATTTTAGAGAAAAAACTGGAGGCTGAACTACAGGGCTGGGAAATTATCGAGGCCTATCGGATTGGTAATAGGAAGGGCAAACGAATGATAGTCGCGCGATTTGCCACGAAACAGGTCGTTCACATGACATTGAAGATGGCACCTAAATTAAGGGGGACGAATATTTACATCAATAAAGACCTATCAGAACAGGAAAGATGCATCAGGAGACAGCTAGTACAACAAATGAAAGAATTAAGAAAATCTGGAAAAAAGGTTATCATCCGGAACCTGGAATTGTACGTGGATGGAGTCAAGCTATAAGACAAAAGCGGATTAAGTGACAGCAAACAGGAAAAGCGTCAGCAGATTTGTGAAGAAGGGGCAGCCAGCCTGCGCGTGGACGGGTCGGAAGAAAAGGACTCCAGAGTCGTGACGTCGCTTCGTAGGGGAAAAATACCTCATAGACCATCTCAGGCGATGACGCAGACACAATCAGATGACGTAGGAGCGAAGATGACACGAATGAACGTGAGAACAGCTGAGGATCCATGGACGAAGTTTGATATGGCGAGTGCGGGAGAAGAAAATGCAGACAAAGCAACAGGCATTGGAACGAGAACCAGACGACGTTTGCAGTCTTTTAACTTGGTTACTAATCGACAATAAGTAGGGAGATCAACAAAAGCAGTAAACATTATCACAAAGAAATAATTATAGCCTACGTCCTGTTTCAATAATGGGGAATGATCAGTGTACAACATTCAGTGCAATTAAAGCAGTGCGAACACAGCCCGGAAAATTAAATTTAAAAAAAAAAGATGCCAATACCGTGTGTAATGTAAAGTACCTCGTTCAGTGCGCTATGCTTAATGACTCGGAGTATTGACAAAAAGGCTAATTTTCAAATATATACGCTATCAGTATGATAAGGTTTATTTAGAAAACCAGTTCATTGTTTGTGAATCCCATAAAAATGCAGATTATTTATTTAGTGATTTTTTATGGATTAGGCAAGAGTAATAAGAATATAAAATGGTTACATGATGTGAACAGAAAAAAAAAAAAAGACATACGAATTTAGCGTTAAGGAAAGCACAGATGAAACTTACGCCATTTATTTTATTTTGATTTTTATCTTAACACATTCGCTACTGACTACCTGCCAGCTCTTTAAATGCCCCAGCCCAGGGATTTTTAAATGGCCATTTAAACATACACATGAATTTACAGTACCTCGGTATTTTCAGTATTTCTTGAAAACTATATGAAATTATTGCATAAAAATTTTACATACTTTCAGGAAGACTTCTGTGTTTGTTTAGTGGCCGCGGAGCTGCAGCAGACGGGATTAATTCAACACCACAATCATTGTTGAATAATAATCGTCTATCTCTTCACCTGATAATGGCCTACGCCTATAATCACATTTATCTCTTTTGTCACTGCACACGGAATTACCACTAAGCCTAATGCTAGCCATTCTTCAAGCTACTGACCGGCGATGCGAAACTGGTCTTCAAAAGCACTTGGAATTCTTTTGTTGTCAGGAGGTCAACGACATAATTTTAGGGTTTCTGTAAATCCAGCAAGTCTATTCACCCACCATCTATTGCCTTAAATGGAAACTAGCAAGTGTATTAACCCCCTATCTTTGCCGTAAATGGAAACTACGACCTTCACCATTCCCTTGAAGAAATATACAAAAAAATTGGCGCGGGCGCTTAAACGCCAGCTGGCGTGGACGGGAGGGAAGTGCTGGCTTTTCTTCCACGCCAAATGGCGTGCACGGTAGCGAATGTGTTAAAAAGAATTTCTGAAGTTTCCTTCTGGAATCCAGTTATATTGTTTAGTAGCCTTTGATGCTTACACACACACTTCCACGAAAAATGTGTAATTGTGTTTTAAGATTGTCTTCCGGTAAAACGACAAACGTCGAATCCGGTAGACTCTTTTGTAATTTTTCTTAGTACAATAAATATCATATCAATCATATCATATCATTATTATTATTATTATTATTATATAATTACATAAAGAGTTTACGGCCATTTCAGTGATCTGTGTACTTCAGATAAAGCCACGTAAGGTCAGTCAACTGAAAGCAATATAGAATAAATTTGAATATTGAGAAAACAGGAAAAAGCATGCAATTTAAGTAATTTGTTCCAAACAGTCAAGAGACACCAAAGACAAACTCTTCTACCAAGCAGGGTTATACCTCAAAATACCAGTTCCAAGTAATTCAAGAAAAACAGCTTTCATTAAACAAAGAACGTATTTGTAATTGGTAGAGGTCATGACAGAGAAACACAATATTTAGGAACTCTAACTTATTTTATTGTTGAAACACCACTGAAAAATGTTTAAGGAAATTCTATGATAAGCCAGGAAGCATATCTAGGATATTTTAGTAGTCATGCCTCCCAAATGAACATACCAAAAGTTACAGCATTTTTCTAACTGCAAGATGAGTTTATTCAACAAAATATTCATGAGGTTAAGGTAGTAAGGATCCAAGATAAAAGTTAGTGCAGACTGGATTAGTTCTTTCATGTCCTCAGTATAAGACCTCATCCGTGGTGGAAGAGAGAAAGATTGGGCCCCCTGCAAAGTTTTATTTTGGGCCCCAGATAAAAAAATTGACAATCAAGCATATGCATTCTACAGCATGACCTCGACTGCAGGAAGTATCAAATCTAATAGGCTGACAGATCCTTGAAGTTACTAAAATTTTCTTGTATTATTATCACCGGTAGGCGTATTATTAATACTACCTATTAGTAGTAGCTGTAGTATAGGAAATTAGGAAATAAAGTAGTATTACTTCCTAGACTGCTTACCTCCCAAGTCTGGCACAGGCACATTGTAATACTAGAATCCTTAAGGGCCAATGAAAGTGGCAAGATGTACTGTATATATAATCTAGCTGTAGACCTGTTTAACTGACTTCATAGCAGTATTTTGTCTAGTATTACACAAAGGTATTGAACTCGATATCAACAAAATGTAACTGCATTTCAACAGTACAAGCTTTCTGTCTGGTTTTTGACACACTTGAATCTTGATACAGTACAGTACTTGACTTTTGTCTGGCTTTACTTGTATTACCCGCACCTCAAAGTCTGCGGGGCCTTCAGTTATGTCACTGATCTAATATATAGAAAGTAGAGGTCAGATCTGATTCCTGGCTCAGAAGAATTTTCCCTTATAAGACAGGTTTAACACGACTGCCTTTGTTCTTATAATATAACAGAAAAGCGTATATTTAATTTACGTAAGATCTATAAGATATATATTTGAAGTCTGTTTATTTAATTAGAGAAGTTTGATCAAGAGTTCAACGTGAAGAAAAAATTTAATTCTGTTATATACTCAATAATATTAAAAAAATGACAAAGCAATCTAGCTATTTGCAACTCACCTTCAACTTTTTGTATATTGCTGAGTAAAAGATTGTGATTTGAAGATGCAGGTTCAAGTTCCGTTGAATCCTGAGGTAAGCTGAATGGGAAACTACCGAAGTCATCAGATTCTTCTTCTGAGAAAAACCAATCCACCTGAAAATAATCAATAAATAAATCTCACACTTTAATATATATTTCTATAATTCCTCCCCTTACTCATTTACTGCTAATGGGGAATTTCTGGAATAATGTTCTCTATTTACTCACGTATGAGCCTCAATTTTTTTTTCTTTCTTTCTTTCTTCTTTTTTCCCCCATTACAATACTTTTGGGAGTCGGCCGAGTTAGTCTGGAGGTAGTCTAGGTACTGTTGCAGCTGATTTTTGTGTTGGTGTTTCCACTGATTCTGACTGTATCAACATATTTTATATATTACTTGTACTGTCTTCATTCACTTTCACCAAAACTTCAAAAAGTGATTCTTAACCTCTAAAAATTACATTTTAATTTTTATCAAAAATTTTGGTTATCCGAAATCATCTTCCCCCACACTATTTCAGTTAGCAGAGGTTCTAAAGTGTTTTACAGATGACAAACAGTTTGTCCTTCTTCTTACTTAGATACGCAGTCCAATCAGAGACGGCGAGACGGAGGGAAGACTCTGACTGCTAGCGGCGCTTCGTATGCTCGTACACGTGATTGGCGGTGAAGGAATCTGCTTCTCATTTGAAAAATAGTGTAGTGTATTCATCACATGTCAGGTAGTGGAAATAATTCCTATTAAAGGCTTATTATTTGGACTATTTTGGCAGATAAGTTCAATGCATTTAGAATCTAGAAATCTAGAATTATATTTTCATATTACAGTAAATTTACTTCCCCCTAAAAAAGTACACCTAAAATTATGGTGGGGCCTTCATTCCATCCACTACTGAATATACCCCACATAATTTAATGGAATCACTAATTAAGAAAATCTAGTTCTCATGACAGCAGTGAATATATTTAGGATATTGTGGAATAACATCAATAAGGAACAGGTTGCTACAATGTACCACAAACAAAACAGGTAAAACACGGGCATATTTCGAAGATACAAAGTTATCTCTCCTTATATCTTTTACTGCTAATTATACGAGTTATAGAAGTATTATTGAAAATTTAAAAAAACAAAACAAGTGTGTGGTAGCATGGTACTGCCCCATCTTAAAGCCTTCGTCTTTTCCATGGATCATCCTATCTTGGCCATCACCTATCCTGGTCTGGATACAGCAAGCTTTAGCTTGATTTTTTAAGTACTGCTGTGACCTTTTAAAATAAAATATTAAAATCTAATTATATTTTTATATTTTCACCACTATGACATCATATTTGATAAAATTTAGAGCTGACACACATAGACAGCTGTAGCAGTGAAAGAGTTGGTCGACAATATATAACATAAATACTTACATGAGAGATAAGTGATTCTACAATCCGACATTGATGTGACATATCAGTGACCATAGTAACCATGTTGTCATCAGCTGTTCGGACCAGTGTTGGACCAAAAACGATTGCAAGGTTACGAGCCTCCATTTTATTCATATCACTATGCTCTACTACTTTCTTCAGATGGAAAAGCAGAAACTTAAGTGTCTCAAAGTGATGATCAGGAAGATCATGTAGCTGAAAGCATAAATCAAATAACATTATTCTCTTATACTCTAGTCTAGAGAAGAAAAAGTACAAAGCTTACCTAATATTTTCATTTTCAACTGATAACTTGACTCAAAATAAAAGATTTATTGCCATTAAATGAAAAAAAATATATATATATATTTTTGGGGTAGTTACTTTTTTAGGCAAAATGATGCATCTTTGTTTTAGACTTGCACCCCCTCACCAGTTTTAAGTTAGATCAACATTTGTTTCACTGTTTGAATCACATTGGAACACAAAATAAAGTTTGAAAACAGTTTTATCATACTTCATTAAAAAACTGGTAATTTTACATTTATTATTAAGATTTTAAATTTAAAAAAAATTTATATCCTCAAGCTAAAATTTATATTTCAAATTCAGTTTTAAGGAGTTTAAAAATATTACAAAGCAATCAAAAGATGCGAACAGTTATGAAAGCCAATTTTTGGGGTGGGGGGCAAGAGGAAGTTTGATCCAAGTTTCAGAAAACATGACCAGGCTTACAGGAAAATTGTTACTTCTTCCATTTCAATATTTCTGGTAATATATTATGATGCTATAAATTTTCTGTCTGGATCTTACCATAACAAACACCAGTATAAATAAACATCACATAAACAATGTTACGAGTCAGTCAGAACATTTAACAAATGAAACCATTTAGAACAGTGAAAATAATGAACAATATGTCAGTACAAAGTTCAATAACAAACAATTATGAATAATGACTTCATTACCAGTTTCTTTAAGGTGAGAATCCTTTTGCCAGGGTCGTCAATCTTGTCAGCTTCTATGAAGAGGGGATAAAGTTCAGTGGTAAGAAGGGCATCTGGTAATTTTCTAAAGAATAACTTCAACAGACTTGAGATGACATTGACATCATTCCACCGTGGATCCTGTAAAATAATGAACATTATAGGGAATTTTCTTCTGAGTAACAGAAGCAAGAATTTGTTACAACTCTGGTTTGCAATGAGACAGGTAAGAAAGAATTACACTCCTAAATCTCAATTACTACAATTCATTAATAAGAAGTATTAGATATTACCAGTATAAATTTCAATTTTGATACTTGACATTTGATAAAGGATATCAATTTGTTATCTTTTTCAAATGTAATATTGTTTTAATTACTATTTAATATCTGTGGAGGATAAATTTAATTGCTTAAGGAGAAATAATGTGGATGGGCTTGCTTTGCTAGAACTCAAAATGCTACCCAAACAGGATGGTCACATATGCATGTAAAAAGCTAAACATGGTTTGATCCAATTGCTTCAATGTGTGATCTGTCTACAATATATAATTACAAAACGTACTTCATAACTCAAAAAGCACCTAAACACCAGCAATAGCCAATGCTTATCTAGGGATGTGAATTTGTGTTGATTATTTTACCCTGATTTGTTGATACCTTGTTTTTACTGAACTGATTTCATTGAAGACATTTTCAAAATTGGCCCTTATAATTTACATACTAGCATTTTATTTCTACTTCCTTGTCATTAAAATCATAGCACTTTAAATTTTGGAAGTACAATAAGTTCACATGTTTAAAAAATTATTTTAAAGCATATTGTATAAGTGCGCTTTAGAAAAATGAGTATTTACTATACATAAGTCTGTCCTGAAAACCCTGTTGGTCAGAAATGCATGGGTGTGTCAGAAGACTCCACTGTGGCTCTACATCCCTGAGGGGAATGCCTATCATCAGACTGCTGCATCACCTTCTAAAGGCAGATGGCAGGATTGGGGGGCATATGATCAGCATGCAGAAACCCAAGGCCATTATTGATGGTCTCTGTGACCACAGCAGCTATTTCTCTATCAAGTAGCTCCTCAGTTTGAATCATGAGGCTGAGTGCACCCCGTTCTAGACCTCCCTACTTCAGATAAATACAAGGAGGTACCGGGGATCAAACCCAGGCCTATGGATCAATAGCCAGAGTCGCTAACCACGAGAGGTTAGGTGTCAGGCGGTTGTGTGTCAGAAGAACCATAGATAATATTGCATAATGTTCATGTAATTAAATAACCAGCTAGAGTTTTTTGATTAAATTAATCGGGAAAACATTGTGAAGTGTATATTCTCATTGATTATATACGAGGGTCATTTCAGAAGTCATGACAACTATTTTATACAGGGTGTTAATGAATAACACCGAAATATTTTACCTGTGTATAGAGGGGACATAGACAAGCAACTTTTATTAGGAGATTTTTGCTCTATGGATTCAATTCTTCCTGTTATAACATAAAATCTCCCAAGGATATGCACGCCACTGACTTCTAATACTTGAAACGATGGGAAACAAAGGAACAGTGAATATTGTGTAGTGGTCGGGAAAATTGTAAAAAATGATGATCGATATCTTGCAACACTGAGGGGGAAAAAAAGACAAACGAAACATTTTTGTTAGGTCTGGAATTAGAAATAAAAACATAATGCAGTGGCGGGCAATCATGTGATTAGTCAGTAAATGTTGCAGATTATGAAAATTCTAAATTATGGTATAGCGGTTGATTAATTATTAAGAATCAGGTTTTTATCGATCGCTAAGAAGGCATGAAATTTAGTGAAAATTTTAACCCTATTTCGCTCAATTACTGACTTATGAGCACCAAATTTTAAGGACTTTAATGTCCTGTAGCATGCACATTTTACGTCATAGAGCAAAATTGTCCTAATGAAAGTTACTTGTCTATGTCCCCTCTATACACAGGTAAAATATTTCGGTGTTATTCATTAACACCCTGTATATTCCGAATAACCGCATATGCAGTTATTGCACTATGTACATTTGAAAACATGGTGTTCACAGTATGGGATGTGACCACCAGATGACCTCTGAGTGCAATGGTGTCCATGGATGCATAGCGCCTTCCTCATCATTGACAAAGATGTGTGGAAGACTTGGGGGATTATTTTGAAGGTTGTTAGCATGTAAGAGTATGAGTATTATGCGTACTGTTTTGTGCATATGCAATACAAATAAAACAATGATCTCTATTTACGCATCTTTCAATGTCCCTTACCCATAGCGCCTTGTATCCAGATCCCAATTTAGTACCAGCATTGCGAAGAACATTCCAACGATTTTCAATCGTATATCCTGATTTTTGTTTCCTGCAGCTTTATTGACTGATAAATAATAGTTGCCATGACTTCTGAAATGACCCTATCCCAGCTAGAGACTCAGTATAGTCTGATCATGCTGCTCTCTACTGGAACTTTTAGACACCAATAATGTATCAGCACATATAGAATCTCTGCTTCTCAATTTACCATACTCCATTCTACTCTGAGCTTTTGGAAGAAGAGTTTTTGTAGGCTTTTCCTTCAAAATTCATTACTTAAATTGATGTTTTTCAAGCATTTTTTTATGAGAATCAGAGCTAAATAAGTTATTTGTTTTGTGCTAATTACATGACTACCAGATATTTTTGTTTGATTTATTTAATTTCGTCATAGTTCACAAATGATTTTATATTTCATGTTTGCAAAGATCTTATAAGAAAACATGAAGCTGCATACATAATTAAAACACAAAAATGGCCTGAAAGGATTTTGAGAAAATTACAGCTTTAAAATTAAAATTTTAATTTCAGTAGAAAATTGAGTCTGTTGCAGGTAAAGGTTCACTGTGGTTATTATTTTACAGATCTGCTTTTCATTTTCCTCTAGTGATTATTATTGCTATAATAATGTTTGGAGTGTACCAGTCTTAAACAGAATGAAAATAGCAATCACAAAACTCCTTCTCGAAAAAAATAAAGATTAATTATTTTATTTATGAAAAAGAGTACATACCTGTAAATTAATACTGTCAAATCCCTTATTAACGCCTTCAGTTAGAGAAGACACAGCAGCAGTGTTCCCTGGTACTCGGTAAATACCAATAATATCCAGGCCTCGTAATTCCACAATGTTTGTGCACAGTTCTACCAGCAGAGGAACAAATTCGGAAAATGATGACTGAAAAAAAGAAAATAATAAAATCAGGTAAACTGATATAACAAAGTGCCAGTATGTTTTTGTTTAATCAGTTATCATTGCAATTATGATATGCACAATATGTATTTTTTTAATTGATTTCCAAGTTAAGCTCCAGATTTATTTATTAAGCAGGGCTTACGGAAGAACAAAGGTCTAGTTTTTTTAATCAGATTAAAATCGTCCAGCATCAGCTGTACTGTACAGATTTGTGATATCTTGACAATCGCACACTCACATAAAAATAAAAAAGTCAAATTTGTCGGCTCGGGATTTGAACCATTGAACTGCAGAATGCGAGTCCAAGACGTTAGTTACCATCTTGTCCACCAGGGTCATATTAACAGTCTAGTTGGATAAGCGTATGTAAAGCAATAATGTTATTTGGCATAGCCAACTGCATTTTATCTCCAAATCCTTATAAGATCACAGTAAAACAATTGACTATGTTGTCATGATAACTGATTTGTCTTTCATAAATTCTTTCGTTATAGGTATATTTACATAAAATAGGCACTAAATTGGGAATCACTCCGAAACCATTCAACCGATTTTATCCAATATCAATAGACATGTTCCCATGGACATTATAAATGTGTGCACAAAGTTTCATGAAAATCCGGTAAAGCATGTTTGAGTTACCGCGTCTTTAAAATAGACACTAAATTGGGTTTTACTCGGGTACTGGGCTACCGATTTGGTCCAATATCAGTAAACATCTTCTCATGTACACTATAAATGGTTTTACAAAGTTTCATGAAAATCTAATAAAGCATATTTGAGTTGTCGCAACTTCTTATATATTAACATAAAAGGCACTAAATTGGGCATAATTCCGCTACCGGCCTACCGATTTGGTCGAATATGAATAGAAGTCTTTCCATGGATATTATAAATGGGTATCCCAAGTTTCATAAAAATCCGATAAAGCGTATTTGAGTTATTACGCCTTTAAAATAGAAACTAAGTTGGGTTTTACTCCGGTACCGGTCAACAGATTAGGTTCAAATTCAATAGGATACTTCTCTTGGGCGTCATAAATGCGTATACGAAGTTTCATGAAAATCCGATACAGCGTATTTCAGTTATGGTGCCTTTCTAATATAATACTATTAAAATAGGCACTAAATTGGGCATTACTCCGGTACCGGTGAACCGATTTGGTTCAATAACAATAGGGTTCTTCCCATCGACATTATGAATGTTTATACCAAGTTTCATGAAAATCCGAAAAAGCGTACTTGAGTTATGGTGCGTACAGGCGCACGGACAGACGGACAGACAGACAGACGGACAGACATTTTTTCGTCCCCCACACAATCTCATAAAGAACCATACTGGCACTTAATAAGCAAAAAAATAAGCCCATAAAAATCCCTTTAGGACAAGCACCTGTTCATAAGAATGGCTTAGCTCGCTCACTGAGCTGGCTGTGCAAGTGAAATTATTACATTTATAAAGAAAATATAATTTCTTAAAATAGGTAATATACTGTGAAAATTCAATTAAATTTTAAGAAGTATATTAGCCTATAAACCAGGAAGAATTATACTGTAAAAATTAAACTGAATTTGTAAGAAGTTTAATATAAAGTAGAAAGAATTATAAGGTTATATGATTATACAAAACATACTAGTGTAATATTCAAGAATGGAAATATAATATACAGTAGTGTCCTGCAAACTCGGCACTTGATAACCCAGCAGTTCAAATTATTCAGTAACATCTGTATTAACATGTATTACGATGTTCTTTCAGGCTATTTGTTCTATTTGATGTTAATAAACACAATTTTACAGTTCACAATAACAAAAATGTTAAAATAATTAAATTGAAGTTATACAGACAGTAGAGCATGTTGTAAATCTTGTAGAGAGTAAACAGTTAAAAAACATTTCTTGCTCCACTTACTTCTGCAACTTCAAGTAAGTGCAGCAAGAAGTGTTTTTTAACTGTTGACTCTCTACAAGTTTCACAACAACAGTTTTAATTTTTAAGCCCTTATTTCCAAAAACTTTTTATTTTATAAACTCGGCGCCCTTTAGGTCCATATTAGGCCAAGTTTGCATGACTCTACTATGTATATATAATACTTATGCATCCTAATATCAAAGCTCTCAAAATCAATGAAAAAAATTGATTCTAAAATCATGACAATAAGCCAACTACTAAATTAAAGTTGTTGGCTGTGGTGATGTAGCAGTAGCATGCCCGCCTCTAGATCCAAGGGTCGCAGGTTCAAACCCAGCTATGGTCGAGGGATTTTTCAGTATGTAAAAATTCTGAGCACAGAGTCCTCTGGGAGGGACTTTAAGCTGGGGGGGAGGGGTCTGTATCATAGATTTATGTAGATTTAAGGCATGCTAAAGAACTCCAAGCCTAAATTACAGCACCTGGATAAGATTCTTTGATCTTTCACATCCAAGTAAAACCTTAGTTTCCTACGAGGTTTGTGAGGTGATGGGCTTACCACCTGTCCCTCTGCTCTATTTTGGAAAGTAAGCATAGCCAAATTAGTCTAGGTACCAAAACCTCCACTTGGCGGCCCTATGCCTCCAACTAAGGGGACTACAAGTAAATACAAAACGAATGAAACTTAATTCAAGTTATATCTCATTGTCATTATGAATATGAATATGCCCCAATGTTCTCTTACATCTACTTAATTAAAAGATGTCTAAGTTGGGTTAACTGGAAAATATGTATTAAAAAAAAACTATTATGGATAGAAATCCGTGAAATTCAAAAGATGCAATAACAAGAACTGTTCTAATTTTGACAAATATTTGGAAAAATTTCTTTCATAACTGCCCACAACTCCAAAAAAAATGTACTTTCAAATTGCAAAATAATTAAAATTCAAATAATAATGCGGAAAATAAACATAATCCCACTTTTTAAACAAATTCAACTAAAAATTGTTTTATTTGGACAAAATTTTAACTCAAATTCATTTTTATGAATATTCTCATAATTTCCTGTACTTATAACCTTGTGACTTTGTCAACAAATAAATGTGTTGGCCATGTTGCCATAGAGAGGCAATTTTCACTCCAAACCAAACTGCTTCCTGAACTACATGCAGCCAAGGAGAAGAACCACAGGAACAACCTGCGATGCATGCAAGTTGCAGGACATTCAGAATACATGGACTGCTGAATAAATTCTAACTTATAAGGCTTCCCAAAAATTATAAATTCAATTTAGTTCTTAAGAAATGTTTATTTTCTACATTCTTGAAAATATCTATAGCCTATCACTATGAGCTTATGAAAAGTTCGGAATGAATAAACATTTCAATAAAAGTAGCGGTTTTTAGTAGGCTAATTCATAATAATGATAATGAGATGTTATAAAATGTTCATAAATTGGTCTCGGTCATATTTTAAAAATAACACCGCTAACTTAGTAATAACACCAAAAATTGAAACTTTAAAACAAATTTTGCTTACAAACAAAACCATTTTCAAGGCTCTAATTATGGAATTTAATCAAAGTGAAAGTAATGTTTTAATAAATTATACATTTAACTCCTATCCTAGTTGGCTTCAGAGGTTGTATATATACGATATGGGGAAGTTACAGATCTTCATTGTAGAAGTTCATTCTATCATATTAATTACCTGTGGGCAATCTTCAAGAGGAATTCCAATAGTGGCTCCCTCTGGAAGAGGAGCTGTGGGAGAACTTGGAGAACCAGCACCTTGTTGAATTCTACGCAGCTTGCTGGCTACCCGCCCTTTCCATGTTTTACTCTTAGGCGATGGAATTTGATCTGTAGTAAGAAAATAGTTAAATTACTCCATGGTTGGTCACGGTATTGGTTTTAATAGTGTATTACACAGTAGAATGGCACAAGGAATATCAAGAATGTGATCAATGAGCTAGCAGCCTTTACACCTAACCAATAAGCTGATTGTCCTGAACAGGTATTCTGACATCTCTAATTAATTAGCTTCCTGCCAAAATCTTTGTTTTGCAGGCTCTCACTGCCTGCACAATATATCGTAATGTACAGAAAGTGCAATTTATTTTGGTTAAAGGCAACACATATGGATGTGTAAATGGCATTCATTGTTAATAATTGTAAGTCAAAATGGCTTACAGTATATTTACATTCTCAACTTCTGATTAAAAAATAAAAAACCCTCCTGAAGACATCCAATGAATTTTGTATACATTAACTGAAGGGTGCTATTTTCTACAAATATAGGCCTATATTTTGAATGGTGCATTAAGTAATGCTATACCACAATGTAAATAGAAGAATAGGAAAAAAAAAGTAATTTCAACTTATTTAATACTCAATAATTAAGGTTAAGAATTACTTGAAATTACTATGATACATACTTTCAAACCAACCAATGGTATCCACGAACTCATAACTTTCAATTTTTTAGAATTCTATATCATCCTTTGCAGTCCTTTAGTTGGAAAAAAATATTTGGGGGGACTCACCTTTAGTACAGAAGCTTCCATAAAGAAAGGTACTAGGGAGAATGAACATTTTGAGGGGATTTCTCTTTGCATTCAATATTTCATTTCTTAACCTTTTTCCTAGTTGTTTCTGTGAAGAACAAGACATTTTTTTTTCTTCTCCTTTCTTGGTCATGAACAGTGGTTAAGATTGTCATCTAGCGATATAACTTGTTACTACATACTATGATGAACATTTAACTATAACCAAGTTCTTAAAATTTGAAAGCACTAATTTTTAATAAAATTTTCTAACAATCCAGCAGTAATTACAGGCTAGGTAAGGGCTCAGGTGATTTATAAGATAATTCATGTGTACATCATTCGTTCATTGAATCATATAAGGATTCGAACCATTGCCTGTCTAGGTACATAAAACAATTATTATTACATAAAACAAGAATTATTATCAGTATAATTAAGAAACAATAATCTTCTGGCAACAGTTTAACAAACATAAACCAAGGAATATGTACAATAGAAGGAAAGGAGTTCCTATCAGTCAGCCTGACAAACTAAAATTTTTTACTAAAATGACATTTTTTTTACATAATTTATCCCCTTTTATTTGATAAAATGTACAGTTTTTCAGATTGCTGAGTCCAATTTTCAAGACTCTACTGTATGTCAAATTATGTAATACTGGACTTTATTATTATTTCACATAAACTAAAACTAAACACCGTGGCGCCACATCCCCAAAGGGACAAGGCCTACCACCCGACCGCTGCGTCATCTACCTATAGGCAGATGGCAGGATTTGGGGGCATGTGGTCAGCATGCCAACACCCATGGCCGTTAATGGTGGTTTCCATGACCGGAGCCGCTACTTCTCTATCAAGTAGCTCCTCAATTTGAATCACGAGGCTGAGTGCACCCCTACCAGACCTCCGTACCTCAGAAAAATCCAAGGAGGTACCGGGGATCGAACCCGGGCCAGCAGATCCGTAGCCTAGTCAGCAACGCTAACCACAAGACCACATAGGCCTATTAAAATTCACACATTGTAGATAATATTACTAAGCAAGTATACGAAGGGCTATTCATTTTAAAATATTCATTTAGACCCATCCTCTATCATCATACAAATATTATATTGTAATATTCAATGACAGAACATTCCTATCTTGGCAAGTTTAGGACTAAATTATTATAATTATTAGGAAAACAATAATGAGAGAAAATTCAAGTAGAAGTTGTTACATGAATTCATTATTTTTGTTCATAGTAGAAATTCAGTGAATAAAGGCTATAATTTCTTGAGTAATTATGTAATGAACTAAAAATGATTTCATACCTGTTTGACTGGGTTTTCTTGTTTTGTTAACTGGAGACTGTCCTGTTGGTGAACGATTGCGGAACGATGTTAGTTTACGAATACCCTTGTGTGCTGGGAGAGGAGACAATCGACTGTTCCCTCCACTAGCAGCACCAGCAGCTGACTGTGAGTGTTTTGAGGTGCCTCCAGTGTCCTGTAATCAGAAACATAAATATTATGGCGAATGATGAAGAAAATAACCTTAATTTATTTATTTGTCTTAAGAGATCTCTCTTTTCCTAGCAATATTTTTTTATAGCTGATGAGTAAAGCCCGGATTTTCATGCACTATCAAACTTAAAAACATGCATGCATTCATGCACTATCGTATCTCCAAATATGCACAATGAGGGGCGAAACATGCACTATCAAAAATCCGCACTGTACTGCAATATACGAGGGTCGTGCAAAAAGTAAGTTTCCCTGTTTTGTTAAACAGGAGAAAATTGTTGTGGGACTCTCATATTTTGAGGGATTTTTATTACATATGTAGTGGCAACACTGAACCTGTTACCATTTCTTTACAACAATCAGTTTGGCGTCAGTAGCTTCTTAACCATGGAGACACCCTTACTCTCTCACGCCACTGTCGAATTGTGTTCTGTGATCCGTTTTCTCCATGCTAAAGGCAAAAATCCAACTGAAATCCACCGAGAAATTGTTTCTGTGTATGGGGCGGGTGCGATGAGTGTCCAAATGGTGCAAAAATGGTGTTCTGCTTTCGCAGAGGGCTGTCAGAATGTTTGTGATGAACCGCGCTCCAGTCGTCCTTCGACCGCCACTGAGGAGGATGCTGTGCAGTGCGGTTCAGAGATTGTTGAACGTGATGGGCCCCTCACCCTCAACGATATTGTTGCTGCCTTACCTCCCCACATTGAAATCAGTCGCAGGTCAGTGGCTAACATCTTAAAAAAACAATTTGGGAATGACAAAAGTGTGTGCACGTTGGGTCCCCAGCAGGAAAGACAGTTGAGCTGCTTGAAAAGTTAAATTGGGACATTCTGCCACATTTACCCTACTCCTCAGATCTTGCCCCAAGTGAATACTACCTGTTTCCGAAGTTGAAAGTTCACCTGGGTGGACAGCACTTCCACAATAATCACAAACTCAAGATGGAAGTCAACCAATTTTGAAGGAGGTGGCGCAAGCGGAGTATGAGGCTGGACTGAAAATGCTTGTACCACGGTCACAAAAATGCATTGAGAAAAATGGTGACTATGTAGAAAAATAGTTCTTGAGTCGAAGAATCGAAAAATAAAAGAATTTTTTCGATATTTCCTGTAGTTTTTATTCTAAATATAAGGGAAACTTACTTTTTGCACAACCCTCGTATTTCAATTTCTCTTCAAACAATATACAACAACGAGTTTTTCCAAATTCTCCTCACTTAAACTAGTGCGTTTATCAGTTAGGACATTCTTGAACGCAGAAAAGGATCTTTCTACTTCACAAGAAGAAACAAATGCATACTTAAGGGAAGAAATTTGACTGAGGGTGAGATCGAATTCCATGTCATTTTTTCCACATAATACGTCTTTCACTGTTTTCAGAAGTTTAAGATCAGGATTTGAACTAAGTACTTCCTTAAGTTTTTCCCTGTCACACCCATTTCTCCACAACACGATTATAAAGATAATTCAACGTCTTCAACAATGACTAGTGACTGACAAATTCAAGCGGTGAACATTCTGTTTAGCAGTTTTCTTTGAATGGAAGGTCGGCGAGTCGGCATTTTCTTTTGTAGCCTGGTGTATTATATTACTGTTTATTTAGGGTAAACAATAGTTTGCAATCTCAAATTGATGCAGGTGGCAGACTCTGTTGCCAAGTCAATCAAATAACAATGATAATACAATACAACATTTTTACGTTTCATTGGAAAGCCAAGATTTTAGGGAGGCACATTCATATTATGCACAGTTATGCATGGTAACTTGATATTATGCACTAAAACCAGAAAATGTGGGTTTATATGCATTAAAAACGTCTGAATATGCTATATTAATCCAAAACATGCATTATGCATGAATTTTGCCATAAAAAGGCCGAAATATGCAAACATGCACGGAAAAAATATGGTTATTTGGAATCCATACGTCATGTAATGAGTAACTACAAAGTTTTAGAAGTCTAACCAAAGTACATAAAAACATGCATTTGCATGGAAATCCGGGCTCTACTGATGAGCAATCTTGAGTCAATACACTTACGTACCGGTACTTCATTACAGAATCTGTTTCCACAAAATATGTTACTGATCCAGCGAAACACCCTCTTGAAAACCATGTTTTGCAAAAGCAAGCAAATCTTTTTTTTATTTCCAGAGAAAAATGACATGTTCCAACACTCAAGGGTTCTGTAAATTTACTGTTACTTTTTTAAATATAATTTTATTAGCTTCATACTATTATGAAGACTAGTACAGACTTGCATAACTCAGTCCTCACTGTTGGAAGTTTAAGATGCATTATAACATTGTTGCCAGATATTCAAGTTTTATTACAATAAAAAATAATATAGTAATACTTTATTTTTTTAATGTAGGCTATTATGTATTATTATTATTATTATTATTATTATTATTATTATTATTATTATTTCTAACATTACTTTATCTTTCTGAATTAAAATTAAATTTATTTTAAATGAATTATTTATTTTATAATTATCTATTTAAGTATAACTTTAATTAAGTTTGTTAAAATTATTACTTCTTCTAAATAAAAAATTTTTCATCAGTAAAAAATAATAGAATTGAAATAAAAATAATTTTCTTTTACACCTTTTAAATACAATAATTTTACATACAGTGAACTGATAAGTAGGTGATTCTTTAGATATCCCTGGTTAGGAAGGGTCCAGATGATTCGCTTATTTGTGAAAGGACATAAGTCAGAAAAGTAAAGTTCTGGGAAATTAAAAAACCGAATAAATCTTTCTAGCCATTAGTAAGTCTACTAAGTACAGTCGGTCAAATAAAAAACATCGGGACTCGTATGCAGTTGAAATTAAAGTTTTAACGCATTAGTTCACAAGTTTCCTATAACAAACATAAAATACAGGTCATTTTCGGAACATATGAGGCCATGCGACAGGAGGGAAAAAATGAACAACGCGGAAAGCACAACACACGATATTCAACTTAATGTATTGTCATAATTAATTTTCCTTTGTGTCATCGCCACATACAAATGCTAAAGTGAGAGGAAGTGTAGTTAGGGCTGTAATTGACCTGCATTTTTCGGCCTCTGAAGCAGCGAGAAGGTTCCATATTTATGAAAGAGCAGCTCGGAGGTGGGAACTTCACTATAATGCGACCGGAAGTTTTCATAGGAATCGTGAATCTGGGGTATTTCGATGCTGGATTGGTTGCAGAAGTTGAGCGTAAGTTATTGATTTTGCACTAGAAGTACCGGTATTATAAAATAAAATCTTTAAAAAATGCTCCTTGAATAAACATATTCCTCGCGAATCTATTAATTTTAATATTATAAAAATTTGCAACCAAGAATATGGCGGATTTGAGGCATATAGCCACAGCCTTCTATACATGTTTGTTTTGGAACAAAACTGACTAAATAATCAAGAAAATACATAGATAGACAAGAGGCGTGTGTGAACCTAACCTTAAGTCTTCCTTTAAATTTTAGGGTCATTTTATAGGTCGTTTTTCAAACAATTTTAGGTCATCAGAATCCGGGCCCTGTTCATCACTAATGATGTATTTTCACTACAAAAAAAAATGTTTTGAGGTTTGCATACAGTAATTTAACAAATGTCAGCACGTTATAACGCAACATTACTGAGAAGAATTGTTGGTGGGCCACTTGAGAAGAGATTTGTATAAGTTTTGATTGTTCTTCTGGTAAGTACTTCATAGGCTTAGATAAGTCTGTAATTTTATCATGTTTGATAGGTAGTTTTTCATCATGGTCTCTTCCAGCTGGCATTAATGCTGGCCATGAGTGGTCCAATGAAACTTGTGTCTTACAATTAGTACAAAAATGTGGTTTATTAAACCCCCATGTGTTGTGAAGCAGTGAGTATGCTTCTAGTGGCTTTGTTGTAGTAAAATTGCACGGAATTAGCAATGCAACTGTAGTGGATTTAGATTCCTATGCAAATCAAATTCACTTGTACAGTTTTGACCACATATTTTGAAATTCAGAACATCCTCTGATGTGACCATCTGAACATTAAACTTACCAAGATTTGCAGCTGAGCAGATCATTTCACAAACTTTTAATGGTTCGTAGTATCTGGCTCCAATGCTTTGGCCTGATCTTACCACACCAGCCAAATAATTTCAAGATAAGTGTAAAAGGTCTTGCTACTCTGTATAATGTAAATTTGATGTTCACAATATTAACTAATATTTTAAGTTATGATTCTCAATGCTGCGTTATTGCTGCTTCTCACCCTTGTTTTCATTCTTTTTTTTTTAAACTGGCAAACATAAATACGTATAAGAATATGATGTTAGACTTACATCTTCCTCCCTGCTTCCTCCTTGAGCCTGAAGTGCACGTATCCACTGCACCATATCACTGGCATCCTCAGCTTGCAGCAGGAGTTCGGAGCCACTGAGTGTGTTGAGTCGCAGAACATGCTTCTTCTTGGTATAGTCACCAGCAATGTCAACATGACTGCATCTCACATCAACAGCACTGCTTGTTGACTGTTGTTCACTCAAGCTGTCACCCACATTCAGTGGCGTCTGCAACAATAAGATACAGAATTTACATTAAGTGTTTAAAATAAATTTGATAAATCAAACACTTTAACTTTTATTATTCATAATTACAAACGAAATTGGTTAATTGAATACTGTCATTGAATTTTTCATATATATTTAAGTATTATGAGGATAAAAAAATTTTAATAGCCGACACACACGCCTGTATCAAAAATGCACATGTGTTCTTAGCATTTTTTTTTTTGGCAAAAATAAATAAAATACCTGTGCAAAATTCTGCTAGCTGTCTACAATTGAAGATATGCCTGGAAAAATGGGCTAACCCACAATTTTGTAAAATGAAGAACAATAATGTTTCATGAATGAACGAGGCTGGAAAAAATTGTTTAAGTTATTTTTGTTGATGTCTGTGAACATAAGGTACAAGCATACAAACATACTGAATCAACTTTTTCTTTATTAATGCCCAGAGTAAGGGGGTGAAAAATAAAGTTATCTCTTTTTCCCAGGCATGTCTTCAATTTATGCACATGTTTAATACGTAGGGTTCGGATGTTTATGACCTAAAAAAGTGGAAAATATGACTGCAAATATGCCCTTAAACATGACTAAATATGACCAAAAAATCCTAAATATGCCCGAATAAAATAATGCAGTTTCAAAAAATAAATGTTCCAATTTAAAACCTTCAAAGACTGTAAATTCTTACATCACATGAATTCAATCGGATAATCACTTTTTAAGAACTTTGGTGATTTACAGTTTTACTTGTAATGAACTTCAATTTTTAAAGAATTTGCTCCTGTTTGCTCGCTTCATCAGGTCCAAATACTGGTAATATTTTGTAGATCTTGTGTGTCTCTACAAAATATGAATAATTGCATTAATTTTAAAATTCAAGTTACCGGTACCTATTAATTTGACATAAATGTTAAATTAATTAAATATATTTCAAATTTGACCATGTAGTACACCGAATTTATAACTGAAATATGATGTTAAATTACAAATATGGCTAAAATATGACCAAGACCACAAAAGTGACTCAAAATATGACTTTATACGCAAAATAAAAACGGCCCGATTAGGATAACAAGTGTGCAATTTGTGTTTTGTGTTTGCAGTAAGAACGGAGGTCAGGATAAAATATCTGACCACTAAAATATTTTCTTTTTTTAGTTAAGACACTGAATTCCACCCACTGTCTTCAGCATAATTTTGAAGATGAAACTGGAAAATGTACAAGAACTAAAAAAAAGATCCATACTTTAAGGCAGGTATCTCCAAATTACTGGAACATGAGGGCCATATTTTTGAAGTGTTATGTGTCAATGGGAGTTGGATAAACACATTTTATCAGAAAAAAAAAATAGTATATATGTATTCTTATTGAATTATTATTATTATTATTATCATCACCATCATTTGAATATTATTTAATATTATAATAAAAACTATAAAGTTTACAGTTTAAAACATTAGTACACTTTAGTGACAGATAAGAAACTTGTGTTTTGAATAGGCCTACAGAACTTCGACAAACTGTGGTTCTAATTTGGTCTGTTGATTAAGTAAAATTTCTTGCAAATGTTGGTCACTCAAATTACCTCTATATTTTGATTTTGTGTATTTCATCAGAGAAAATGCATGCGAAGATTTTGATCTTGAGATAGCTTTCTTCTTTGAACTAAGTACTAATGTAAATATTATACTGTGTGGGGACTTTAATGTAGATTTCTCAATTGATAGTGAGAAGAAGATCAGACTGATATCGTTATTGGGTAGCTATAATCTAGATTTCATAGTAAACTTTCCAACGAGAATTCAGAGCGACTCCCGAACAACAATAGATAATATATTCATAGATGTAGAAAAACATTTTAATTTTAAAGTACTTCCAATATTAAATGGATTATCAGATCATGATGCACAAATGTTAGTGCTGAACAATATTAAAGTAAATTCGAACAGTAAACATGCTCATAGTAATATGACTAGAGTAATGAATGACGATTCAATTTTAAATTTCAAACAAGATCTTGCGAATGAAAACTGGGAATCTATGTTATCCTATGACAAAGTAGATAGTAAATTAAGTGAATTCCTAAACATAGTGTCACGACATTTTGAGGCAAATTTTCCAAAAAAGAAAACTGCTAATTTACCTAATTCAAGGAATAACACATGGTTAACTGCTGGTATTAAAATATCATGTGCAAACAAAAGAGAGCTCTACCTAAAATATAGAACCAGTAACAACCAAGCTCATAAGGAATACTATAAAAAGTATTGCAACATACTGAAGAAAGTAATCAAAGAAGCAAAAAGTAGGCATTTTTCACAAGTAATTAATAAATCAAATAATAAAGTTAAGACTGTATGGAATATAATAAAAAACGAAACGGGGAGAACAAAGGGAAACAATGATTGTACATCATTAATATACCAAAACATAAAACTAGATAATTTATCAGACATTACAAATGCTTTTAATAGTCACTTTATAAATATTGCAGAGAAATGTATTCCTATAAATAATATTAACATTAAGGCAGTAGACCTACTAACAAAATCTACAGTTTGGAACCATAGATTTCAATTGAACCTGACTTCCCACATAGAAATTGAAAATATAATCAAGTCTCTCAAAAGTAAAAGCTCGTCTGGATGGGATGAGATAAGTAATAAGTTATTAAAAAGCTGCTCATCGGAACTCAGTAAACCTCTTAGTCACATATGCAATTGTTCATTAGAAAATGGAATATTTCCAGAAAGACTGAAGCATGCTATTGTTAAGCCCCTCTTTAAAAAAGGTGACAAAAATCTACCATCAAATTACAGACCTATATCACTCTTAACCTCATTTTCAAAAGTTTTTGAAAAAGTCATGTACAACTGCATAATACACTATCTTAATTTGAATGACATTCTTACTTCATCTCAGTTTGGATTTAGAAGTGGCATGTCCACTGAGAATGCTACATTTCAACTTACTACAGAAATATTGGAAGCGTTAGATAAAAAGAAATATGCTCTGGGAATTTTCTGCTTCTTAGCTAAAGCATTTGACTGTATAAATCATGAAATATTACTTCAAAAATTGGATCATTATGGGTTCGATAATTTAACACTTAAGTGGTTCAAATCATATCTTTCTGATAGAACTCAAAAGGTAATAATAAATGGAAATGAATCTAACCTAGGGATTGTTAAGAATGGGGTACCTCAGGGATCAATACTGGGACCTTTGCTCTTTTTAATTTTCATTAATGACTTGCCCTATAACTTAAGTGACGAATCAAAGGCATTGCTCTTCGCAGATGATACTAGTGTACTTGTAACAGGAACGTCACAAGAACATTTATCAAGAATAGCTACAAAGGCTTTTCACGAGTTAAACACATGGTTTCTAGCTAATAAAATGACACTTAATATTGATAAGACCCATTTTATACAATTTAGGACAAAAAACAGATGTATCTCAAATCTTGAAATTAATTATGGAACACAAATCATACAAGAAATTAGCAATGTAAAATTTTTAGGACTGCAAATTGACCAAAATCTTGACTGGAAGACACACATAGAAATGATAAGTCCAAAACTGAGTTCAGCATGCTTTGCTTTAAGAATTTTGAATAATATATTAAAACAGGATGCATTACTTATGGTATATTTTGCATATTTTCACTCGGTAATGAGGTACGGGATCATTTTCTGGGGCAACTCTACCCATAGGGAGAAAATATTTAGATTACAAAAGCGGGCAATAAGAATAATATGTGGAAAAAAAAAAAAAAAGGGAATCTTGTAAACCGCTGTTTGAAAAATTAAGAGTCCTCACTCTTACAGGGGAGTATATATACTCTGTTATGTGTTTTGTAGTGAATAATATTGATAAATTTCAAACTAATTTTAGTGTACATGGACGTACTACCAGAAACATGAATGATCTACACAGACCAAATAACTCGTTAAAACTCTTTCAGAAGGGTGCGTATTATTCTGCAGTACAGATATATAACAAGCTTCCAAACAACATTAAATTATTATGTATTCAAAGAAAGATCAAACCTTTCAAAACAGCTGTCAAGGAATTTTTAATAACTCACACCTTCTACAATTTGGAGGAATATTTCCAGCTTGGATAAATTTGGCAGCTTGCAGTTTCTGTAGACCTATATTATTGTTATAACATGCATGTATTGTTTGATCTGACGTGTTCTATATCCTTGAGCCCCGCTCAACACAGGATCTACAGGACGAGATATCTACATCTACATCTACATCAACTTGTCCATCATGAAAGCTTGGAGATCAACGATTTCCATTTATAAATCTGGTTGAATATCTTCAATTTCACAAGAAAAATTATTTTGGAATATTCTACTATCCTGGAATGTGCATCTAAATCTGTGATCTGGCAGATAACTGTCTTTTCAGGTCACTGAGACATTCAATGCAAACAGATGTGGAAACTCTGAATAATTTTCACCTTCTATGAGGCAAAATTGTTTTAGGAAATGTCCTGTTCAAAAGTACCAGTTTCTGCCTAAAACTTTTAACATGAGTGTAAATGTCACAGATAATATTGTCCTCACCTTAAAGTATTTATTCTAGTAATTTCAAAATGGAGAGCATGCCAGATAAGTTAAGGATGAACATGAGAAAACAGGGAGTTAGAGTGTAAGAATTGCATGCTACATTTAAAATATAGTAACCACGATCATAATTTTCTCGTTATTCATTTTGTTAAATTTTTCATATGCCATATGCTGCAGATGTGGGCCAGATTAAACTTCTTATCAGGCCAGTTACGGCTCCTGCTTCCTACAATCTCTAGAAGAATTATAATATACCTATATTCTATATAAGTGTTCTCAACATTGTAATAGCTAATTTGCACATAATGCTTTAAGCTCTATCCACAATGCGCAGTCTGTAGTTGTTAGTCGGTAGACGGTAGTTTGTAGTCGAAGTATAACGTGTGGTGATCAATGGACGCCATTCACAATGTGCAGTTGCAGACAACAGCTGACAATCGTCAGTTGGTAGACAGTAGTCGGCAGACGAGAAATTCATCTCTGACTAGAACTGAACGACTGCAAGTAACATATTACGCGAATGAAAATTATTTGCTAGTGCAAATACACAGATTAGCATACTACGAGAAAGCAAGATGTGTTTATAACATATATTATCCAATTATAAAGCGATTCCTCCACCTTTTTTTATTCTGTAAAATGTTTCCCTAACCTCAATGTCGACAGCATATTGTAGATGACTCGAGTGCTGCTCCCAAGCGGCCGATTGCAAAAGCAAACTTCCGACTACTGGCTAACAACTGACGACTGCACATTGTGGATAGAGCTTAAGTCTTTCCTTGGCATGAAATTACAACTTGGAAAAAGGCCCAACCAAGAAATGGGAAACTGCATTGAGACAGGTTGACCTACCAAACATGTAGGCCTACTTTATTGGTAGAATTACTGAATTTCATGTAAAAAGGATGTCCATAAAATATGCACGAGGAAATTACAGAGCTCATATGTTCACAGCCGCAAATCGAACCAAATAACCCCCATTTCCGAGAACAAGATCTTCAACCGAGCGCCGAAGTAATTCCAAATACAATATCCTTCATATTCCTCCCGATCCCGTAATGGAGCGTCTGAAATTACGTGGGATATTTCAGAATAACGGAAATTCGAAGTGCACTGGAAAGTCTGGGGGGGGATCCCATTGTGCCTAGGTGGAAAACTTTTCGCCTGAAAGTTAGAATTCAAACATCAATAATGAACTAAAACGTTAACATACCAGCTGACAAATGAGTCTTCTTAACATCTCACCATGCAGTTCCAAGACCAGCTCTCCCGAAACAACTGCCATAATTCCGAAGCTAAGGAACTTCTTTATACGTCGTAAACATATCACCTGGCAGAACGATATTTCAGAATACGCCGTATGACTGATTGGATTTAACTTCTTCCCTCTTTAGGAATGCCGCGATCCCTTATCGATAGCTATTACGCGAGGTGACATACGTTACCGAGAAATAAATCGATAACACGCTGCATGGTACTAAGAAATAATCGATAACAGACAGCGCATCATTGAAACATTTCGAAGTAACTTCTGAGAAGGACGGCAGTTCGTCCTTCACTACTAATAAACATAGAGCAGCTCCTAGACAGAGGAATAATATTTAATCACATACAATAATTTGTTTGGGGTACCTACGCCATGGCGTCGTGGTTGAGGCACGGCGCTACAAACCAGAAGGTAGAAGGTTCGATCCCCGATATGGTCGTTGGGAGTTTTCAATTGGTCTAATTCTTCTGCTGGCACTATGGCCTTGGGGTTGACTCAGCCTCTAACAGAAATGTATATATACCAGGCGCAATCCTGGGGGTAAAGGCGCTCGGTGCGTAAAGCTGACCAATTTTCCACCTTCACGTGCCGGATGTCTAACATCTGAGAATCTCAACCTCCTGAAACCCTAAGGACATCCTCGGCCTATAAAGGGATAACCAAGGTAACTCTATATAGGTAGATATCAGTCGAGGATGCGCAGTGGCAAGCTTACGTCATGTGTAGGGAAGCTTCTGCTCCTGCTAACGACTAGCGTGTTGCGAGTAGCGTATTTAGCTGTGTAAAAAGTATGGAACTTATTGATGTGAAGTATCTTATTTATGTTATTTTAGCGTCAATATGCTAACAAAGTGTGTCATAGTAACATGTAGAAATAAAGGTAAAATTAACGGTGACATATCACAGATTTCCTAGGGACAAAAATGTTCGGGACAGATGGACACATTTGTGCAGGAAAACAGGCTCATTTAGGCCAGAGAACACTTCTGAATTATCTGATCACTTTGGCAATAATGATTAAGTGCATGACTTACGAACTGAACTTCTAGGTTTACCACCATAACTTTTTTTTAATCCGAACTCAATTTTTTTTCTTGTTTGCTGGACGTGGTAATGAAAGACACTAAGTGTTGAAAGAGAGAAAACGAAACTTGTCTATCAGTTGTTATAGGAGACATCCCTTACAAACGAACAACATAAGAGTACAGAAGTAAGTTACAGTCTGACTGTGGAATTGTTGTGCCGGCATTATCGGATGCAGGTGTTACAGAATCATTAAGAATAAAATTGCAAAATGGTGACTTGAAAATAAAATATCTTTACTAGAAAATGAATTAAGGGGTTTGAGAGAACGATGTACTACCTTAAATCAGAGCCTCTGTTCTATTAAGTTTCCTCCCGGCTTCATGAAATTTAATGTGGGCTTAATGACACAACATGCAAAACAGAGGAGCCGACTTGAAAAAAAAAAATTGTTTGGGGTGACAAGAATTGAAGACATGCCCGGAAAAATGGGTTAACTCTCAAAAATTATTTCACCACTTTCACCACTATTTCTTTTGGGCTGGGCTTTAATAAAGACAAATGGATTCAACATGTATGAATGCTTGTAGCTTATTCACAAAAATTAACAAAAATAACATCAACGATTTTTCCAGCCTCATTCATGTATGAAACATTGTTCTCCATTTTACAAAATTGTGGATTAAACCATTTTCCCGGGCATGTCTTCAAAACTTGGATTTTTGCAGTTAAATATTGGGGACAGAAAGTCCCTTCCCTCCCTCCCCAAAGTCGGCACCTATGAGCACAAAACATGGATGAGAGATGAAATGAATGTCGTTACGATACTAAAGATGATAAGGTATGGATATATAGGATATGGTAATTATGATAGATTAAATGCATTTCAAGGGAAAGTTTGATTAATCCATACAGTTTAGAGTTTTTTTTTGTATTTTTTAATTCTTTTATTATTATTATTTATTATTATTATTATTATTATTTTATTCTTATAGTGTGAGAATGTTATGCAATCTGTAATGACAATGAGCTTATTGAAGGAAAGACACGGTGATATCAATCCAAGAATTCGTATTAAAGAATTATGCTAGAACTAAGACAATCGTTAGAATTAAAGCACTCGTTCGAAAAACGGAAATCATCAGGAGATGGTTGTCCCAAAAAAATAAAGAAGATGAAGAAAAATGTTCTATAATTAAGTAGGTATGGTTATGGTTTTTTCCCCTATTATTTCACTAATATAATTTTTAATTTTTATCATAATTCGCATTAAAATATAACGCTACATTGGTATACTTAGCTATTACTTCAGCACAAGCTATACGGCGCGGCCCCGTTAGTTGCCTACGCGTGACGTCACAGCGAGAGGATACCTACCTGCAGTAATGCGAAGTAATTGAGTAAAAGTAATCAGATTACAATTCCTTTTTTGGTTCCATTTACATGTGATCGTTACTTTTTGAAAAATGTAATTTTTACTTGTATTTTACTTCTGGAAATAAAATTGTAATCATTACATTTTAGTAATCATTAGTGCGTAGTAATATCCCTCTCGCTTGCTATATACCATAGTCATCATTACTGTTTTTGCAACTAATATCCAAATTAGAGAGGCTAATATTAACATGAAGTTACTCGATGTGTCCTGAAGTATTGGTACTGATGTGTTTTTTGTTTGTTCATTAATGATTTGAGACTTGTTAACATCCCAAGCAACTTTACCATTGAATGGTCCAATAGTTTGTGGCCTTGGGCTCAAAGCAAAAAAAAAAACAGGAATTTATAGGTTCTGCCATTTTGTAAAGTAACTGTAATTGTAATTGTAAGTTCACTGATTACTTTCTGAAAAAGGTAGTTTGTAATTGTAATTAAGTAAAATGTCTCTCAGGTAATTGTAATTCAGCCCAATTATTTCCTTTCTGTACTTTTCCCATCACTGCCTACTACCTTGAGGATAATTTTACTTTTACTAATCCAGTGCTGTAGTTCCAAAATTTGCTCAGGGTATACTCTAAAATTGAACTTAATTTAAAAATTCGGGGAAATTTTAGTGGAAGTAATATATTTTAATTGGATTCTTGGACTGCACAGAAGCAGTTAATACGAGACAATATTAATAAAATTATTTCATTTATAAAAAATGCAAAATATTTCACTGATTTCAAAATGAAGCATTAACGACGCAATTACCCCATCACTTGGCATAAAATGGGCATATCAGATCAGATCTAGAGTTTTGAGATTTCAAAAGATGAAATACATTTTATAGATAACATTTCTTCACAAGTACTACTAAAATAAAACTTAGTTTGAAAACCACACTATTTTGATTTGAAGATAAAAACTTCGTTTCCGGCTATGAAATAAAACACACTCCACAGAACCGCTTTTGATGGGTCACCAGAACCTTTCGTACACGGGCTACTCTCGCATTGGTCTCTTGAGTCAATAGCAGAATTGGCAAATGCGGAAAAAAAAACCAATGCAGAAGATATACGCAATAAAACAGAAAATATACATAATAAAACATAAGATATGCACTAACGAGTAAGGTTACTCACTACCACCGAGGTCGCAAACTCCTTGCAAAGAGCTATACTAGCCTCCAATGCCAATTTCATTAAGAACAAAATCCCTTTTAGAATGCAAATAGGATCAGCCTCACTGATAAAATGCTCTTACCGAGAATTTTTCACAAGTAAGCAAGGAGGGAAACATATGTGAATAGAATATTATTGGAGAAAAATTCCTCCGGCACTGGGACTTGAACCCAGGACCTTTGGCTATTCGCGCCAATGCTCTACCAACTGAGCTAAGCCGGAGCTCAATTCACAGCGCCAGATGGAACTTCTCTCCTATGACTGATTGCCCTAATGGTCTACCTCACAGACAGACAAGTTATGTCATATGCAGTACTGTGAGGCACACTAAGTAGTGATTTTTGTGACCGGGCTCCCACTGTTATTGTACAGTTAACATTCAAGACAGATATATAAGCATTCATGAGCCACAGATTATTGTCTCTGTTGGACACTACATGAGAATATTATTGGAGAAAAATTCCTCCGGCACTGGGACTTGAACCCAGGACCTTTGGCTATTCGCGCCAATGCCAAAAATCACTACTTAGTGTGCCTCACAGTACTGCATATGACATAACTTGTCTGTCTGTGAGGTAGACCATTAGGGCAATCAGTCATAGGAGAGAAGTTCCATCTGGCGCTGTGAATTGAGCTCCGGCTTAGCTCAGTTGGTAGAGCATTGGCGCGAATAGCCAAAGGTCCTGGGTTCAAGTCCCAGTGCCGGAGGAATTTTTCTCCAATAATATTCTCATGTAGTGTCCAACAGAGACAATAATCTGTGGCTCATGAATGCTGATATATATGTGAATAGGTTTTACTCACCCAGGATCCAGTAGATCCCCATCTACGAAGTCGTCGTGAACGGAGAGTACTTCCTCCAAATGATAAAGATATTGGTATGCACGAGTACGAGAACGGCTCATCGGGAACAAACATTATAAATATGGGTTCACCACTAACCACTTCACTTCACTTCACTCGAATGTACATCTTATAATTTTTTCAACACTTGCATTGCCTAGCACGTACTGCTATTTTTACTGTATGATATCTTCAAGATAAAATGATAATACACAAGATTTCTGTTTATTTTATCACAGCTCCTATCTCCATCGTGTATTCCAGGATTGCTTTTGTTGCTACATCAGATACAGTGCCAAAATAAACCAAAAAACAAAAATCACAATTAAAGTATTATTAATAAATTATTACACTCTCGTGTTCTTAATCCTAAATTGTAATAGTTTAGCTTTACTATATAATTTTAATAATGTTAAAACTTAAGGGTTGATTAGAATCTCTCATACACTGATACAGTTTTAAGCAAAAGTGCTCAAGGTACGGTATAATGAAATGCCTGGTCACATCTATATCAAGTGTTAATATAAATGAGACCGCATTTTCAACAGATAACACAACCAAGAGCAATGTTCCGAGTTTCTGCTACTATTCCAAGAAAATGCACTTCTGAGCAATATAGATGTACTAATATATATTAATCGCATACTAGGTAGTACCAACTAGAATTATCAAAGAAATACTTAAGATAGAGCTAATTTAAATTCTAAAAGCATTTACCTTTTTATTTCTGCTATAATATATGTTTTTAATTTCTCAATCGATATTAGGCCTACACATCGCAAAAAACGAACATGCAACATTAGTAATTATAAATTAATCATGCCATAAATCATCCTCAAAATGGTTTAGAATGAATTTCTCCAACATCGTAATATTTCTACTAAGATCTTAAAACCAGTTTATAATACGAAAATCACGCTAATTTATTAGCTGAGAACATTTCCGAGGTGCAACTTAATACAAGAGTCGAGAATTAATGCTATATTTACTGTACATCTTCAAGGCAACACATATTGTAAATAAACATTTTGCTAATATTGAATAAAAACTGGTTACAAAATCAGAATTTAAATAGCTTTAACCAAAGAAATAATCACACAGAAAAACGAGCTAATTTATGAATGGAATAAAAATAAATAAAGTACGTTCTTTGGAAGTCTTTAAGAGTTAGTTTCTGGAAACTTGCGGCGCCCGGAATTTCTCGTAAAATCGTCAATTATAGAGAAGTTAATATTAATGTACCAAACCTAAATACACTAAACACTACAACAAATTATCAAGGAACTTAGGCTAGAAAAACTGAAAACTTGTACCCATACTAGACCATAATCACTGAACTGTTTGTGTTTACGTTACGAAGGCTATCGCTACAATAATCTCTTCTTCACTCGAGGTGGGAATTACAAAAACGAGAAAGCGCTGAAGACGTCCAAGCGTTTTCACATTCTTCACAGTTGCGTATCACAAAACAACAGAGAAATGTAATATCCCGTACGAAAGGAAGCGGGCGGAAGTTGGGAGAGAGACCAACTGATGTTGATGGTGGTTACATGCGTACTGTTGGCGAGAGATATGGAAAAACTTCCGCCTGCTGCCTGCATTTTATCATCAAACGGAATGTTTGCTCTCGTTAGCAGTTGCTAGCTTTTTCAGAACTCTATCCTGTTTTGCTGTTATTCAGCACGGGATGTTCATTTAATTATTCGCAGCCTTGCGTCAGTCATGGTTCGTGGGTTAGGGTAAAGGGAACGGGGATTCAGCCCTTCAAAGCGGGATCCTTCTGCTGGAAAATTCACTTAGCGTTCCACATCAGCTGACTATACACGTATAAAGTATTCTATTTTAAAATAGAATCCAATGCATTGTCACACGCTTGCTATAAAATACAGAAGTAGTTCAGATCCTGGACCTATGAAATAGGAACTTTTTTAACAGCGAAAAGCGCGAAAGTTTACAAATCAGCTTTATTATCTACATTTAGCTTTATAGATGCTTAAAATATCAGTATTAAGCAAATTATATCCACAAAATATCGTTCTCCACATCATGGAAAACGATAACCTGTCCAATAGAATAAAACAATACGAAATATTCCTTAGTAATTGCGAGTATTTTCAAGTTCCATTACGAAACGGAAAGTGTTAATATGTCAACTAGTACGTGTATCAGACTATTGACGAAATTAGACTTCCACAATAATGAAACAGGAAGTACAAAATGATATCTCATTTATAATGTTTGCATCATTCGTTCTTCTTCTCTGGAGTTATCCTTTTAAGTGCAACTAATAGAATGGATTCATCACACCAGCGCTGAAGATGAAACGATAACAAGAAAAATAATAATTAATTTTGGGATATCAGTAGGACAAATGGGGGAACCTGCTGGACTGTATTCTACTTAGCTGCTATGCCGAAAAGTAAAACACTCAACACATAAGCACAGTCTATGTCATGTACTTACCTTAATTAATTGGTTCTTGAACTTTTTCCATATTATAATATTATTTCCCTTTGGTCTGGCTATTGACAGATTATCTAAAAAAAATGCGCCTCGCGGGGAAAAATTAGTGTTTTCATTGCAAGGGGTATCTTGCATGCTTTCTGAATGTGGTTGCCTAATTGAACATCGTATTTCCGATGTCGGTATTCATATTACTTTTTGCTGCAATCATACAGGAATAGCTTGCGTGCTGTAGTATTTAGGGTTAATGACTAAGATTCGCAAGCCCGAGTTTGATCCCCAGTACAAGTTGGTATTCTTTTAGTTGCTCTTTTTACCAGTGATAGCACGACTTTTGTATTATTTTACCACGTTAGCTGTAGATAGCTATAGTAGGTAGGTGTTAAAGGTGGGTATAATAAAAAATAAGGCAGAATTCTTACTTAACATCCAATTATTGGGGGTTTTAAATGTAAATTAATATTTATACTAAAAATCATATTCAAGGCGATCCCCTTAGCTCGACGCTATTCAACATACTGACCCATGATGTGGTAAAAGAAGTTGGGTCAGAGGAAATCACATTGATTCTCTATGCGGACGACATGGCTCTTCTCTCGACCAGCCCTACAAGTAGGACTGAACAAGCTTTATAACGGGGCGCAGGGAAACGAACAAGATATGAACACCAACAAACCAAAAATCGTTAAATTCAGGAGAGGAGGATGTATCTGGAAGTTAGAGAACTTCCACTGCGGAAGTGACAAGTTAGAGTTGGTAAATTCTTATAAGTAGGCCTACCTGTGCCTAGCAATTTAATCACGGGGAAAATGCTCACGAAGCATATAGAAGAAAGATGCACAACAGTCATTAAAGCCATCTTTGATATCAAGAATATCGAAAATTATCATTCGACACAGCTTTGAGCCTGTTCCACTTTAAAATTGTCCCTGTAGCATGCTAAGACGCAGATGACAAAAACTTTGTATAGGTTAGGCTAATATATAATTTTCATGTACACAGTGTTTTCAATAAATATTATATACAAAATCATATTAAAATGAGAAAACCATTCCCTTACTTTACTTTAAAAGACAATGAAACTACACAAGATCATTCTGATAACTGATTAGAGTTCTCTAACCTCCATTAATGGGGGGGGGGGGGGTTATGCGAACAATATTCCTTGCAGATTGTTGCAGTGACGTTACTTGCGAGGGAATACTTCTGTCAGGGCTTAAACCCAGGAACGTAATGAATGCATGTTTCTTTTCCACTTTCTGGTTTTCATGAATTGGATGGGAGGGACCAGGTCCACATGCTGTCATGTGCCATTCTTTGGGCTCACTCAACCCGTAGGTAGCTACGTTCACTTTCAGGCGCTGTCTTGCACAGTCTGCTGAGTGCTATCTGAACCGAGCACTTCGTATCACGAAAATATACTGTGTTTTCAAGTTGACAACAGCACTTCTTTAGCAGCAAGGTCGCTCTTTAATGCTAAACGTATGTCAAAATGTAGTTGTGTTTCAACTAAGCATTTTAAGGAAAATCAGATAGTAGAAAAATTATATCTTAAGGAGGACATACGGGTTATGTGCTGAAAAATAGGTGAAATTCATTATTCATTCATTATTTATTTTTAACAGCAATGAATTCCTATAGAACTTCGTGATTTGACACACTTCTATAGTTGCATAATCCTTTCAAAATTAATCAAACTAATACAGTTACGGGTAATTATCGTTAAAAATGGCAGCCACGTTTCGTGCACTGGAATGCCGTTTCCATCATAATTTCAACACATATCAATATTTCTGAGTAAATCTTTTTCCTATATATTTGTTAATATCGTATGAACAACACTATCTACAATCAGTAATTTAACATAATACGAGTAGTTTATTTAAAAAATATATTTTTAATGTAAAATATTTTTTTTTAAATCTTCACTGATTAATTTTTAAAAAATACTTAATCTACAGATATTCCAAAGATGAAAAATCCGCGTGATACGTCTCCCAGCTTAAAGTAGCACAGGGCGTGCTATGGCTAATAGCTCATAGAGTGATCAGATGTCCCGATTTTACCGGGACAGTTCCGATTTTGAGCATGCTATCCGTGTCCCGAGAAAGAAAGTAAATTTGCCTACCAGGTATAGGCCTACTCAATTGTAGGATTAGAAATTTTAATGATAGTTTCTTATCCCATGGATTAATTTGACATCTCTTCGAAAGTAATATCGATTAGTTGATTCATGCTATTACTGTCTAACTCTAATTTCTGTAGATCATTTTTACATTCTGCCTGTTACTGTCTATTGATTTGTTAAGTTTTGCACTGAGTGTAGTTTGTTTTCAATTTATAATGAAAATGCAAAGAAAATTGTACCGTGATTCACTGAAGGTGTTTTCCTTTTATATAAGAGAAACTAAAGATAGAAAAAGCAGGAGCTCCTAAGCAAATGATTAGTTCTGAAAAGTGCATAAACAGTAATACTTTACTTGGAGTACCGGTACTCGCAACAACTTGAATGCTTCATTTGAAAATAATAAAACGCCGAAAGCAAAAAAACACATTGAAAAAGTTCGAAAGCTGTATTGTGAGGTGTCCCGGTTTTTTTCTTTTACAATCTGGCCTCCCGGCGTATATTACATCTGTGAAAATCATGAATACTTAGTGGAATGTTTGGCGATTTCCTTGGACAGGCTGTTTCACGTTTGTGATACAGGACAGGATCTTATTGGGCGTGTGTTCCATAATGCGAAATGATCGAGAGGAATTATCAGGAAGACAAGAGGGAGTCCAGTGACAACAGTGACTGAAAGAGATAACACAATCTGAAAATTCAGTGAGGAAATAATCACTGCCTTCACATAAATTAAGGAAAGGGCTGACTCTCAAGGGCCTTCATTAAAGATTTTACAGGATAAAAAATACACAGTCAAAACCTTTAAGAAAATTATATAATGAAACCATAATCCATATTATGGGTTAAGAAACATGTAAAAAATAGAGTCCTGACACTTCGTAAAAAACAGAATCTCTTCTTTACCTGCACATTTTATCAAGGAAAATAGAGGCTCGTAAAACTGAGTACTATAATGCTATAGGTTTACCACTATGACTCGCAGTAAAACTTAAATAAGTTATCCCACAAAAGTTTATTCACACCTGTGTTGTCACTTCCTCGTAAATCTATACAGCGAGGTCTTTGAAAGATCTAGAGAAAGGTTTGATCGGGTTTAGGAGGTTTTTGGGTATAGTTCAGTAATAATAATCAATTTAAATCCCTTAAAATTAATTTTAAAACATGTCTATAATTACAAGTGTAGAATCTGTTCCATTTCAGTTGAAACATGACCTAGAAAACTCGCGCAGAAGAGGGAGGGACGATTTACTTTGCTATCTGCTATCTCTGTCACTCCACAGCCCTAGTAGAAGCGCATGGAAAGGACGTGGTTTAGAAATATCAATATTCCCTCCCCAACAGTGAAGCATTTTTCTCCACTGCGCATCCAAAGTTATGTTTCAAGAACGATGGAACGGCTTCTAAAACAGTATAAAGATCACTAACATTCCATTTGAATCGAAGTGGGAATTGATGTACGGTATTTGCGAAGATGGACATTTTATTCGTCCGACTTAGTATTCCAGTAGTTGATTTTAGTAACTAAGGCCCAGGTACGATGCTCAATACCTCCTCGGATTCTGTTGAGGTGGAAAGGTTTGGAACAGGGTAAAATAATTCACAATGATCCTGGGAATCGATATACTGACCACATGCGCCCAATCCTGAATGGAGTCTAAAAACGGAGGTAAACGAAATAGTGGTCGGATAGTATGCTCTGGGATGCAGTACCTCAAAGCTTAATTTTGTGATTTAATTCTAGCCGAATCTTAAAACGAAGCTTAACTGTTTGACATCAGTAGTATGGACAAAAAATTAATTCTTTCAGAGCTGATTTGTATGGTTATAAGCAACTATCAAGTGAAACCATCAGTTTGAAATCAAAGAAAAAATATCTGTAAATAGCTTGCTTACTCAATGACAATAGATAATTCCAAAGAAAGCTAAAGGAATATTGTCTATTTTATGGAACCCGGAGGTTCATTGCCGCGCTTACATGAGCCCCCATTCAATCCTGTTCTGTGCTATCTCCATCCAATCATCCCTCGCAAATCCAACTTCCCTTAAATCTATTCTAATATTGTCCTCCCACCTATGTCTAGGTCTTCCAAGTGGTCTCTTCCCTTCGGATCTCCCAGTCAATATTTTTCAGATTCGTCTTTCCTCCCCCATGCGCGCAACATGTCCAGCCCATTTCATCCTCCGTGATTTAATTTCCCTTATTATATCCGGTAAAGTTATGAAGCTCGTCGTTATGCAGTTTTATCTCTCTTCGGTCCGAATATTTTCCTAAGCACCCTGTTACACATGCAAAGACGTTAAGGACTTGCCTGCTTTTATTGAGAACGAACTGAATACGGTAGTGTTTTCATGGCGTTGAATACGATCTTAATTCGATTCGACCTTACTTTATCGATCTGAATTCCCGTTTTCATGACAATTTCAATACGGCAAGCCGTATTCCGATCAATTTGAATTCTCCATCAAAACGTAGGCCTAGTATACACACAAACAACAATGTTCATCCTTCGTAGCCTAATCTGAAGCGGAACTTATTGCCAGATACTGCTATCTATTATCGAAAAATCCCCATATGTTCATGCTCCAATTCTTAGAAAGTGCACTTTAGAAATAAGCAATAAAACTGTTTGTTTCTTTGTGAAAGTGTGAAGCACACCTACGATAATTAGTGTTTTCTGGACTGGTCAACGAATGCCATTGCTCTCTAACGTGTTTCATTGTTGGCAATAGCGAGTATAGTATAAACATAAAACGCATCCGTACCATAAATACCTTTGCATAATTTTAAAACTTTCTAAGATAGCTGGAGATAGTGACATGTTATCGCAAAATTCCGTGAATATTTCCGGTTATTAAAAAGAATGAAGATTTTCTGCGATGCTTGAAATGGAATTCTTTAAACATCATTACATTGTGTAAAGATAACTAATTATGACAAGAAAGTATACTGAGTCGATAATTAATTAATTACGAGGAAAATGCCGAAGCCATCATACCGAGAACTACCTTGAAACTATGGTGAATCAGTGAGCTACAAAATCCGTAGCCTATTTACAATGCCTTGAAATAGAATGCATGACAGTAAAGCATGTAGATGCAACATTCAGAAAATATCGTATGTAGTTAGTTTTCTAGCCCGCTTTGCTATTACATAATCCAATAGGCAGTGGCGTAGGGAAGAGGGGTCAGGACCTTCCCAGAAATTAAAACCTAGAATTCTATTGAAGCTATTTTAGCTCTATTTTGTCAACTATTTAATTATTTTATTTCATAATAAAATACTGAACTTTTAAAGGTAGGCCTACTATTTCTATTGTCCCATGTGTTACTTAACTTATCTTATAAATAGTAATAGGTGTTATAACTTCGGTGCAGGGGTGCACTCAGCCTCGTGATTCAAATTGAGGAGCTACTTGATAGAGAAGTAGTGGCTCCGGCATGAAAACCACCATTAACGGCCGTGGGTGTCGGCATGCTGACCACATGCCCCCCCATCCTACCATCTGTCTGTGGTAGATGGCGCAGCGGTCGGGCGGTAGGCCAAATCTCTCCAGGGATGTAGCGCCACGGAGTTTAGTTTAGTTTAGTTATAACTAGGGACCGGATTTTTAGGTTTTTAAAAACACTGTTTTAGGTTTTCCATTAGGTGAAATAGGTTTTTTTAGGTTTTTTGTCCAAAATATAGTTTTCGGGTAGAATAATTGGTTTAATGAATTTGAATGTGCTACATAGGATTCAATACATAATACTTGTAAAGTTTAACTTAAATAAATTGACTTAAATTTGTGTCAACTTGCTTTAGGACAATATTACACAATTGAAGAAAGAAAGCGTAAACAATCAAAAGAAGCAGTGAAAATAAGATTGCCTCACATTTCCTGGTTACAGTATATCACAGTGTATCTTTCAAGATTCTCAACGTCTGTCACATACAGCAGGAGCAACTTGGAAAACGACAAAACAGACGTAGAATCCCGCGACTTCATAAAATAACCTCAGAAGAAGAAGAAGAAGAAGAAAAATAAAAAGAAGAAATTCAGGTCGTCGCCAATCCACTGCCGTAATAAACTCGATTTCATTTATTTCGGCATAATTACCAGGTCTTCTTAAAACTCACAGTGTGACCACTCAGTATGAATAACAGGGAAGTACTAAAGACAAACAACCGCTTTAAAACAGAAATCTATATCCTTTTTCACACACGGCAACAATGGTTGTTCGTACGAATATTTTAAAAGGAATACGCCGGTACTCTTACACTTCGTCTTTTGTTACTGTCCATCCTAGACGACAATGGGTTGAACGAACGCTGGTGGTATTAATTTCAGCCCGACAAAGTTTTGTCTTTCCACAAAATATCGATTTCTCAACTGACAAACAAAAAATACAAAAAAGTAGCCTAAATTATATATTTTAGGTTTTATATCCCGTTTAGGTATATTTAGGTTTTTATACCCCATTTAGGTATTTTTAGGTACCACAGAATTAATGTGGGTGAATCCTATGGACATTATTCGAAAAAGTGTATGAGCGCTTTTTGTTTTGGAAGTAAGGAAACAAATAGGTAAAAACCTAAGAATCCGGTCCCTAGTTATAACTTAGGTAACGATTTCTTGTTTCAGTTAGCATGCCTTAGGCTGAGAGTACACTAAACAAATTTGCTAACTAGTTTTCAGTGCTAAAATAGCGTAGAATGTTATTTTCATCAGTTCAATATTTAAAAATTTTCCGGGGTGTGCTCACATGTGTATTCCATACACCCCAAACCCCCCCTCCCGGCATTTTCGCCACCCCCCGAAATTATTTTCTGGCTACGCCACTGCCAAGAGCTCTTCAATCTCCCGTACTTGATCTCTTCCTGCTAGAATATTCAAACCTCAATTTCGGGACTTCTGATGGATATAAGCAATTTTTTTTTCGTCTGCTTATTTCATAGCCTAGTGTGTGTTATCAAAACTCTAATAGTTTGCCATGAAAGTTGACTTTCCTTGATATTGTATGTAAGCTGGAGAAACCTATACATCTAAATTTGTTTCCCTCATGTCTCTGAAGAGACAGCTTTAACCGAAGCGATTCCTCCAGTTCACGAGGGATGGCCCATTGGACGCTACGACAGGAGGGAATAGAAAACCCGTGATTACAGTCAGTAATTTTTCAAAGGATTCTCTGTTTTATGATAAACATTTGTTTAAGCAGTACCATTATAGGCAAGTTGCATTCGACTGTTTTTGTTCGACCATAATTAAATGTTTAATATTTGAGATTTCATATTCATAAAAAAACTAAATCGGCTGACCACGGCAATAAGCAGTTAGGAAGTTCTCGTAGTTCTTGTATTTTGCGATAGAAGGCAGCTGATGGCGTACTGTCAAGTCGAAGCTTTTTCTTCTCCGTTTTGTTGAAACGAACGGATTTTTACAAGACGAAATGAATTTATTTTAGTATAACATTATTTATTTAAAACGAACATAATTGATTTTATTTTAATCACAGGCTGTTTACTACGCAGTTTGATTTGCTGCTCTTAAGGTTTGAAGATCGTTCCGTATTCGATAATATTACCGATACCACACCTGTGTTATAATGAAAATATGTTTCGAAATGGATATCATTATGATACCGTTACGTTACATGTAAAATGCGTACTATAGAAAAGTCGAAGAAAATCTGTATCGGCATTAATCAGATCCAGCAAGCATATTAAACTGTGAATATTTTACACAAAAACAACAATATACTTTGGGTTGTTATTCACATTCTAGGCGAGTCAATAAACCCATAAATATCGGAAACGGCGCCGTGATTTTTAAATATCTGGCAAAATATAGTTTAATAAAAAATCAGTCATCAGGAACACTAACGGGTGACTTAATCGATCACTTACGATTCGGTAATATGCCATAAAATTATTACTACTATTAATTAATACGCTATGAACTCAGTTATCAAAATAACCTATGACGTAACAAGTCAAAATGTCACGAAGGCGGAGATTACTACTTCTTCCCAGAGAATATGAAAGGGCAGTGCTTATCCAATTTAATTTATATGCTTTTAGTTACTTATTTTGTATATTTTTTATTTTGCCCTTACGCTGCTTTAAAATAAACAAAAATTTCGAGTGATTCCTATTATACGTGTGCTTCTTCGGGCCAGTGCCAAATACAGGCTAACAAATAGACATTTAATTTGCTAAGTAAGAATTAATTAATTAATGTGGTATTTTTCACCAAATGGTGTGTAGGCCTACGCAGAGGACAAGCATCCCAATATCAGTTCCCGGATAGGACACTTTCAATGTGAGCTATTTCGGGGTCTTCAGCAAAAAATGAAAGGCTGTCGGATATAGGCCTACTGCCAGCCTAGCTCAAACTTTACAATTTATAGCTTATATTATGTCCGTGAGATTTTAGTAGAGAGCCCTGCTTTTTGCTGACTTTTCACTAAAGGGGTTCCTCGTTGTCTCTGTCCAGGCCTAAGTGTTCCGTGGAACGTTTCGTCTTTTATGGGTAACAGCTTAGAGTAATGGGAATATTAAAGGAGAAAAATTCCTCCGACACTGGGACTTGAACCCAGGACCTTTGGCTATTCGCGCCAATCCTCTACCAACTGAGCTAAGCCAGAGTTCAATTCACAACGCCCGATGGAACCTATGACTGATTGCCCTAATGCAATCCATCTGGCGCTGTGAACTGAACTCCAGCTTAGCTCAGATGGATTGCATTAGGGCAATCAGTCATAGGTTCCATCTGGCACTGTGAATTGAACTCCAGCTTAGCTCAGTTGGTAGAGCATCGGCGCGAATAGCCAAAGATCCTGGGTTCAAGTCCCAGTGGCGGAGGAATTTTTCTCCTAAAATATTCTCATGTAATGTCCAACAGAGACAATAATCTGTGGTTCACGAATGCTTGTATATCTAGCTTAGGGTAAGATCAAACAGTGAAATAAATAAAAATATACGGTACTTTGTCCAACCACACTGAATGAGTATAAAGGGTTTTGAAATGTTCGTTAAAATTTGAACATTAGCTCTAATCTACCTTCAGTTCGTGGGAACAGAAATGTATTTTAGACAGCAGACTGGAATGCTTATCATAGAGTTGTGGCGCCATACGGAAACACAGAGGAAATAACTTCCCCACAACTTGGTGCGATTACAGAGTCCTCGCCAAGAGAAAGTTATCATGTGTAAGTTTGCAATGCTTTGTTTCCGTAAAGCCGCGTTCACACCTGTGCAACGTTGCATGCGCACAAGAGGCTTGCGCCTGGCAGGTGGAGATGCAAGCCGGGGCATGCAACGGTGCAGGGTGAGGCATGCGTGGAATCTGTGCGCACGGACCTCCTTGCGCCGGTGGACGTAGGCGCAAGCAAGGTTCTTAAATACTAAAGGTTAGTCCACTTGCCACCCTGAGCGGTCATTGGCTGAGGGGTGTGACGTGGCAAGGATGTCAGGCAGCTCCTCTCTCATAAGAAGTGAATGGAAAACAGATGGTTTTTATCCTTTAATATTTAATTACAGGCAGCAACTATCAAGTGTTCCAACATGCCAACCCACAGTATAAGAACTGTTCTGTTAGGCTGTGTGGTAGAAATTGTAAAAATCGATCTGGTTTGGTTTAAAAATCGTAGTTATTGAAGCTGTTTTTAGAGGCTAAAATCAAATCTGCAGGTGATGTCAAGATAATTTGAATGTATTAGAGTTTCATGAGACTATAATACAGGACTATTTCTATTGTTCTTATTCGAAATAGGCCGGAAATATGATCCACATTGTTAATTTAATTTTAATACTTCACTATTAGAATACTGTAAGTTATAATTATTTATACACTACTTGCAGGAAAAATGGAAGAATTAATCTAGGTACATAGTACTAATTAGGCCTGTATTAGTTTTCTGAATTGTCATAAGGTAATGTATCTAGTAGAGTACAGTTTCACCAGACAATGGAAGTATTTTTACACCACACACCAACTCGTTCGTTTTTATGCTATTTAATGACAGGGGTGTACGAGTACTGTAGTTTAGCCTATTAACCGGAATTTTCTCCCTCAGTAGAGGGAGCATGTAAATCTAGAGACATAGGTATGATTTATTCATGCACATATAAATGCCATCGACCCTGATCGGGATTGAACCTGCGACCATGGGAACAGAAAGCTAGTGCCATACAGACTGCGCCGCCCAGGCCTACTACGTAAACTAAATTTTAGCAACGATTATAATTATTATATTACTATTTATCATAGGTAATCCCACGAGAGATTACGAGTTTATCAATAGATTCACGACTGTGCAGCAGGGTTGGATTTATTAAGACTATTCCATTAATAAAATATAACGGATTTTATAAATAATATATTATAATATAAATATTTATTTCTGGTTTGTTTAAATAAAATCGTTAACAGTGTCAGCTGTCACATCACGGCAATACTCAATTAATGAACGCTCTTCATTATGGAATACTAAGCAATGCTACCAACGAAGTAGAGAGAATAGAGTTAACTCCAAAATTAAGATAATTTAAAATCGGAACAAAATAAAAATACTTATTTTTTCAAGAACGTAGGCCTAATCTATCTGTAAATTGCCACTCTACTTGAATGTGCATTGGTTAAAGACATAAGTTTCTTCTCCGTTGGATTTTCTCATATTGATAGCCTAATCTGCTGCGTTTGAGCTTTCCTAGTCAATTCAATTCAATTCAATTCAATTGTACTTAGGTTCTTCACAAAACTTTTAAAGTTGAATCCATATGCATTTTACATTTCTTTCAGTTTTATGTTGTTTATTTTCCTTTATGATAATATCAATTTCGTCAATAGACGCATTACCAAACTTTCAGCTTCCCATTTTTGTTTTAAATTTAACGCCTTCAATGGATAACGTAGGGATATTGTGACGGTTCAGTAACGAGCTGACGTTTTATCAGATAAAATCTCATCCTCGCGAATCTTGCAGGGATTTTGTAAGATAAGCGACCGTGATTGGTCGGTACCCGAGGAATTGCTAAACGCTATTGGTCAATGTGGAATACGCGGCGTATGAATGGAATAGTCACAGTAATTGATGTTTTCAATATATAGGCTATAATGAAACATTTACTAGTCGCTGTAGTATGACACGATTTTACATGACTTTAAGATTAAATTTAAATACTTTCTATTTCAATGTTTGTTTTGAACTTTCTTTTTCAATAAGCCAAAGAGTTGAAAGAACAGACATGATAACTAGATAAATAAAAAAAACCGATAGAAATATTAAAAAAATATGTTTGATTGAAAAGTGTGACAACCAAGTCCGGTCTCCCCTACATCATCATCATCAGTCATCTTCGTCCACAGAACAGTTGACTCTCGAACATCGTAACACGCCTTCGCAGTAAGTACCAATCCGATTTCATCGGCTTCTTTTTCGAGGTGTCTTGAATAAGGAAGGTGGAACATTATTTTGGTAAAATAACGGGCCAAGGTTTCATTCACTTTAGCAGCTGCTTCCGGAACGACAGCATATACGACAAGAAGAGGAATCGTAAGTATGTTATTTAATAAGAACAGGTTGCTGACCTGTTCTGCGCCATGATTAAGAATGACGTGTGATATTTCATGAGAAATTAGAACCGCAAGTTGATCGTCATTTGTACATAATTTAAGTAAGCCTGTAAATATGAAAATGTGTCCAGTTGGTAACACAAACGCATTTCTAACATCTGGTTCATCTATGACCGTCACTAGCCATTTGCGATTTTGCACTTGCAAAATATCATTGTTGCTATTCAGCAGCTTATTTGAAACGTTTACGATTTTTTTGAAAGAAGGATGCGAAGGTAGTAAAAAATTGCCTTTGTGCTTTTCTATTTGAGTATCCACTTCAGATTGAGCCAGAACTCGGATCTGCTCGTTGCTCAATATTATAAACCTTCTCCTTCCGGTGATAGGATCAACATGCAAATGCATTACATAGTAAACAATAAATCCTCCAATGAAAAGAATTCCAATTATATAAAATTTGCGTTTACTGCCTTTTATTTTTGACAAAACCTTCTCTCTTTTCTCAGGAGGTAATTTCTTCCACCATATTTTAGCCGTTTTTCCGAAAACAATTGCTGCATACTTCGCTAATGGTTTGACTAAAAGGAGTAACAAAGGAGGAGCATTTTTGACGGAAGATGTTTGAAACTGGCGCTTTTCTTGTCCACATCCTAGCAGTGTAGCTTGTGCTTCTGGGTTTGTTTTCATCCAAGTAACACATTTCACAGTAGATATCCTTGATTTTGATGCAATGAATGGGGTTTCCCACCTTGATATTGATGATTTTGTTATAGCTAATCTATGTGGAGAACTGAACACATTTCTGACCGCATTACAGAGACGAAACATCATTTTGGTCCTGCAGCACGATAGCTACACTCCATATCTAAAACACTATTTGTATTTCACGTGAATATGAGACCAATCCATTCCTTCTCTCTTGCTACATCACTTGAAAACATAATTAATTTCGGGTAAAAGACAAACATAATGCATATTCAATCAACTTACATAATTTGCTGTTATCATACAACATATTGTTTACTTACTGACACGGCCTTCTTCATTATTCAAATCCCACACTAAATGCGCGGACATTAGGTGGGACTGGCACGACTCGATATTTTTTCAGAAAGCAATCGACGAGATTATGACATGTTAAAATAATGTTAATCAATGGAGTACCAGCTTTAGAGATAACTGCCGAATTCTGGAGTGGATACTCACGGGATACGTCAGTAACTGCGTAGGCAAATCACCATTTTGCCTTGGGTTTAAAAAATAATATTCGATTTATTTTTTCATTTCACATTTTATAAAGTGATATAAATTTGCCATATACTCTTATATTGAAAAGTTTTAATTAAAGCTTATTTATAGTACGAAACTGAGCAATCCTCAAATTAGAGCATCCAACAAGATTGTGGAAGAATGGAATCCTGTACCGGTACTGTAACGCACGAAGCTAAGGTCCTACTAGTGGAAGTTTCATTATTAATTTAATTACGCTTATTTTCCTATAGAGCAGCGTTTCTCAACCTTTTTGAACCCGAGGACCTCTAAAATGTCTTAAAAAAATTTACGGACCCCTAATTTTACATCCCACTTTTAAAAGGAGGCCTATATTCTTAATATTTGGGGTATTAATTATAGGTCATTATAACGAAATATGTGAAAAATTGTACTTCTTTAATTTCCACTTGCTTTATGATATTTTTTAATTGCGCCTGCGGACTATCTGCAGCATCTTCGTGGTCCGCGGACCATAGGTTGAGAAACACTGCTATAGAGGATAGAGAGAGTGGCACGTGGAAAAACCATCGACTCGACGACCATCTATACTAACATATACTGGATTCCGACGGTTGGTTGAGGGGTAGTTGAAAGGGTAACGATTCTTGGACATTGTAACATTGTACAGTATCAATGTTATGTAACATAACTTTCAAAATCTCCCCACTGGAACGCACATACCCATGTGCTCAAAACTGCAAGTCCAAAAACAGCAACGCATGCTACTCACCCCATACGGTGGTATAGTGCAGTTATTCATTGCATGGCCAGTCGGCTTCAAAGGTTTCAGTATTTCTTTATGTTAATTGATCTGACTAAATCGGTCTTGGGCTTCCGCTTTCTAAAACAAAAGCAACGTTGCAATATTCTCTCATTGTTATCACTGACCTCAGTTCTTCCTTCGCTTTATTCAATTCACACGTGTTATTGTTTACTGTAACTTGATCTTGCAACCGCGCATTTCACTCCACGCGGAGTAGACGAGTAGCTGTCAAAATCGCCACAGGGCATTCTTAGATTTTGATTGGCTGGGGTAACTAGCTGATTGGTGCGGTAAAAACAAAGAACATGGGTTGAGCTGTCGGCAAACTTTTCCTCGTAACGAAAGGAAGCCGCCTGGCCATGCAATGAATAACTGGACTATATGAAAACATGATTGGCTGCTGACGAGGCCAAAAACCGTTTCTATGACGTTTTCCCTCCAACTCCCCACATCTTTATCATAAACCAAAGTTAGACTGAATGTAGTATAAAGGAAACTACAGTACGTATTATGTGGACGTGCAAGGGTCGGGTAATTTTGTTTAGAGGCTCCTATTTAGTCTTGGAGTTCTTTAACGTGCCCTAAACCACCCATACGGGATCCACGGTTTATAGTCCTTCCCGGAAGACTTTGTGCCCAGGAATTTTACTTTCTGAAAAATCGATCGACCGCTGTCGGGTTCCAACCCGTGAACTATCCGTGGACACTACCTCTGCACTATAGTGGTCGACTGCAAGAATATTTTATTTATTTACTACTTTCTGGTGTAGTTAAGGCCTTCAGGCTGATTATACCATTAGATACCAACTTCAAAATGCGATAATTCAACTCCATGAAGTCGTAAAACATCTATGTATGTGTATAGGATAGAAGCAAAGCAAATTCAACAACAGACCATTTTTTATACTTAAAAAAGTAAGAATAATATTCTCCAAAGAGTTGTGGTTGCTTTACGATCAGGAATGATGAGGTTTTTTAGGAATGGAGTTTCGGGGATCTGTCGCTGGAAGCGGTGGACATTTAGATTCTTCTCGTAGTTTTATGGCACGTGGCATCAGCAAGTCCAATGCTGCTCGCCTATGTTCTGATCTTGGATGCGTTGAAAGCCATTCGGGTTGTCCATCATCCGTCAGCGCCTTCTTGGCCCACAGCACACTTGCCTCGCGGACATCGAAGCAAGCTTTCGCAGCAAGCATAAGGCCGATTTCATCGGCTTCACTCTCTAGATGCCTTGCAAATGGCAAATGAAACATAACTTTTGTGAAATAATATAACAAAATCTGTGTCGCCGCAGCTTCGCTAAATGGAAGAATGACCCACATTAATATAACTGGTAATATTAATTTTAGATGTATGAGCACTAAATTGCTTATCTGCTCTGCCGGATGTTTAAGAATGACGTGTGAAATTTCATGCCCAATAATCACTCCTAGTTGGTCATCACTGGAACACAATGTTAGCAATCCAGTAAATATAAATATGTGTCCAGTTGATAGCACAAATGCATTTATGATTTTAGGGTCGTCTATGACTGTGACGACCCATTTGCGCGACTCCATCTGTTGAATGTCTCCATTACTTTTTATCAGTTTGTCCGAAACATTCTCAAATTTCTTAAAAGAAGGATGAGAAGGTAGCAAGAAATTTGCTCCATGTTGTTGTACTTGAATATCTAATTCTGCCCGTCCCATCTGCAATATCTGGTCATCGCTCAATATAATGAATTTTCTTCTTCCAGTGAGTGGATCCAATTCCATAGGAGTACAATAAAAAATTAAAAATCCGAAGATCGCTACTAAACCGCCTCCATAAACACTGGTCCTATGCTCTTTTAAGTTTGAAACAACTAATTCTCTCTGTTCTGGAGGTAAATTTAACCACCATTTCCTCAGAGTTTTCCCAAATAAAATGGCGGAGTACTTAGCTATCGGTTTAGCTAAGAAAAGAAGAAAGGGAGGTGGTCCTGCAGCACGATAGCTACACTCCATATCTAAAACACTATTTGTATTTCACGTGAATATGAGACCAATCCATTCCTTCTCTCTTGCTACATCACTTGAAAACATAATTAATTTCGGGTAGAAGACAAACATAATGCATATTCAATCAACTTACAGTATCAAGGAAGCCGTGGCGACTGTTGAATTGGTGCACGGCCTCCTTTATTTTACCAGGCCAGGACAGTCTCTCTCACCAGCTGATCAGTTCCGGCCTGTTTTTGTCAACATAAGGTTATGTTGTTTCTTGAAAAACTCTGTACTACGGTTTAAAGAATAGTTTAATAACGAAATGATATTTATTTTCAGTTACTGATAATTTTACATGTAAAGTAAACCTCCAAGAATAAAGATAGATTTATTATGTCGATTTTTTAACATAAAATGAAACCGCTCGTACTCGCGACATAACACACTCACCTTTCTGAATCCGTAAAATAATATTATGCAATACTTCATTCCATATTATATTACTATACAAATGTCACACTATATACACAACACACTATGGTATTACATCTCGTAATATACAGCTGGTAATTTTTATGAAAAAACGTAGTAAAACACAGAACACAACGTTCAATCGTCCATATTAGTCCATGTGCCAGACCCATCGGTCATTATAATTTGGGGGGACTGAATGAAACTTATACCACATGTTCCTGGGGTCATGTGGAGCAAAAAAGTCGGGGGGGGCCATCATGAGGAGGTAGCTTTCAAACATGGCGGCCATTCAAAATGGCGGACGACTGTGAATCTTTAAGTTCAAATATCTCGGGACTGGGTTCATCAATCTTGAATTTTGTTTTTTCAAAATGTAGGTTATTCTTCTGGCTACATGTTTGTTCCACATGTATGTGGCCAAAAAACCAGTATTTATTGGTCAAAACTCTAAAAATCGGAAAAATAGATTTTTTGACATTTACGTTTTGCGGTTTATTACTCTAACCGTTAGGTATATCGAAAAAGTGTTTGAAACAAAAGTTGTAGAAACACATCTCACCTTTAAAACGCAAAAATGAAATCGAAGATCGGATCAATAGAATCCGAGATATCCAGATTCTATGCGGGCGGAGCGGGGTTGAGCGTGTTGACCGAGCGCTCGGTGCAGCCTAGCGAGAGGCGAGACTTGGCGTAAAATCCTGCGCTTTATTTATTTTCAGCCTCAGAAATTGCTTTATTACTAGATAAATTTACATTACCTACTAATGTGCACTATTTTTAACATGATTATTAAACACTTCTATTCTATTCTATTTTATTTTGTGCCCTTTAAGGCGGGGAGGCGGGGTGGGAACGCCCCTAAGCACCGCAGCCGTTACCGACTCATTGTACCTACCTCCGGGATGGGATGAGTTGCGTGCCCACAGGCCTCCCCGGACCCGCAAAGCCCCCCGTGAGCCCCCACGGAACTCCCCTACATCCAACAAGCCTAGTACCATGCCACGTGAGCGCCACCCCCCCCCCGTACCTCCAACCGGGAGCCCCGACAGGTTCGTGACACACACCACCAACAACCTCTTGACCACAAGCAGCGGGGAGAACGGGAGAGGCCCCCAAAGGGCTCTGACTGCCGAAGCAGACCCGATGCCAGAAGTGGAAACGGGATGAGGATGAAAATGGGGAAAGGTGAGATGAAGTGGAGAGTGTTGGTGGAATGAAAGGGGGAAACTGGAGAACCCCGAGAAAAACCCCCTAAAGCACGGCTTCGTCCACCACGAATGGCACATCCGCCGGCCCCGAGATTTGAACTCAGGACCGCAAGCATGCCAGGCTCACGCGCTACAGCATGAGCCACCGCGCCGGCTTATTAAACACTTACTCATAAATACAATTAACAATATTATATCATTTATCTGGGAAATGGACATCAATAATTACCAACTCATATAATATAATGTCAAGGCTTTTATCTTCGATTTTTAAGATGAATAACTTTGCATAACTAGCTGAACGCTTCAATAAATCTTTGTTCCTTTTTGCACAAAAGCTTAAATCCTTCAACTTTTCCCTGGCCAGTTAAAGCATTGATTGTGTCGCAGCCAGACCAGCAATAATACCCAATAAGAGCTGTAAAAAGCTGTTCGCCTAAGGCAGATACTATCTGGGAGACTTGCTTATCTGGTAAAACTGTTTTGTTTGTTTCCCGATACAGAATTTTTGCTTTTTATGGTTTTGCAAAAACCTACAGCCAAAACTAATACATCTGTATTGATTGAAAAGCAAAGGAATGATTCAGATGATGTAGCGGCGTTCCTTGCATGCAGCATCATTCTGGAATCAGCTTATTCTTGAGTGCAGAACAGCTCAGGAACATTTTTGCTCCTAATATAAATGATCATGAAGTAGATTTCACCAACTGCTACGAAGATTTCTAGGTTTCCAATTATGTTTTCAAATTTCAAATTTTATCATTATATTTTTGCCGTAACTGTTCATTAGAAGCGTCCTCCAACAAACCACTCTGTAACCACCCTTGATTTCACTAAATTTGATACCTTCAGCGGTTCCGCTTTTTTCCCGCTCCAAAGATTTGATCGAAACCTCTGGATAATATATGTCAACCCTCCGACCTATATTCAAAACCTGCTTGAGAAAATTCAGAAGCTGTTGATTCAACAGTAGGCAAATGTACAATATCTTAAGGGTTGGGATCGAAGGGGTTTGTCCACTCGTCTAGAAGGTCAGTGAGAGTTGTCACGTCTTTCTCATCTCTAAGTGTCCTTGGGCTTTGGAGGTCAGGGTGGCACTGATCTAGAATATCTTGATTGCCTTGAATTTTTGCGCTGGATAGAGTGAACTACTCACATTATCTATCATAACACTTTCTTGAATTAACTAAACTAGAAAAGGAGAGCCCATATGTTCGATTAGTCCGAAGAAAAACGGAAAGTAGCTCCACTAGGGCGATATATTACATCCGAAAGGTCAACATTGCTTCATTACTTGTAAGAAGATGTATCAAGTAGAGTGCCTTAAACATGTTCATCTTGAAGTACAGAGTTATGGGATGTATAGTTCGTAATTATTGATGTTCATTTCCCAGGTAAATTGTATAATTGTTAATTGTATTTATTAGTAAAATCCGATGCACCGAGAGCTGTGGGTGCAAGGGGTGTACCAAAGCAACAGCAGATGAGGAAGAGTGCAATTATAATGACTGATTACAGTGATTCTAGTGAAGAAGACTTATTTTAAGATTGTTCATAATATTATAGGCTATAAGGCATTTTATAGGAATTTTTATTTCTTAGTTGCTTACGTCCTGTGTTCATTTCAGAAAGTATTGTTAAAAGTCTCTGATACATACCTAAATAGTAATGATTTTTTTTCCTTTTTTAATTATTTCGACTATTTGAAGTTCCTTTAACGATTTCATCTTAAAACTCGAAGATAAAAGCCTTGACATTATATTATATGAGTTGGTAATTATTGATGTCCATTTCCCAGATAAATGATATAATATTGTTAATTGTATTTATGAGTAAGTGTTTAATAAGCCGGCGCGGTGGCTCATGCTGTAGCGCGTGAGCCTGGCATGCTTGCGGTCCTGAGTTCAAATCTCGGGGCCGGCGGATGTGTCATTCGTGGTGGGCGAAGCAGTGCTTTAGGGGGTTTTTCTCGGGGTTCTCCCGTTTCCCCCTTTCATTCCACCAACACTCTCCACTTCATCTCACCTTTCCCCTTTTCATCATCATCGGGTCTGCTTCGGCAGTCAGAGCCCTTTGGGGGCCTCTCCCGTTCTCCCCGCTGCTTGTGGTCAAGAGGTTGTTGGTGGTGTGTGTCATGAACCTGTCGGGGCTCCCGGTTGGAGGTACCGGGGGGGGTGGCGCTCACGTGGCATGGTACTAGGCTTGTTGGATGTAGGGGAGTTCCGTGGGGGCTCACGGGGGGCTTTGCGGTCCGGGGCGGCCTGTGGGCACGCAACTCATCCCATCCCGGAGGTAGGTACAATAAGTCGGTAACGGCTGCGGTGCTTAGGGGCGTTCCCACCCCGCCTCCCCGCCTTAAAGGGCACAAAATAGAATAGAATAGAATAGAAGTGTTTAATAATCATGTTAAAAATAGTGCACATTAGTAGGTAATGTAAATTTATCTAGTAATAAAGCAATTTCTGAGGCTGAAAATAAATAAAGCGCAGGATTTTACGCCAAGTCTCGCCTCTCGCTAGGCTGCACCGAGCGCTCGGTCAACACGCTCAATCCCGCTCCGCCCGCTTTGAATCTGGATATCTCGGATTCTATTGATCCGATCTTCGATTTCATTTTTGCGTTTTAAAGGTAAGATGTGTTTCTACAACTTTTGTTTCAGACACTTTTTCGATATACCCAACGGTTAGAGTAATAAACCGCAAAATGTAAATGTCAAAAAATCTATTTTTCCGATTTTTAGAGTTTTGACCAATAAATACTGGTTTTTTGGCCACATACATGTAGAACAAACATGTAGCCAGAAGAATAACCTACATTTTGAAAAAACAAAATTCAAGATTGATGAACCCAGTCCCGAGATATTTGAACTTAAAGATTCACAGTCGTCCGCCATTTTGAATGGCCGCCATGTTTGAAAGCTACCTCCTCATGATGGCCCCCCCCCCCGACTTTTTTGCTCCACATGACCCCAGGAACGTGTGGTATAAGTTTCATTCAGTCCCCCCAAATTATAATGACATAGTCAATTTTGGGGGTCTGGCACATGGACTATATACCAACACCGCCGGCCGGCCGGAATCAAATGTTGTCAGATTGAACTGCTCCGGCCTGGTAAAATAAAGGAGGCCATGATTGGTGGCATATTCGAATAGAATATTTATTGCGTTTATTCCGTTCATCGTTTTGTTTAACTGTTTTTGTGCTCATTTAAGTGGAATATAAACTATTCTTGTCTTAGTGGATAATAAAACTTTAAATATAGTGGCTGAAAATCAGCAGAAATTAACCTTCAAACCCCTCCCTGTGAAAGGAAGAGTTAACAGTGCTACGATGGACAATAGCGAGCAGTGTAGTAATTATTATGAACACTCTTCGTTTTCTACCAATGAAGACTCTGAAATAACAGATGAGACTGTACTTTTGAAGGCACCTAAAACATATAGTCGTTTCACAAAAGTAAGTGATTCAAATATCAAACAAAATGAGGTGGATTCATCTTCCTTGAACTTTTTGCAACCTCACTTTCAATCACTATCTTCACCCCAAGGCTCAAAAATGATACAGGATCACAATCAACAAACTTCTAGCTCTTGTGGCCCTGTAATTAAGCCTGCAGTTCTGCAAATAACGGAACACTATAAGTCAGGTATTGATAGAAAGAGAGCTCATGAAGGTAAGGAAAACAGTATTACCAAAAGAAGTAATACATTGCCTGATAATCGTTATGTTACGGATATTCCTGTGCACAATCGATATGAAGTTTTGGAACATATGGAGGAAGAAGTTCCCTCTACAACAGAAAATCACAAAGAACGCATTCCTCCAGTCTTTCTACATGGAACAAATAATTATCAAACGCTGGTATCGGATTTAGAATCAATTCTGGTTGATGACTTCACAACTCAGCAACAAGGAATGGTAGTAAAAATCAATACTACCAGTGCAACTGATTTTCGTTCTCTTACAAAACACCTTGACCAATTCAATCAGCAATATCACACTTTTCGGTCACCTGATGCATCTAAGTTATCTGCTGTAATTAGGAATGTTCCATATTCGCTAACGAATGAAGAGATTTATAATGAGCTTGTCAATCTCAAATACCCCGTTGTACAAGTGAACAGACTATATAAGAAGGATAAAACTCTTATGCCTCTATGTGCTGTAGAAGTAACCAATTCTGATGAGGGACAGAAGATTCTGAATCTAAACAGATTATTACATTCTGTCGTTAAAGTGGAGAAACGGCGTCCTACAACCACAATACCTCAATGTACAAGATGTCAAAACTATGGGCACACAAAAAACTATTGTAGACGAAATCCAAGATGTGTTCGCTGCGACGGAGACCATCATTATAAACAATGTAAGACTCCTCGCACAGTCCCTGCTAAGTGTGTGAATTGTGGAGGTGATCATCCAGCAAATTATAAAGGCTGCACCTACTACCAAAACATGGTATCTAAAAATAAGAGACCAGGCAATCAGTCTAATAATAGGCTAACACCTCAAGGACCTTCACATCCATCTATGGGGCCTCAACACTTCCCTCCTTTAACTAGAGTTTCATCTAATAATCAGTCAAACAATGGATCTGATTCAAATAGACCTCTGTTCTCACATATGACAAGTTCCTCAAATACGACTTCTCCCACGACTTCCTCTGAATCTTCTTCTTTATCTTCTGCTATATTAACAATATTTAATGAATTTCGTCCTCTCATCACTCCATATATTCCCAAGATCATATCTTTTTTCACATCTTTCTTAAGTCAGTTCCTTCATAATGGCCAGCAGCCGTAGACCATTTTCTCAACTAAGATTACTAAATTGGAATGCCAATGGATTGCGAGAGAAAAAGTCTACATTTACTGTCTTCTTAAATAGACACGGGATTGATATTGCATGTGTCAGTGAAACACATTTACGGAATACTGATAAATTCAAGATCCCCAATTTCAGAATATACAGACAAGACAGAAACACTCATTTTGCTTCTGGAGGTGTTGCAATTTTCATTAAAAGAAATTTAAGTCATCACTCGATTCTACTTCCACCCATACCAGACATAGAAGCTGTATGCATACAACTTTTACAACAGAATAATAAGACAATTAAAATAATATCTGCTTATAAACAACCTTGCAAGAGATTAAGTCCATTATCAATACAAAGATTGTTTGAAGATAATACACCAACGATTCTCCTGGGAGATCTAAATTGTAAACATGAATCATGGGGTTGTCATACCACTACACCAAATGGGCGAAGACTTCTTCAAGCTTCAACAGATTATGGCATTCAAGTCATTGCTCCTCAGGAACCAACGTATTATTCTTTCAATCCTACAGTAAAGCCCGATATTTTAGATATCGCATTAATTAAAAATTTTACTGCTCCCTTATATATGCAACCTCTACCAGAGCTAGATTCGGATCATTGTCCTGTTATTACAACATTTTTATATGATTCACTGTGCCACAGTACTCCTGACAAATTGATTACGGGTCCAGTGAATTGGAATGCATTTAAGGAAATACTAGACTCTACGCTACAAATACGTCGATCCTTAAAACATTCACAGGACATTGATGAAGCTACAGAACACATCACTTATGCAATCCAGACATCTATCAAGGCTTCACTAATTAAAAAGCATCCTTCGTCTCCTCTTTCACACCAAATGAAATTACCGAAGGATATTCTCGAACTCATAAAAAAGAAACATCAAGCACGCCATCAGTGGCAACGCTGGCGTCAACCATGGCAACGTAAACAGCTAAATTTGCTCATTAGATAAGTAAAGAATAAATTGGATGAGTATCGATATCGAAGTTATCAACAATATATATCTAATGTGTCAACTTATGACAATTCCCTGTGGAGGGCTACTAAGCAAATCCTTTGTGAGCCTACTATTATTCCACCTCTACGAGACCATGACAAGGTGTACAATAGTGACATAGAAAAATGCCAAGCACTTGCAGATTATTTCGAATCAACATTTGTACCAAACTTGACTTCAGATCTATTGTTCACTTCATATGTTGAAGAAACTTCACTAGCTGAAAAATCATCAGTAGAAAAGCCCATTAATTTTGTTACAATCAATGAAATTAACAACATTATTAAAAGATTACCAAATAAGAAAGCTCCAGGATATGATAAAATTCCAAACACAGTGCTAAAGCAGCTAACTAGGAAATCCCTGGCATATATCGCTTCTCTATTCAATGCAGTTCTTCGCACTGGCTACTTTCCTGCGGCATGGAAACATGCTGAAATTGTGGCCATTCATAAACCAAAGAAATCAATATCTTCTCCAAGCAGCTACAGGCCAATAAGTCTCCTATCGACCTTGTCGAAATTATTGGAAAAAATTATTCTTAACCGCATCCAGAAATATACATCTGATGCTTCTATTATTCCTCCACACCAGTTTGGATTTAAAAGACATCACTCCACCAATCATCAATTGCTGCGACTAACAGAACACATATATCACGGTTTCGAACAGCATGAACATACTGTAGCAGCGTTCTTAGATGTCACACAAGCATTCGATAGAGTATGGCCTGAAGGTTTACTTTATAAGTTACGCGAAGTTGGCCTTCCAATGTACTTACAAGACCTAATAGCCAGTTTTTTGAAGAACAGAACTTTTTCCGTCTGCATTGGAAACCATAAATCTACAAAGCGGCCAATTCTTGCTGGAGTTCCACAAGGAAGCATTTTGTCTCCTACTCTTTTCAGTATTTATACTGCCGATATACCAGATTTGCCTTCTGTGCATACAGCTCTATTTGCAGATGACACAGTGATATATACTTCTCATCATAATATAATTACAGCTACTACACAATTACAGTCTTCATTAGATCTATTCTTACACTGGTTATCAAAATGGCGCATTCAGTTAAACCCCCAGAAAAGTCAACTGAAAATATTTACACTGAGAAGGCCTGAAGTTCCCCCTGATATCAAGATGTATGATTCATCAGTAACCTGGCTTTCTTCAGACAAATCTGTTAAGTACCTGGGACTACATTTAGATCGACGACTGACTTGGCACACCCATATAAACACAAAACTAAATGAAGCTTATGCCCGACTGATGAAGTTATACCCAATTATGAACAGGAAATCGTCTCTCAGAATGGATTATACTCTTTTGCTTTATAAAAGCATACTCCGGCCTCTGCTGCTATATGCATGTCCTATATGGTGTAGTGCATCAAAAACAAAAATTCAGCGTCTCCAAATATTCCAGAACAAGGTTCTAAGAATGTCAGTGAACTCTCCTTGGTTTATTCGAAACAACCAATTACACAGTGAACTCGGTGTACAGTATATTCATGAACACATCTCTAATTTGACTAAACATTTTCTTAATAATCTAGAACATGTTTCAGGGGCACAGTATTATGGCCTCGGACAAAAGTCCCACAATGCACGGCGACTTAAACCTCGTTTGCCTCAAGATATAGTTCTTTGATTAAGTTCAAACCTGTGACCATAATTAGCCTATGTCAGGTAACTTTAAAGCGTAATTTTGAGTGAGGGGTCAAACATTGACTCACCTCTATAGCGAGAATACTAATAGGCCTACTGTTACAAATCTCCAATGGTTACCACCAATCTGACATAGCAATGTAATGCTGAACGATTGAAATTAAATTAAAAAAAAAAAAAAAAAAAAAAAAAAAATCAACTTACATAATTTGCTGTTATCATACAACATTCATTTTTTTTAATCAGTTTAAAATCGCCCAGCAACATCAGTGCTTTACAGATTAGTGTTAACTTAACAATCACACATGTACAGTACACACATAAAACAAACAAACAAACAAGACCTGAGGTCAGCCAATGGCCCCTCTGTAACAATATACATATGCTTCAGGTACTATCTTCGTCCGATGTTTCTGGTGTTGACAGGAGATTGTCTTGAGGTAGTCTGCTTTTAATTCTAGTTTGTTGAGATGTTCTATGGCCAAGATTGAAGTGTACTGCTCCTGGAACTTTATACAAATCTGCGAAGAACTTTTTAGCTTGTTTGCGAATAAATTCATGGATACTTTGCAGACCAAGTTCTCTGTGAATTTGACTATTTCGCACAAACCATGGAGCGTTAACAGCAATACGTAGTGTTTTATTCTGAAGAGCTTGTAATCTCTTAATTATACTGGGCAAGCATAGGTTATTAAAGGTCTTATTAATGATGTGTACAGTAGAATTGCATAGTCACATTTGAGGGAGGAATTTCTGTTGAGAATAGGATATAGTTTCGAAAGTCTAGCATAAGCTAAATTTAGTTTCATATTAATGTGATGCTTCCAAGTGAGGCGACGATCTAGATGAACTCCTAGATATTTAACTGCTTGGTCGGATGGTTTCCATGGAACAGTTATGCCATCAAGAGTAATAGCTGGAGGAGTTATTGGACGACGTAAGGTGAAGATCATTGCTTCACATTTAGCACAGTTAAGTGAAATACGCCATTTAGAAAGCCAGTCAGTTATTCGTGACAACGCTGATTGCAGACGAGATGTTGCTGTAAGAATATCTTCATGTGAGGTATATACTGCAGTGTCGTCCGCATACATAGCGACGTTGGCGAAAGATGGGCATGGCATATCATAAGTATAGACATTGAAGAGAATAGGCCCTAAAATTGATCCTTGCGGAACACCAGATTTGATAGGCTTGATTGATGATTTATCATTTCCGATTCTGACACAGAATGTTCGGTCTGAGAGGAAACTTAGCACGATATTATATAGGTAGTCCGGAAGACCAATTGCGTGCAACTTAAAGAGAAGGCCACAATGCCACACTTTGTCAAATGCTTGTTTGAAGTCGAGAAATACTGCTGTTGTATGATGTTTAGCCTCGAACCCTCGGGCTATGGATTCAGTAACACGCAGAAGTTGGTGAGTAGTATAATGGTGTTTTCTGAAACCAAATTGTTGTGGAGGTAAGATTGAATTATCATGTAGAAATTTACATAGACGTTGTTGGATTACCTTTTCAAAAACTTTCGATAATGTAGGTAGTAAACTTATTGGGCGATAGCTAGATGGAAGATTTGCAGGTTTTCCAGGCTTATGTAAAACAATGATTTCAGCATGTTTCCAGATCTCAGGGAAATGTCCCAAACGGAGAAGAGCATTAAATATGGAGGCAAGAAAGGCAAGAGCTTTCCTAGTCAAATGCTTCAAAGCTAAGTTTGGAATCAAGTCATGTCCAGGTGACTTCTTGCTTTGCAGATTTTTAATTATAAAATCTAATTCACTGCGAGCAGTAAAGCGAATTGGCAAAGGTGCGGTGACATACAATTTTGGTTCGTCTTCTATTTTTGAATTGTGTTCGTCATTGATTACAGGATTAGGTGTGAAAGTATGCTCCAAAAAATCAGCAAAAATTTTACATTTATCTGCGTCACTTGTATAATGATCGTTTGCTATTTTCAAAGGTGGTATTATAGTAGGTTCACGGAGGATTCTTTTTGTTTCTTTCCATAATGTACAGTCATGTGGCGAAATGGTAGAAAGATGCTGTTGGTAAGATTTAAATCTATAATCATCCAATGCCTTTTTTACTTGTCTTATTAGTTGATTCAATCTTTGGCGCTGCCAAGGTTGTCTTTCATTTTGCCATAATCTTCGTACCTGATGTTTAGTTTTTATCAATTTGATTATTTTTGCTGGAATTTCCTCATGAAATCTTGCTCGGTTAGTTGAGCGAGGAGACGACACTGCTGACTTCAAGGAAGAACAGATTATGTTTGTAAAATGATCTACTGCAGCCACGACGTCACTTCTTTCTTTCAAAGGCAGTAATAGTTGCAGTCCTGAATCCAGTTTTTCTTTGAAAATTTCCCAGTTTACAAATCCTTTAAGTAAACTAGGAGGTCGGGTAGCAAATTCCTGTTCATCACAGAAAGTATGGATTACTGGACAATGATCAGAGTCTAATTCAGGTAAGACATGCGTGAAAAGTTGAGAAGAGAAGTTCTTTGTAAGTGCTATATTGTTTACTTACTGACACGGCCTTCTTCATTATTCAAATCCCACACTAAATGCGCGGACATTAGGTGGCATTGGCATGGCTCGATATTGTTTCAGAAGGCAATTGACGAGATTATGACATGTTAAAATAATGTTAATCAATGGTGAAACAGCTTTCGAGATAACTCCACATACTCACGGGATACGTTAGTACCAAGGTTCTTAAATACTAAAGGTTAGTCCACTTGCCACCCTGAGCGGTCATTGGCTGAGGGGTGTGACGTGGCAAGGATGTCAGGCAGCTCCTCTCTCATAAGAAGTGAATGGAAAACAGATGGTTTTTATCCTTTAATATTTAATTACAGGCAGCAACTATCAAGTGTTCCAACATGCCAACCCACAGTATAAGAACTGTTCTGTTAGGCTGTGTGGTAGAAATTGTAAAAATCGATCTGGTTTGGTTTAAAAATCGTAGTTATTGAAGCTGTTTTTAGAGGCTAAAATCAAATCTGCAGGTGATGTCAAGATAATTTGAATGTATTAGAGTTTCATGAGACTATAATACAGGACTATTTCTATTGTTCTTATTCGAAATAGGCCGGAAATATGATCCACATTGTTAATTTAATTTTAATACTTCACTATTAGAATACTGTAAGTTATAATTATTTATACACTACTTGCAGGAAAAATGGAAGAATTAATCTAGGTACATAGTACTAATTAGGCCTGTATTAGTTTTCTGAATTGTCATAAGGTAATGTATCTAGTAGAGTACAGTTTCACCAGACAATGGAAGTATTTTTACACCACACACCAACTCGTTCGTTTTTATGCTATTTAATGACAGGGGTGTACGAGTACTGTAGTTTAGCCTATTAACCGGAATTTTCTCCCTCAGTAGAGGGAGCATGTAAATCTAGAGACATAGGTATGATTTATTCATGCACATATAAATGCCATCGACCCTGATCGGGATTGAACCTGCGACCATGGGAACAGAAAGCTAGTGCCATACAGACTGCGCCGCCCAGGCCTACTACGTAAACTAAATTTTAGCAACGATTATAATTATTATATTACTATTTATCATAGGTAATCCCACGAGAGATTACGAGTTTATCAATAGATTCACGACTGTGCAGCAGGGTTGGATTTATTAAGACTATTCCATTAATAAAATATAACGGATTTTATAAATAATATATTATAATATAAATATTTATTTCTGGTTTGTTTAAATAAAATCGTTAACAGTGTCAGCTGTCACATCACGGCAATACTCAATTAATGAACTCTCTTCATTATGGAATACTAAGCAATGCTACCAACGAAGTAGAGAGAATAGAGTTAACTCCAAAATTAAGATAATTTAAAATCGGAACAAAATAAAAATACTTATTTTTTCAAGAACGTAGGCCTAATCTATCTGTAAATTGCCACTCTACTTGAATGTGCATTGGTTAAAGACATAAGTTTCTTCTCCGTTGGATTTTCTCATATTGATAGCCTAATCTGCTGCGTTTGAGCTTTCCTAGTCAATTCAATTCAATTCAATTCAATTCAATTGTACTTAGGTTCTTCACAAAACTTTTAAAGTTGAATCCATATGCATATTACATTTCTTTCAGTTTTATGTTGTTTATTTTCCTTTATGATAATATCAATTTCGTCAATAGACGCATTACCAAACTTTCAGCTTCCCATTTTTGTTTTAAATTTAACGCCTTCAATGGATAACGTAGGGATATTGTGACGGTTCAGTAACGAGCTGACGTTTTATCCGATAAAATCTCATCCTCGCGAATCTTGCAGGGATTTTGTAAGATAAGCGACCGTGATTGGTCGGTACCCGAGGAATTGCTAAACGCTATTGGTCAATATGGAATACGCGGCGTATGAATGGAATAGTCACAGTAATTGATGTTTTCAATATATAGGCTATAATGACACATTTACTAGTCGCTGTAGTATGACACGATTTTACATGACTTTATCCAGTCTAAAATTCAATAGTTTTTAAAATAATTATAGGCATATTACTACCCATATAAACTACAGTTCTTTTAGTAATTTATGACACGATTTTACATTACTTATCCAAGAGAAAGTTAAATTGCATTTAAATAATTATATTACTAACCATACTCATTACTTCCAGTAACATATATCAATATAATATAAAACATCAGTTAGTTGGTAGCCTACTGACGTAGTTGTTTGCCCACTTCAAGATGGGCCAAAAACTTGAAATTTGACTTGATTATTTAGCCTGTGACCGACGGGAAAACTCCGAAAAGTTCAAATTTTTAGTTTTTAACCAGCAATAAAACTTTGAAAGGTTTTCAATCACTCACTCATATGGTTTACCCACTTGAAGATGAACTAGAAACTTGAAATTTGCAAACTCATTTTTAGCCCTTAGCCGACGAAAAATTTATGGTTTCCAATCATTCACTGCCATAAATGTTTACCCACCTCCAGATGAGATAAAAGCTTGAAATTTGGCACACTTACAGCTTTAGCCTGTAACCGAAGGGAAAATTTCGAAAAGTACTTTTGTTTATTTTTTTGCCCCTTACAAACCTCACAGTAGTTCCACTTTTTTAGGCCTATTGTGGCTAAACTTAATTCTACGGCAGCCTAAATAGACGAACTCTACTCCGATACAGTGTCAGTTCATGAAACAACTTTTCGCGAGAATCTTCCCGGAGATTTTGGGACAGAGCCCAGAACAAGCAAAGCTACTTTCTATGTAAGTTGTGATTGGAGGTCAGTACGATATAGGTATTTCTATTTTCTGCAGTATGGAATCAATATATTGAACAATGATTCATAGGCCTAACATAATATTATTACAATACATTTATATTATATGACTACTATAAATTAAAAGGAATATTAACGTAATACTGACTACATATACCACAAATATTATTGTTGTAGACCTACTTCTGCACAATCTAATGTACAATAGATCTTAATTTGAACTAATAATACGTGATTCTCGCGTCTTAGCTATAACAAGGAAAGTTATGTATAGGAGTGGCTATAAGAAAATAATAGAGCAGTGTGACCCAGGCTTTTATTACCCGAGGTAAAGTTGTACTTGCCTATCTATCTAAACTGGAAATCATTCATGGAAACTTCAAATTACTCATTTGACATACCTTACAGAGTCTTCTTAAGCTTGATTCTGGTAAATTATTTTCAATGCCATTTATCTTTTTTAATGGCTTTCAAATGTGAAAAGCACTTTCATACACATACGTATTTTATATTTGCTAGTTGTAAATAATTATAACTCACAGTTTTTTTAAACCGTGCATTGAATTGCTAAGAAATGATGTACACACTCTACATTAAAGTCAATTGATATTACTTATTTACAGTATCATGATATTAATGAAGGTAAAGCTGTAGTTAGTGAAGGATTAAGAAAAATATAACATTTCCTCTCTATTTCGAACAACAACGATAGAATAGTCTTGTCTTGTTAAAGTATAATACATTAAGTTAGCTCGACATCATCTGCAGACTCAATCTAAACCTTTAAAACAGCTTCAAAAAATACAATTTTTAAACCAAACCGTAAAGACTTTTACTATTTCTCTCACATGGCCTAATAGAACAGTTATTATACTTGAGGTTGACATCTTACAACACGAGATACTTGCTGCCTATAATTAAATATTAATTTTTAAAAATCAGCTGTTTTCCATTCACTCCTTATGGGTGAGGGGTGATCTGCCAACCTAATGACGTCACAAGGCAAAACCGCGCGGCTGGAGAAAGTTTGAATGCATGGCCAAGTGGTACCCCCGTGGGCGCAAGTAGCTCCCCATTTGAAACGGGGAGCTACGTGCAACAGTCGTGCGTCTTCCAAGGCTCTGCTCTGATTTTTCATTATGGCGGAGTGGTCTAATGAAAAGAATATTGAGTTCGTGGAGGATTATCGCTCGTATCCGTGTTTGTGGATGGCTAGCTCTCCGGACTACAAGGACAGGACAAAAAGGAGCGATTCCTTACAGTTTCTAAGGGACAAATACGCTTTGGGAACAACGAAAGCGGTGCTAAATAAAATAAAAAGCCTCCGATCATACTTTCGTAGAGTCCAGCAGAGTAGAGCAGTGGTATTATTTCAATGAATAGACCTTTTTAGGCTTTTTAAACAAACGAGTTTAGCCGTCTTCATAAAACATAATAATGGACACTAATATGACACCGAAAATTGTTTATAATTTTGACAGAGTTATTCTAGTTCTCTCCCCACCCCCCAAATAAGCAAGTAACTATTCCTTATATTGGCACTCGAAAAATAGCATAAACAATTGAGATATTTACCCTTTTTAATGATACAATTATTCAATGCTCACTCAATTAACTTCCTATCTACTAAAATAAGTTGACTGAAATTGTTTCTATATATACATTTCAAAGTATTTCAGACGGCTCAAGTTTAATTTCCTGCGATAGTTACAATAAACAATAACACGTGTGAATTGATTCAACCGAGGGAAGAACTGAGGTCAAGGATAACAACGTTGCTTTTGTTTTGGAAAGCAGAAGCCAAGGCCGACTTGGTTACATCAGTTAACATAAACACTGACATGGTTTATTCCTTTGATTCCGCCTGCCCATGCAATGAATAGCTGCACTATACAAAGACAAACAACAAAGCGATATATAGCCTACATTATTAATTTCAGTGCGTTATATAAATTTATTTGCATTATATCTTTTCTTAAAATGCACTAATTCACATTTATTTATTTTCTTTTGTATTAATTGGAAAATCTATTTAAAAATAGTGTTTTTTCTGCAAAAGTCCTCTTTAGCCCCTAGTCTAGTGGTTGCTGACTACGGACCCGCAAGTCTGGGTTCGAACCCCGGTACCTCCTCAAATTTTTCTGAGGTAGGGCCAACTGGAACGGGGTGCATTCAGTCTCGTGACACCAACCGAGGAGCTAATTCATAAAGAAGTAGCGGCTTCGGTTCAGTAAGCTATCAACAACTGCAGTAGGATTCGGCATGCTGACCACATGCCCTAATCCTGCCAGCTACCTATTCAAAATGTGACAATTATTACGCTCATATTATTGGTAATTAATAATAAATAAAATTATATTTGGAAGAAAGCAGTTCGTTCGTTGAAAATGCCACTGTTCGAAATAGTACCTACTGGTGATGAGAGTTATTCCTACTGCGTACATTTTCGAACGATATTCTGGAAATGAAAGATTGATTGCCATGACTAATTTTACTGCTGTTTGACTTTCATATTTTTGTGAAAGGTCAACTACATTGCCAACTTTGTGATTACAATACAATTTAATTTTCTTCTTACGGTTTCGTCTTTGTCGCAAAATAACAACAGCTGCAGCAGCAGCAGCTATGGCACCTAAATCCAAAGCGGACATTTCATCTGCGCACTTCTAGCAGGTGTGAACAGAAAGAGGTATGCGCCTACAATAATGGAGCCGCAAGAGACTAGGTGCATGCGTGAGCTTGCACCGTTGCATGTGCAGATGCACTGGAGAGGCACGGCAACTAGGCGCAAGGCGCACAGGTGTGAACGCGGCTTTAGGAAGGAGAACCACGCATTTCACAAAAGGGAGGAACAGCACAGCTTGTCCTTGGGCAACGGACTAATTGTTCACTCACCGAAAAACTAAAATATTACACGTGTTTCTTTTGTTAGGCAAAACGGGCTCTTAAAAAGTTCATAACAGAAATATGGATGTAAAATTGCATAACATGGAACATCTAGGTATAAACCTTCTAGACTTCCACATTTCAGTTTTATACTTCAACTCGTTTCGCTCATTAAAGGCTCTGTCCTCAAACCCTCTACGAGATTATCTTTTTTTTTTTCTTTCTTTCTTTTTATATATATATATATATTAACTGACATAATAATGAAGATGAGTTCGTGAATTTAGACTGTCATATATTACCGTTTAGCCATAATTAACCTAAAAAAATAAAAAATAAAAAAAGTGCGGAGCGACTTTAGGATTTTTCGGCCGTATTTTTTTTTTTTTTTTTTTTTTTTTTTTTTTTTTTTTTACTTTTTGGAATTTTCTCGTCAGTTACAGGCTAAAAGCTATTGTCTGCCAAATTTCAGTTTTGTAGCTCATCTAGGAGTGGGTAAACATTAATGATAGTGAGTGACCTAAGTTTTTTCGGGGGTATAATAACTTATTTAAAATTTCAACTTTTTGGAATTTTTCCGTTGGTTACAAGATAAAAGTTATAAGACTACCAAATTTCAAGTTTCTACCTCATGTGGAAGTGGGTAAAAACTAATGTCAATGAGCGGGTAATTTAGACTGTCGTAGATGTGACAGACGTCACTTTTCCAACACTTATAAGGTAGATAGAATCACTAAATTTGGCATACTTGTGGCAAATGAATATATTAATATTTCCGCCAAATTGTCCTATAAATGTGTCAAAAATGACATAATGTGTGAAAAATTTAAGAAATTTTCTTAGAAATAAAAAGAAATCTAACTGTAAGTTATCAAAGCAATAAGCGATCGAGATACGACAAAAAGTCAAAGGACAAAACTTGTAGATCCCTCAAAATCCGTTCATGTAAGTAAGATCGATTTTATGATAAGACTTACCGTTCAGCTACTATAACCCTAAAAGAAAGTCTTCAGCGACTTTAAAACTACGTAAGCCATTTTGAAGCTTTTTGGGGGTAAACAATAAAAATATGAACTTTTTAATATTTTTCTGTCAGTTACAGGTGTAAGTGTGCAAATATCAAGTTTCTAGCTTATCTCGAAGTCAGTTAGTGAGTCGGTTAGCCATGTGGCTTTATTTCTGCTCACATACGGGCTTGCCAAAGCATGGAAACCTCTCTAAAACTATAGAATGGGTGGTAAATTCATTTTAGAATAGTTTTATACTGGTTAAAAAAAAATTTATCGAAAAAAAATCGTAGCGTTGTTAAGAATGCTAAGTTGGTAAGCGCGTGTATATTTAGGATTCCACTTGCAATGGAACGAAGATGGTTTAATGAAGCAAGCAGTTTTAAACAATTGAGATGGGTCATAATTCATTTTCAAAAATTTCCAAACTATGGATATTATATGATACCAAAAAAAAAAATGATACAGACAGCTCCGATATGGTGAATGTTTTCTCTAACCCTTTCGTAAACCGTTTGTCAACCAACAACTTTCCACAGATTTGTCGTACTCTTCTGTACAAAGTGATTACCGAAAATCTGGGCTACCGGAAGCGCTTTGACGATAATGAAGAGTTGAAAACCAGCGTCGTAGGTTGGCTTCAGTCTAAGATGGCCGAATTCTACGACTGCGGAATTTCAAAGTTCGTCAAACGCTATGACAAGTGTCTCAATGTAGCTGAAATTTATGTGGAATAATAAATTAGAATAACCCTCGTATATAAGCCGGTCAGTCAAGTAAATTCTCATTCTTTGCATGCCTAATTGGATGGTTTGAAGTTCAACATTGTACTAAATGGTAAAATGTTTCTCACGATCTTCACCATTGTGTCAATCTTCCAAACAAGGTCTGTGGGACAATCACACACGAGGATAATAAATCTGATTCTCAAAGAAGGGTATTTTAGGAATAATGTTCAACCTCAAATTCTTTTGTGTGTACCGCTATGAATGCCTCCACAAAACTTAGCGGGATCGGGTAAGACAAGCAGTCTTGAATACTCTACTTACGCAGGTCTACATTCGTATATAGCCTGAATACGACTATTAGGAGTTAAATATACGAAAAGGAACGATAGGTTTAACAATAACTCTGGAAGCTTGGGTCGAATCTTTGACAGTAGGCCTACATTGAATTTGGGGAACAAAAGATAGATTTATTGATTTGTATCCGATTGTCCTTATTTCTTTGAGATGTTTGAATTAAAAAGTACTAAACATAATTTGTCGACTTCGGTGGTGTAAGGGGTAGCGTGTCCACCTCTGTATGTAAGATTCGCGGGTTCTCACCCGACCTAGGTCGATGAACTTTCAGGGCATAAAAGTCATGTGCATGAAGTTCAGAGGTGGACTTATAATAGATTATTCGTATTTATGGCATATTGAAGAACTCAAAACCGAAATAAGAGGCTCTGAAAACATTTCCGGGTCTTTCACGTCCTAGCAATCCCTTAATTGCCTCCTAGATGGTCATACTACCTATCACTTTGCCAACTACAGAAAAATAAAATTAGAATAACCAAATTCGTCTTCGGTAAAGGAACCAGAGTCCCGGAAATCTCGATGTTCCGAATACGGAAGTTGAATGATCGAAAGATAATATTACAATAAGTTTAACTGTGGATAGCGGCGGGTTAGGGACGAGCAAGGAGGCCAATACGGTGACTAATTCTATTCCTTCGGACATGTAATAAGTGATTATGAACTGTCCTGGTTCCCACGGGCCGCAAGTGACCCCATTGCCGTATGTCTGGTCAATCTAACATCGAGCCCCCTTCCCAGCTTGCATTGCCATTTTAGACTACCCCAGCACTGGTAAAAGTTTAACGGAAGTGAAGGGTAATTGAGAATGAAATGATACCGAAAGGGGGGTGGATAAGGAGAATGTACTTGGAAATTCCAACCCAGCATTTGCCTTGTCAACTGAAGAAAAACACGGAAATCTTCAGGTTGGGCCATTGAATTTGAACCCACGATCTCCCGAATATGAGCCCTGACGCTACTGCCTGAGCCAACTTTAAGTTAAATTAGATACAAGTCTGTTAAGATGGAATCACGTTTTTATAATATACAATCCAAGTAACGTGAAAATGCTGTCCCACAAATGCTTCAGAATAGCAGCTCTTTTACTATTTTTCCTTGATAATATTTCCACGAATAAAGGAGTATAAACTGAAGAAATGAGCAGTGTTTTTGGACAAAGAATATAAATGAAGGAGCAGTAGGCCTATTCATCCCTCCTTCTATTACTTGCTGACACAAGGATTTCTCCAATGTCCAATGGCTGAACCCGAGAGACTGGATTCAACAAGACACTTGCAATCACGGTTCCACATTACTGTTCATTTCCTTATACAATTCTTCTAAGGTCCCTTTTCGTAATATCTCAAAACCAACCTGGCAGAATATTCAAATATTTTATGGTATATTTACACTCGCAATTATCTACACAATTATTCACAGTAGGTGCCTACTACAACAAAATTCTTCAAATAAAAATAAGAAAATTATTTTCAAAATTATTAAAATTCAGAATACCTACTGATTTTAACATTTTTTCAACTCAATAGGTTAGGATGAATCAGCTTGGATCTGAAAAGAACAGTTCTATCAGAAAAAAATTAGATGTGAAACACACAACTTCCTCTGCCCAAATAAAAGTTTTGCCTCTTAGCATAACATATTATGTAAGACATTCTCTTCATGTAAATGATTCTAAAAATTAAGAGAATTTCGTTACCACATTAGACCTATGTCGCGGTCCCAAAGGATACAAACCCCAAATAAAACCTGATTAATGCACTCTCGTAATTTTCTCTACCCTAAGCATGGCATATCACATTCTGATATAGAATAAGAGACCGTATTGCCAAGAGTGCGTATTCAGTTGTTTCAATCTGCTGCACAGCTTTATTGTTCACCAGGCAAGATTGAGTTTCTTGGAACAGTGGATGGCTTATAACTACCCTTCAGAGAATTTATACGAAAAAATGTTTCTAATAACAGTTTTAGCTCTTAGTATAAGCACCTCATGTAGAAAATTTAAACAAAATCTTAAGAGCCGTTTTCGAGAAAATTGCGAAGTCGTCACCAATCTTCAAGTCACATCCCTAGAAGACACCTCACCAAATACGAAATTTTGTTTTCATACGATTTTTCGTTCTGGAGCTAGGTTTGTTCACACACACACAGATAAACATGTTTCTGAAAATAGATTTTTGGATCCAGTGAAACCTCAAAACGTGTATTTATGTTAAAAACTAAACTTCGAATTTCGGGGTAGAACACAATCTCTATCTATAGTACCTATGGTATGGGCAGAGAAAGTAACAATGGACACACAAAGTTTTAAAATAATAGAGATCTAAGAGCTCTGCTGCATTTCTGCTTGGAAAGATGCATCCAGTTTGAACTTACGAAAAATACACTAATTACGACAATTAATACTCACTGCTGTAAAAAAGATGGAAAAAGACAAAAACATAAAATTAAATCATCCAAATTTTCATTAAGCCCTAATCTAACATTTTCTCCTGAAGAGCTCAAAAAGTAACAGCTAACAAACCATGATCAGGGTCACTATTCTGTGGCGAGTGACGTGAATTTAAAACTTCGTAAAAAGTTTGTCATATTTACATAATTATTCTCATTAAACCTCACTGCAGTGAGAATTCTTCTGTATGGTACAGAATTTTTTGCTTTAGAATTCAACATGTTTCCATTGGCTTACATGATTGCTTGTTCTTTTATACGGTTTTGAAAATCGAGTGCTTTGTCTATCAAATCTGGTGGACTTGAACGTGAATAGAAAAAAAGAATGAAATCTACTGCTGTCAAGTCAAAAACATAATTTTAAAATTATTATAAAGTTCTAAAACATGTTCTTCTGACCGCCGGCGTGGTCTTGTGGTTAGCGTCGCTGACTAAACATCAGTCGGCCCGGGTTCGATCCCCGGTACCTCCTCGGATTTTTCTGAGGTAGGGAGGTCTGGTAGGGGTGCACTCAGCCTCGTGATTCAAATTGAGGAGCTACTTGATAGAAGAGTAGCGGCTCCGGTCATGTTTCACCATTAACGGCCATGGGTGTCGGCATGCTGACCACATGTCCCCCAATCCTGGTAGATGACGCAGCGGTCGGGTGGTAGGCCTTGTCCCTCCTGGGATTTTAGCGCCACGGAGTTAGTTTAAAACATGTTCTTCTATGAATGTTATACAATTTTCATGCTCATGCATTTTAGTCGCCAAAAAATATCGCACATAAGGATTATAAATAAATAGACAGACCTGTTGTTGCTGAGAATCCCGCCTCTCCTTATAGAAAGTAAGCACTGGACCCCTGAGGACTGCCCACACTTGTTTCCAAGATCTGTCACCAGCTTTCTGTAATAACAAAGATCCAAACCATCCTAAAAACACACTACACCAAACAAATGTTTTAAAAAATAATGAAATTGTGGAAATATAGATTTCCTATGGCAATTAGCATTCACTGTAATTGAATAAAATACGTTCGTACACATATTTTGTGCTTTATTTGTATTCAACTTGGATGTTTCAGAAATAAAGCTAGAATAATGGAAATCACAATGTCTTACCTTCCCATCCACGACAGTGATCTTGCAATGAAGCCAGCCTTCCCGTAGCAACTGGAGATTTTCTTTGTTGCTATCTGGTCGAAGAGGTTCTACATCAATCTGGGATTCAGCAATGCTACTGTAACAGAATTATGAATTGTGCTGTTCACAACTAAACTAAATCCATCCTGTCAACTGGTCAATAGGGTGGGCCTACAGCTCAAAAAGGTTTTAAAAAATCCTACTTGCTCGTCTAGGGATAATTAAAAATTGTGAGAACCTTTATGACATCCTACTTAGTTTTAAAATATATTTTATTTCAGGCATGGGGGGATAAACTAGGACGAAAGTTTCATTCATCACAAAATGAACAATATATTGCTTAATAAGTAGGGACCGTACTTTTTGTAACAGCGATAAGCGCGAAACTTGTATGAGACAATTTTCTTATGTATATTTAACTTTATAGATGTCTTAAAATAAAACCATTAACCCAATTATATGCGCGAAATATCGTGAAATTTGCTGCATATCACTGAATTTGTAAATAAGAGCGAAATACACCTCCTCCACGACAAATGCTGAAAAATGTGTACGAGAATATTATTTAAAATTCTAATTGTTAGTGTTTGCAATTTCCTTTTAATTATCTTCGTAGTTTGCTCTCCTTTTATGCTGTCTCTGACTGCCAAGAAGTTATAGATACTTAGTTATGATTGATTACAGTTAATTATCGGTTTCCGGTATTCAGCAGATTCTACTTTTTTCATAGAATGTGGTTGACACTTGTGTTTGAAAATGACTATTTTTATTTATAAAAATTTTCTTTATTAAAGAGTTGTCACAAAGACAAAACAAAAAAGAATACAGGTTAAAATGAAAAATGAAATATCACAGATAAAATTTTAAATATAGGATCTATATACTGTAATTAATTATGTTTCAACTTCCAACACATCCTAAAATTTATTTTCATTGTTTTATAATAATTATGGTTGCATTTCCCACCGCTATATTTGAGACCAATGCAAATAGAGAAGACTTTTCCAACGTCAAAATTAATGTAGTAGTCTATAAAGTAACGTATTTCTCAAAATATTTTCAAAATAGAAGTCAACATCGAAATTAGCTCCTTTATTTCTCACAAAGTCAGGCTCCTAGTAATGGGCCGTTTTTTCAATCTATTTAAGGCTTAACAATCTGTTAAAATCATATTAATGCATTTTCTCATAACTTACATCAGGAAAGCCTGTTTTTACCCTCAGTTTAAAAAGAAATAGGTAGGCCTATCTCCTGATAATTTTATGGCTAAATTTAAAACTCCTTCCCAGGTTAGAATCAAGTCAAATGTACACAATCGCGAAAGGGATTCATGATAACGTTACGATGATACGATGTTATGGAATGAAAAAATAACTCATAAATACAGTTCAAAAAAAATGCACTAAGTTATCTGTGTAAACATGATATACTGGTAACGAAATAAACAGTCTGATTTTGCGTCCTTACTCAGAACTTTTGAATGGGGATACACTTATTAACTTTTTACTGCTTGCAGTGTATAAATGTGTCACCGCAAAGAATGTTTAAAAGCATAGACGTAAGATTATTACGCTAAAAGAGTAATACTCTGCGTTAAAACTTGCGGATTTTATCCGCGTGTTACACTATTTATTCATGGAAACTAACAGTTCCAATGACATTTTCCTCATCTATTTCAAATTTACAGCAAACTGGAGATTTCATTTGACGCTGCTAATTATTAATATAAATTCAGCCCTAAATTCTGAAAGGGATAATTTTATTTACTTACAATCCACTTTACTCCACCGCTGCGGCGCAAGAAATGCGTTCGAATCTTGGTCGTGTAAAAATTACGTAAGTGGGGTTTTTCGGGGTTTTTCCTCACCTGAGACAAATGCCGCGTAACGTTATGCCCTTGTGGTCACTGTATATCATTTGGCCGTCATTATCTTCGTTCTATCCTAGCCTTGTTCGGAGTGAATGTGTGTGTATGTGAATGATGATGGTGTGTCTCGCTCTATGTGTTCGTGTTGTCTCGGAGGTGGCCCCGGCATTGGGCTGATCACTCATCCGGGAAGGCCCTCCATGTCCTTGTCTGGTCAAAAAAAGTATGTATATATTCCAATAGATAATCCTTCTCCCGACAGGTCGCAGCCCTAGGCTCAAATGGCTTGGGTCTCTTAAACGTCCCTAAAAGGGAAAGGTAAAACTAAAGGAAATAATAAGAAGAAATGAACAAACCTCTTTAAAATCTACAAGACGTTCTGACTGATTTTTTTTCGTTGTAGCCTACATACCTAGTCAAGGGGCAAGGAGAATCCAACCCGGCATCCACATAGCCTAAGCCAGACATGGCATATGAACCCGCGATCTCTCAAATGCTAGTCAAGGGATTTTATTGCCTAGGCCTCTCACTTGGACTTTATTTAATTTTAAGTATGAGCACAATTCACAATAAGGGGAAAACCTTGTAGTAGCCGATCCGAAAAAGGTTTTTTCGGGGTTTCACCTCGCTCTATCAGGTGAATACTGGATCGGAGGCATAACCCCCGCTAGACAGATGACTGAACATAAAGAAAATACATAATTATATTATTGCTGAATCGAACAGATAGCTTAACACCCCATTGATTTAGGACAGACAAAAATGGGGAATGAAGCAATAGACCAAAAGCTCCGCAAAATTTTTGGGACCGGAGCATGGCCTATGGTCGAGGGCTCCTGAGGTGGTGGAGGGGAAGAAAAAGGATAATCCCATGCTACTAGGCTAGGCAAAATATCAAATTACTTGGAAAGCAATTTAAAACCCGCAGCTTCGTTTCTGCAGACTAAGTACAGTAGCCTAATAGTGTTCTAATTGGAAGTAAGAATTAAGTCCTCCACGGCCATAAACACATTTTCGCACAATGGAAATTATAATCACCTTTCGTAAAAGGAAATAGAGAATAGCAACTCTTAAGATAACATACTGTCTACATTCAGTAAGCGTGCTGTGAGAAAGTATCCCAAAGATATGATACCTTAAATAACAAGCCTCTGTTAGTGACGGTCAGTTGCCGGATAATTCGGTGTAATTAAATGTAAACACCGTAGAACACGGGAACAGAACGAAATAAAAGCTTTTAGTATATCTCTCAATCTTTCTGGCTAATTTCACGGAAAAATTAAGAGTGAAATTGGAGGGGAAAAAATGTTCTTTATATTTTTTGCAGGAAACACTGATCTATTTCTTACGTTCCTCGTTAATAAGGTTTCACGGACCCATGCGTGTCCAGCCCATTTCATCCTTTCGAATGTAAAATTTCATTTTGGTAGGATTTTTCGTTTCTGAACTAGGTTGTTCACTCAAATAGACAAAATAGTATTTTTTAACTTGGGGGGGGGGCTTAGAACTGAAAAAAATACTCAAAAATTCTATACAATATTCAGAGTAAAACACAATATTTCCTCTAGAAAACTGTAAAACGCTAAAAAATACTAATTATTTAAATAAATGCTAGTTTTGCAAATTACACTTTGCCGTGTACCCCTATAACAGACTGAGATAACTATAGGCAATTAAAAGGAATTATTATCTGAGATCACGACAGCAAATGCGGGTATAAATTCCTTAACAAATAACTTTTAACGGTAGCTCAGTTTTCAAAATGCCCATTTAATTCTAGCATCTGTCAAAGAAGAAAGCAATTAAAGAAAGAATAGTATTTAAACACCCGTTTCTAACATTTAAATAAAAGAGAATGACAGATTTATTTACTAATAAGTATTAATTCAGCCATTCAGAAAGTAAAGTTTATTAATGATGGCTTTCTTATGTTATTCTAAGAGGACAGTGATGTGACATCATAGGTAAGCGCTGCAATGAACCTTCATGTTCCATAAAATTGATAATATTCCTTAGACTTGGTGAGGAATTGTCTATTGCCTTTGAGTAAGTAAGTGAACGAACATCATGGCAAGTTGTACTGCAATGCATATAAAGAATTTTTACTTTTTACGTGGCACTTATTTTTTTTACATAACTAGTCAGTCGTTTAAAGCTGTTACCTTTTTGGATCACAAATCTTTTCGGTCGTAAGGCAATTCGGTCAATCCGACAATTCGGTCACATTGACATATAGGTAGTACGACACTCTCTGGACACGTGTATTATTTTGGTCAGGCTTATTGATAGAGAAGTAGCGGATATGGTCACGGAAACTACCATTAACGGCCGTGGGTGTCGGCATGCTGCTCACATGCCCCCAATCCTCCCATCTGCCTATGGTAGATGACGCAGTGGTCGAGGTAGGCCTTGTCCCTTCAGGGATGTAGCGCCACGGAGATTAGTTTACGACAAGCAATGTGTCTCCTCCCATCACCTAGGAACGTGACAGAACTTGATTTCACCAATTTCTTGCCAAAATCATTTAAAAATCGATAGTTAATATGGCAACAAATAATAATTAATAAACTTAGGGCTGTGATGTACGTGATGTACGTTGTCATCATTTCTACACCTTCATCAATCGAAAACACTTCGTTAATTAGCTATGACGAGAAGGGCGATGTACATGTGCAATTCATTTCTCTCACACTGAAAGAATCACAGCCATGTTCCCGGCGTGAGCGCAGAAGTGCGTCGTATCCGAAATGCTGGGAAACGACTGCCGAAGAACATGTCAGTAGATCACTGAGTCAAGTGCTCCTACAGACAAGGAGCACGTGTGCGGAGTGTGGACCCCTTAAAATGGCAGATAACCGTATAGATATCAAGAGAGACCGGTAAATCTTCAAAGTTTATGAGACGTTGTTCAGGTAACGAAACAATAGAGTAATTCTCGGCAAGGTGAAAAATTCCTACTGCACTATTCCGGAAGTGATGATATTAATCATATCTTAACAACATTCTCCACCGCGAAAAATCTTCAGTTCCCCTATAACTTATAGGCTACGCCAGGCCTTTCCAACTCAGGTGCTTCCACGGCGCAGGCGAGCACCGGTGTAGCACCAGAGGCAGCTCCACAGGTCTAGCCAGCGTTCAGCTTATGAAAACATTATTAATAACAATTTTGTGAACACATAAACACACCATTTATTCTCTACTTATATTGTGTTTGTGAGCATTTAGAATTTAAGTAGATTGTTAACATCGTTTTGCCGCAACTAATTTACCAATATTTCGTACAATCGATTTGGCAGTAGAAATTCAAAGTACAGCCTCTAAGACAACATCAGACAGAGAAGTCCTGGTTTTACTTTTATTTAAATTCGTAATTGAAAACATCTGTTCGCATATATGAGTTGTCTCGAACATTGGCGTAAGTTTTAAGCAAGTGCGTGAAGTCTGGGAAATTTTTGTGGATGAATGTAATTGTAAAATGAATTCAAATCGCCGGTGTAGTAGTAGTACCTGTACTTTTATCACCTCTGTGTGGAAACATGATGGTGATTTTCAGGACAAAATATGGCGTCATGAGTATTCAAGCTGAGATGCCGTATAATCAATTTCTTTGAATGGGCATTGCATTCATCGTGCAATTTCTGTAACAACGTCTGATGCTATCCGAAGTTTTCGTAAATAGACAAATTTAATGATTTTAATGAAGGAAAATTGTCAACATTTCCGGCTTTAAGTTGATCTTTAAATAATAAATTATGCATTTTGAAAGCCTTAATTCTGTTACACATGGTCCTATTAACTAATTTCTCCCTTGCAACTAAATATTTAAATCATTTAAATAAGACGTTACATCTACCAAGAAAGCGATCCATTGTGCTGTCTGACGCACGCACATGCAGTAACGACATGGGGAAGGAGAGCACCGGGCTGCCGTTGGGTGCTGCGATGGTGCGCACCAGCGCAGAGTTTTTTTTTTTTTTTTTTTTTTTTTAATTTTTTTATTGTCAGCATGCTCCATTACGGAGTAATATTACATGCTTTATTTACAATTATTATGATTTCTATTTTAATGTATACATTGCTTGTTACTGATACTTTAGTACTATACCGTTGTGGCACAAGTTACTGATAACTTAAAATACTATTCATTACTGATACGAGTTACAGATGCTTAAATACTATAAAATTAATGACACTAGTTTCTGTACTTGATACTTTAACTATTGTATAAGTACTGACACAAGTTCTTTAAGTTCTATACAATTAATGACACATGCTACAGATACTTAATACTGTACAATTACTGGCACACGTTACTGATATTTTAAATTTTCTGCATTTGCAGACACAAGTCACTGATGCTTTAAATACTATACACTTAATGCTGCATGTTTCTGATACTTGATACTATAGGCTGCGAATACTGGCACAATTTACTGATACTTAAACCATTATACAATTACACAAGTTACTGATACTTTAATACTATACAACAATTAGTGTCAGAAGTTACTGTTACTTAAAATACTATGCATTTGGTTTAGAGGTTACTATTTAAACATCTAAACATCTATCAATTCTGATTTTCTTAAATAATCTATTTACAATTTACAATTCAATGGTAGATGCAAATTTGTAAAATGCTCTAAGGTGGTTGTTCATCAGTTGGCTATTAGTGGCTGGCCATCTTCCTCCACGATCCTTTATTTCCTTCATTAGTATTGATCTCTCACGTCTTTTGTCCCGGAATTCATAAATTAGATGGTTCACTGTTTGAGGCCCTCTGTTGCATGAACAAGTGGGATCATCTATGATTTTAAATCTATTTAGGTAGAATTTTGTTTTCCCATGACCTGAAATCATCGCAGTTAAAGCCGAAGATGTGGGTAACTTCATTTTTTGCCTTTCTTTTATCGTTGGGATGAAGGATTTAGTGATCGCACCTTTCGTCGTACTCTGCCATCTCTCCTGCCATTTCTGTAAGCCTATTTCGCTTATTCCTGTTACTATTGTAGATTTCGGCACTTTGTTATAGATGAACTCTCCTTCTTGGTCCTCAGCAGCTTCTTTCGCCAATTTATCGGCTAATTCGTTGCCAATAATCCCTATGTGGCTTTTCACCCAGCTGAAACTAACTTTCCATAGGTTCTGCTCTAGAGTTCTAGTGGTGTTTAGGATACTTTCAACAATTGCATTATGTTTGTGGTTGTTGTATATCAAAGACAGTGTTATACTGCTATCTGTAAATACTGATGCAGTTTTCTCTTCATCCGGTATTTCCTGAATTGTCAGAAGTTCCTGCAGTGCTTTCAAGATAGCTATCTGTTCCGCCTGGTTATTAGAGCACCTCTCGCCAAGCCTGAACTTTAGTTGTCGATTCAATGTACCATTTAGGTATATGGCTGCGGCTGCTCCAACTCTCTCACCAATTTTGCTGCCATCTGTATATATATGTAAGGCATATGATGCGGCGTCGTCAGCTTCTTGCGTGCACACTACTTCTGCTGGATGCGCCCAATCCATTGGTTTCAGTGGAGCGTCGTAACGTTCATTTCCATGCATAGCATCGTATAGCTGTACTTTTCCAGCAATAACTATGTCAATAGGTGGTAGTCCTGCTATAACACAGGAAGCATCGTACGAGATGGTCCTATAAGATTTCGTAATCTTTATGTTGAATAGTCTCTGTATTCTCTGGATCTTACGTAAATTCTGCCGGTTTTGCAGTGCTGATCCCCAAACTGGTGCTCCATATGTCAAAACCGGTTCTATAGCGCCTTTGTATATGGTGTACAGTGCTTTACTTCCCAATCCCCATGTGAGCTTGGCTGACCTGGACAGGGAGTGTATAAGTCTGAACCAGCGCAGAGTGCTCGAGTTGGAAAGGCCTGGGCTACGCAGACGGTATATTCAAAGAACGATCCATTTCATTCGAAGATCGGGATCAGTTATAATAACTACAAAATACAACATAGGCCTACATTAATTAGCTAAGAATTGCATACAGTAATACAGGGTATTCATTTCATTTCTTTTTTTTTTCGTTTACCTAGTGTACCCGAACGAATAAACGAAGAACATATTGGATAACGGCCCACAAACCGTGACCAATGAGAGTAGCCCAAAAATGGCCTTGATCGGGAAAGCGTGACCCAAGTGTCTGAGACCCATTATCTATGATCCAAGTATACATTTCATCGAAATGAATAAAGTGTTGTGTCTTATTTCTGTTTCAAGTGTTGGCAGCATTAATGATGTCACACTTCCCTAAGAGTTTCATGACCATTGTCATTGTTATTATTGCCTGGCAACTGACTTTTGTTTGATAATAATTATTCTTCAAATTTCAGAATGTGGGATGCAGAACGCGCAAATGCCAAATTTTGTGTTTTGTTACACAAATTTAGGAAAGCGATATTAAGAATGCTTCAAGATGCTTATGGGAAACAGCAACATATGAAAGAGCCCAATTTTATGCCTGGCATAAACGATTTATCAAAGACATCTCTGTAAATGCGACGAGAGCTGAGACTTGTTTCAGAAAATGGTTTTCAGGAATTCTACCAGATGCACGTTGGCAGCAATGTGTCACTGCTAAAGCTCTGTCCACAATGCGCAGTCGGCAGTTGTTAGTCGGTAGACGGTAGTTTGTATAATAGTCGAAGTATAACGTGTGGTGAGCAATGGACGCCATTCACAATGTGCAGTTGCAGACGACACAGGCAATCGGCAGTTGGTAGACAGTAGTCGGCAGACGAGAAATTCATCTCTGACTACGAACTGAACGACTGCAAGTAACATATTACGAGATTGAAAATTATTTACTAGTGCAAATACACAGATTAGCATACTACGAGAAAGCAAGATGTGATTATAACATATATTATCCAATTATAAAGCGATTCCTCCACCTTTTTTATTCTGTAAAATGTTTCCCTAACCTCAATGTCGACAGCATATTGTAGACGACTCGAGTGCTGCTCCCAAGCGGCCGATTGCAACTGCAAACTGCCGACTACCGACTGCGCATTGTGGATAGAGCTTAAAGGGAACTATTTTGAAGGAAATGTTGTGTAAATGAAGGTACGTAAACTTATTTCGGTATTATTTACACATTTCGGACACTTTTTTGGGGACGCCACTTTTTGGTATAGTGGACAGAAGTTTCACCCACTACCCCCTTGATCTGGAAACCTCCTGTGTTTGTAAATTCCTCTTTATGCAGTCCCGTGCAAAGGCGCTAATTGCTCACGCACGAGCCAAGGACGTTTTTATTTATGAAACATAATTTAGCGGAGGGGAGTTAACAGGAAATGGGGATTACAATATCAGCATACGGGTTGTTGTGACAGCATGCTAGGGAATGAAGAGAGAAATTCTGATGTAACGGTCGCCACGCGCCACACCAGGTGGTGCATTCTGCGGTTCAACCAGTTCCTTTTATCCGATTTGAATTAACTTGAACAGCAGCAGAATATTTACACCTTCCCTCTCAACTTCCAAACCACAATTCAAAAATTGAATTAAGATAAAATTAGGTAAACTGATGTAACTAAGTGCCAGTATGCTTTTGTATAATCTTAATCTATATTAATAAAAGGAAGTGTCTGTCCTCCGTCTGTCCTTCTGTCTGTCCGCGATGCCCAGCGAAATCTACTGAACGCAGAGATCTGAAATTTTATACATATGCGGACTAAAGGGTCGGAATGTGCACCTCGAAGCCGGAATTTTAATTTTCGCTTTAGTTCGTGAGTTATGAGTGAAAAACGGGCAGAAAACGTGTATTTTTTGCGATTTCGAAGCATTAGTTTCAGTAATATATTTCAATGTTAAATCAATTACAGCTGGCTTTGGCTATTTTTGTCATCATACCTCATAGCCTACCTTGGAAATAAAAGCATCGCGATCGCTTGATTTTGTAAGTCCATCGTGGACGATTCATTTGTTTAGAGTGTCAAGGCCCGCAGATATATGAAATTTTCAACCTATACGTAAGAAGGATATCAACATAGGCTTCATTATGGTCAAACATTGTTCGATTTGAACGAAACTCACTATACAGGGGTTTCCTGAGCCAAGGAACTGGAACCAGAGGTCGCTTTTTCTACCAGGGGAGGCTACCTAATCGTGGAATACACTCCACGTGATTTAGGTGTTAATAAATATAATGATTTAACTATTAGCACTAAAGTTTTGAAATAATTATCGCGGGGGAAGCCGCGGGCACATGTTATCTTTTAATAATAAAAGGACGTGTTTGTCTGTCTGTCCGCGATGCCCAGCGAAATCTACTGAGCGCAGAGATCTGAAATTTTAAACATAGATGGACTGAAAGGTGGGCGAATGCACCTCGAAGCCGGATTTTTAATTTTAGCTTTCGTTCGCGAGTTATGAGTGAAAAACCGGCAGAAAACGTGATTTTAGCGCTGTCGAAGCATCAGATTTCAGTAATACATTTCAATGTCAAATCAATTGCATTTGGCTTTGGCTATTTTTGTCATACCGTGGAAATAAAAGCATCGCGATCGCTTGAATGTTGTAAGACCACGCTGGTGCATTTGTTTAGAATGTCAAGGCCCATAGACATACGAAATCTTCAACCTACACGGAAGAGGGATAATCAACATAGACCTAAATATGATTAAACATTGTTCGATTTGGACGAAACTCACTATACAGGGATTTTCTGGGTCAAGGAACTCGAATCTGAGATCGCTTTTGCCAGGCGACGCTATCTAATCGTGGTAAGTAGTCCACGTGGTTTAGGCGTTAATAAATATAATGTTTTAACTATTATGCTCTTAATTTTTAATTTTTGAAATAATTATCGCGGGCGAAGCCGCGGGCACATGCTAGTCAGTTATAATTGCAATAAGTTTTTTTTTAAATGATTTCCGAGGTAAGCTCCAGATTCATTCATTAAGTAGAGCTTCAGGGAGAACTAAGGTCTAGTTTTTTAATCAGCTTTAAATCGTCTAGCATCAGCAGAACTATACAGCTTTGTGATATATTGACAATCGCACACTCACATAAAAATACAAAAAAGATATGTCAAATTGTGCCTGGAACAACCAAAATATGAGTCCAAGACGTTACCATCTCAGCTACCTCGCTCAATTTAACGATCTACTTTCATAAACGTATGTGAAGGAATAATGTTATTTGTCATAGCTAACTGTATTGCAATTTCCAAAGCCGTTGAATAGGTACTGTAAAACAATATGTTTTCACGATAACTAATTTGCATTTGATAAATGCTTTCTAATATATTACCATAAAATAGGCACTAAATTGGGCTTTACTCCGGTACCGGTCAGCCGATTTTGTCCAATATAAATATGGTTCTTCCCATGGACGTTATAAATGCGTATACCAAGTTTCATGAAAATCCCATAAAGCGTATTTGAGTTATCGCGCGTACAGACACACGGATAGATGGACAGACATTTTCCCTTCCCCACACAATCTCATAAAGTACCATACTGGCACTTAATAAACTGACAAAACAAAGTGCCAAATGGAGTTAAGAGGCATTACTTAATAAACTATTGAATTTTAGACCACGGGCTCTTGAGAAAGTTTGATCAGCATATGTGAAAGAATAAGTGTTGGGTGATCAGATCTACATACGCGAAAAAGAGGTACGCAGGGTGGAAAAATGAGGATAATGAAGAAAAAATAAGGTCAGGCCTAATGGATGCTGTGAAGAAATGGATATACCGTAACACAGCTATTGAGTTTAGAAGCGCCAAAATATCTAATAACATCAATAATCATTTAATTAAACATTTTAAACAATCTCAAATGAAGATTATGTATAAAATTTCAGATCTCTGCGTTCAGTATATTTCGCTGGACATCGCGGACAGACAGACAGACGCTTCCTTTTATTAATAGAGAAGTTTTAAAAGAATTCTGCAGTGAAAAAATCACTGCAAGCTATATTCTGTAAAAATGTTGTCTTATATTCTCTGGCACTAAGTGAATTGGCACAGTAACGAGGTTTCTTATGTATTTTATATGGGAGAAGACGCGTTCGCTTTCATTTATTGGGGCAGTGCGAGGGTGGCACTGAAAAGAGGAGCATTATATCGAGGGCTGACTGTATAAATTTTGTTCAGTTGAAGGGTAGAAAATTAAAAAAAAAAAAAAAAAATTGAGAAAACAAGGACAAAGTTGCACTCAATTGATAAAACGTGTGAATACTGTGCCACTTTACACAAACTAAACATTGTTCTGAAGCAGACAAAGTGGTTCTTTTTTGCAATGAAAAAGAAAAACTGATTTTTGAGCAAAACTGTCATTTTCAACATGAATGCATACCTTACATAGTATAAATTTTCTGGCAGGTAATTGTATCTTGCACAAACTTGTTTTAAGTCAATATTTAACCTGAGGCTGTGACACCTGAACACACACCTTATTTATTGATAGATCCCTCAAACTATGTAAATGTAGTGAAGTGAAGTGATATATGTAAATGCTTAGCATGTGATGAAACTTTCGATTATTTAATTAAAAACAGAAACTCATCACCACTCATAATAATAATGCATATCTTTCTTTGTGCATGCCATTGTCTTCTTTGGCTTACTGTCATTCTTTTCATAATTAAACATTGTGCTAATTACATACATTGCCCTATTATTATAAGGTAATTTTCACGAGCATGTTAGCAGAAAAATATTAGTCCTCAATTTAGAAACTGTAATCTCATATTATAATAATCACATCAGTACGTTTCAACACTTTCTCTGTTCTATTACCTAGAGAATCTTTGACCGTGATTATAATTTTAAAATACTGAGACCACTTTAAAATTGTGTAGATCTGTATTGAATTATGTACGAAGTATACAGTTCTACCCTTAAACTAATGTTGAAATTAATAGTAGGCCGAGTACACAGTATCTAGGTTTGAGGTATATGTCAATAAATAAGGTGTCACAGCCTCAGGTTAAATATTGACTTAAGACAACATAGTGCATGATAAACTAACTGAAATAAAATTTATACAAAAAAGATTTCTAACGTTTTAAGCTTTAATGTTACCTCAGGCAAATATACTTTATTTTCATATGATCCATGGATCAATACTGCATAAATATGTGAATTGTACACATTGCATTAATATAAATTTAACATTTTTACACATTTACAGTGGATCTCAAAAACTTCAAAACTCATCAGTTTTTATTCACCTGAAGAAGATCCACAGGAGGGTTGAAACGTTGTGACATATGTTTGAAGTTTTTGAGATCCATTGTAAATGTGTTCTTTTTATTTCAAGTATCTATAGACAATGGAAAAAGGACTATTTATGAATATTAACATTTTTGTCACTAAAATGTTGTATCATTTTTATACAGGCTGATACTTATATTATATTATATTAATATAAATTTAATATTTTTGTCACTTTATAATTTTGTATCATTTTTATACAGGCTGATATTTTTCATGTATTTTAAAACGAACATACATAGAAAAATCTGGTAAGAATAATCTACATTCTATTTGAGTATAAAAGAAAATAAGCAATGTTAAATAACAACAGGGCTTAAATGCTTTCTTATGGCTGCAAATCCATTAAATAGATTTGCTATAGAATATCAAGTGTAAATGTACATTTTAGTTAAAGTTAAATAAAATTAATTGTATACTGTAAATACAGATTTTATCTTTCAGCAAACATCCCAAATTTTTTGAAGTGTCATGTTGATTGCCACAGTACTATAAAACTACAGGTTGGCATTTTATAAAATTTGTTCAACATTGATTGAACAAATTGAATTTTTTTCCTACTACTTAGCCACAAAGAGTGGTGTAGTTGAAGATATATGAAGGTATATCTGTAAATCCTCTGCTTATTTTTAATCATTTTCTGCCTTCTGTTTCATTGCGAATCTCTATTATTTTTTGTTTGTTTGTTTGTTTGTTTGTTTTTTATTTTTTTTTATTGAACAATACAGCTATTGACTTCAGATGGGCGTTATGTTAGTAAATTCAAATGGTTGGATCAATTTAAGTCTCAGCAGGCCTGATTTATAAATGGGTAGACTGGGCAAACCTAGAAAGGGCTGCAGGAGTAATTTTTTTTATATTTTAAACACTTGTACTATATAACAAAATAATATATCTCAGGACTTTAGGGCATTGTGGTTTTACAATGATCACGAAAAAAAGCCATCCAATGCAAAGACAAAATCCAGGGGAAAAAATTGTCAAATAAACTTTATGTCAATTGAATTTAAAAGAAACTTGAAACAATGAAAAAATGTTAGATTGAGTTTTATATTCTCATTGTAAAGTGGAAATAAGGGAATAACATTTTTTTTTGTTCTAAAAATGTTGGTTTTTGATATACCATAATACATATTTTAAAGGACATTAAATATAATTTAGCATATGTTTTAAAATTATCAAACATATTCAACAGATTTGTAATGAAATGATTACAATAGCAATCATGCATATTTTGCCAAAATGTAATTTTATTTTTGAAAAAAAAAAGTTTAATTCTGTTGTGTAGCCTAGGTAGAGACTGGATTACTCGCAATATTTAAATGCTATTGGAATACTATTGGTTGATATTTGGGTAAAACCAAAACTTAACAATTTGGTGGGTGGGGATGGTTGGGGAGTGTAAAGTAAGTAAGTAAAGTAAAGTTTAAAAAAAAATAGAAGGGGCGGTTATACAAAGCTTTGCCCAGGGTGCAAAGTACCTGAATCTCAGAAATATATGAAGACAATGGCTGCAAAATCACTGTGTTGCTAAAGTGACCAAGTGAAAAAAGTTCTGGATATACATCAGAAGAACATTCTGGAATATTTTTTATTTAGAAAGCTGGAATCAGCTCCTGAAGATGATTTTACTGACAAACAGAAAAATGGTTAAAATTTGATGTTGAATACTGACACAGACATCATCGACGTTTTAACGAGACAAAAGAGGAATGCACACTTAGAATGTGAAAATAATTTAAACAAAATGTGAAGTCCATAACTTGTTTACATATTGCTTGTCTTTAGCACTCAAGTTTCTGCTTCTTGCAGCAGAGACAAAGCATTTGGAAGATTTAAGTCTGACTGCTTAATTTAAGGAAAGCGACATAATTTTAAAATTAGATATTATGAACAACAAATTCCTTTCGGAAAAATGATCTTGGTACCCCCCAAATTGAACTTTGAGACATAATATAAATAATTAAACTAACGATATTTAAAATAACATTAATCTCTAAAAGTACTTCATTAATTATGCAAAGAGATTTATGTGTTTTGTGAACAAACAAAGTTAAAGAATGGATAACATATAACATGGACAGACAGGTAAAACATTTGACAATCACATACATTAAACATAACATGCCATAACAAAAGTCAGTTTGAAGTGCACTAGTTCAAGAAGCTGCCAGACAGTCTGTGAAAGAAGAAAAATTTCTGAGTGGTCAGTGGCATTTATCATAGGTAATCTCCCGAGAGTTTACAAGTTTATTGATAGTTTCGCGACTGCGCTGATGAATCTCGTCAACTCGAGTTGGATTTATTAAGACTATTCCATGAATAAAAATGTAACTAATTATACAAATAATAGTTACTTGCATGCTTTGTTATATAAAAACAAAACTAACAGATGCGAGATCACAGCATACTATGAATCAACCATCCATGAACCGATTCAAGTTACCAAGTTGTGACCAGTGCTACCGATGGTGCATAATATAAGACGTAGTTAATTTAATTCAGGTATGCTAACAGCAAAACAGAATAAAAGCACACGAACTGGCTTGCACTGAATAAAAATTGTGTTTTTAATCAATATACATTTATATTATTTCAATTTCAAAACAAGTTATGTTGTATAAAATAATCTGTTTTCTTGCTGCTTAATGGCAGCATGTGACGTATTAATCACTGCACACTGATGCTTACATGTCCAGTAACGAGCTGACAATTTTATCTCATAAAATCCAATCCTCATATTAATAGCAAGCATTTTATAAGATATAAGATCATGATTGGTCTATATCCGAGGAACTGACCATAGGCCATAGGCATAATAATAATAATAAATACCTAGAGTATAATTTTATTTTAATTCAATCCAATTATGCTGCATTTTACAGGCCTGACACTCTTGTATAAACTTTACGTAAATGATAAAGATGGCCGATATCTGCAACAGCCGATTGTTCGGTAGATATTTTGAGATAGAATTTTGAGGTTATGCATCCATTCCTAAGGCAATTTGTTATGAAACACAGTCAGCTGTTTTGCGGCATTGTTAACAAGGGTCTTATTTTTTAAATTTTACTTATGATTACAGTTTTCTGAAATGTATTTAATGAAATATTGAAACTAGATTTTTTCATGGCAGACGACACTTGTTTGGTACTTGGATAGATGGCGACACTGGCAAAATGCACACACATTCCTCCATTACTGCCACGGGCAAGAAATGTCATCACGAGATCACATGTATTGATGATGTTTCACATTCACACATAGTGTAAATCTTAGCAGTGTCAGGGATTATTAGTGACATGGATTAAGAAGAACTTGCATGGTGAACAACAAAACATTAAACATAATGATCAGCTTGTAAATAAGGCTGCTAATGTATTTAAAATAAAATAAAAAAGTATTTACTGAAATTATTTGACAACAAATCGTACTGTCAGCTAAAAATCTGAGTGAAAATACCACTGACTTAAAGTGCTTGTAAACAAAAAAATATATTTACATGCAAAGAAACACACATATTCCTACTTTCATTCAACAGCTTATTGCCTTTATTAATTTTGGGTTTAATTTTGTCTCAACTTTTGTTAATTTAATTTTAAATTATTGCGTTTCTATACGTTTGTTAGTGGCCTACTGTTGAAAACAACATGGTGTAGCAAGTAGTAAGATTAAGCCTTTATTTTACTGACATTCAACTAGACTGCAGAGTTACCTTAAATGTAAATCATGAGCATGAAAATTTCTAGCATCCTTGGCTTTATAATATTCATAATAGCGGGGAGACTGAACACAGCTGAAAAGAATCAATTGTGATATGACCACAGGATAGTGATTTTTAACTTCATTTCTTGGTGTGCAACTATCATCCACAAAATGGCTTGCCCTTGTCAGTCAAGTATGACAAAATGTATGAACTGCTAACATACGAGGCTCATCCATAAACTAAGTTTCCCTGGGGCTGTTTACAGAAACAAAACAAAATTTCAAGGAAATATTTATTGCAACAGACACAGCTAGTGTTCAGCTATTTTTCAACATATTTGCCACCGGAATTGAAAAATTTATCATAATGTCGAACCAATTCTTCAACAATTTTGTCCTAGAAGTCTGCCGCCAGGGATTTGAATCACTGTGTGACAAACACCTCTGCCTCTCTGTCATTCCCTGTCATTTCTTTAGGTGTAGGAAAAGATGGAAATCATTGAGAGCGAAGTCCAGGCTTTAGGGTGGATGTTTAAACACCTCCTAGCAAGACTCCTGCAGAAGTTCGGCTGGGAGGTGTTTAAACATCTACCCTAAAGCCCAGACCACACTCCCAGTGATTTCCATCTTTTCTTACACCTCACGAAATGAAAAAGAATGACAGAGAGGCGAAGCTGGTTGGTTCAAATCCCTGGCGGCAGACTTCTACGACACAGATGTTCAAAAGTTGGTCCCACGTTATGACAAATGTCTCAATTCTGGTGGGGAGTACGTTGATAAATAGCTGAACACTGGCTGTTTCTGTTGCAATAACTATTTAAGTTACTTGAAATTATGGTTTGTTTCTGTAAATGGACCCAGGGAAACTTACTTTGGGACAGCTCTCGTATTATTGTGCACACTAGTGGTGCTGAATTAATTTTCAAATTTCTTTTGTAATCCTAAATGACAAACAATCACAAATAATGTGTCACACTTAGATAAGGGGAGATATCATGGCAATCTTCATAGTGAAAGATGTTAAAAAAATAAATGATCATGGCAGAACTACAAGTGCAAATCAAACTTGACTGTTACTCTCTCATATAGTATCATGAGGTGAATGATATTTTTAATGTTCACAAGTTTGTATTTGTAATTGGTAGTGTTGTATGAAAGTGTGATTGATGCTCTTGTATGACACTTGATGTTCATGCTTGACACTCAATGGGAACTCTGCACAGCTATTATATTAATTATGAGTTGAGAAATAATTATAAATGAACTAAGCTGGGAGCTAATATTCTGAAAGAGAGGCAAATATGAATTAAAATGTGAAATGAAGACTTGGACGAACACAAAGAATAAGAAAATTAGCTACAATACACATCAGTCTTGACAAACCAGATTTTGCTGCAGTAAGTGGGTGATGGTAGAATGTCATTTAAAGGTGTACACTGTACACCTGTTCTCAAGTTTAATTGCATTACAAGAGTAATGAGATTTTATGGACAATTAATTGATCAATATATTTAGATAAATGAATATGTGTAAGAGGGATCGTAGCAAACCATATTACGTCCAAAGAAACAAAATTTTACAGGAGAGCCCACAAATAAATTACGCCTAAATTATGCGAGGTATTTAAAAATTAAGTCATAAAACTGTAATTACATATTTCAAATTTAATAGTATGACAAACGATTTTTTTTTTTTTAACCCAAGCGTCTAGTTTTACCTACCACGTATTGTATATGATATTTGCTACAGTGAACAGCTTTATTTCTGAGAAAAAATACAGTTCAAGGTTTGTTCCACAATAGACTACTGTAGTGATGACGCACAATTGTGAGGCACACTAATTAGTGATTTTTGTTATCGGGTTCAACCTAAAACTAAATTCCATCCCTGAAGAGACAAGGCCTACCACCCAACCACTGCATCATCTACCATAGGCAGATGACAGTATTGGGGAGCATGTGGTCAGCATACCCATGGCCATTAATGGTGGTTTCCATGACTGGAGCTGTTATTCTGTATCAAGTAGCTTCTCAGTTTGTATCACGAGGCTGAGTGTACCCCGTTCCAGATCTCCCTACCTCAGAAAAATTCGAGGAGGTACCGGGGATTGAACCCAGGCCTACAGATATGAAGCCAGCAACACTAAGCATGAGACCACGCAGGTGGTTTTCACAACCTACTGCCCTTAAATCTATTCTAAGATGGAGATATGCATTCATGAACTATAGAATATTGACTCTGTTGAAAGATTATATAACGGTTTCTACGATTAACATCCTGGTGAGTAGGATGATTGATTCCCAGCTTTCAGCAGCTATCTCCACTGTCATCTTCTGGGAGAAGTGAGCTGGACTTGGGAAAAATTCCGTGTTATGCAGAAGAGAAAGGATATGCCAGTTGGGATGGGGACCAATAAGAAAATCGAAAAGTGGATTAAACAGAGAGCTCTGATTGGTTGAAAAGGAAAAATTGAATATAATAGTAGTATGAAATGTGAAATTGGCCCTTATCATGGCCATTCCCCTATTTGGGAGTGAGAGAGGCCAATACTGAGAGCTCGGAATCAATCCTCATACTCCCCAGTTGGAAACCCAAGAAAACATTACAGATTCTCAACACCGGGACAGTTTCAGGGTTAATTTGAGCGAGCCTGAGAAAATCAATTTGAACTGACCAAGAACTGATCTGTCAACCTGGGCAGTAAGTAAGCAACCTGCTTATTGCTGTTATGAAGCAAGGCAGAGTACTCAAATTATTTCTTTCAACCGAGTGAAACATTTGATCAAAAACCAATTTTTAACAAAAAAATAATTGTGCACAGTCATATTTATGTACCTAACATATGTAAGTTTATTATTAAAATATTTATAATAAAATCAATTCTACCATCAATAACTATACTGCAGCAGTATGTTAAAGGAGGTTTGTCAAGTCTATTCTAACAGCTTGAGGGAGACTAAGACTCTCTCACCGCTGTCGCTGGCTAGGAGATGATGATGTCGGTTCCAGTGGTGGCACTGCGGCCTCCTCAAAGAGCCGTTTCAATCGTTGAATATCATCAGGGAACAAGGGAGGGCGCCACCGCCTGTGAGCACTGAAAAGTCCCATCCACACTACTGCTCAGAGATGTATTGATTACTTTATCTCTCATGGTTGTTTAATTTTCACTGTATGGTTACAAATATTTTAACACATTCTTATGAAACTTTAAAATTCAGCACAATCCTGATTCTTTCCAACTTCAATTAACTGAAAGGTGGGTTAAGTTTCATTACTGAAACACATTTTAGAACATGCAGCATTTATTACTGATTGACATTTCATATCAAAATGTTATATTATTATTATTATTATTATTATTATTATTATTATTATTATTATTATCATTATCATTATTGTCATTATTATTTTTATTATTATTATTATTATTATTATTATTATTATTATTATTATTACTGTATGATTATTATTGAATTTCCAAATGTATAGAACCTACTTTACCAACTGGCATATTAGGGTTATTATAATGCATTACATTACATAACTTATGCACATCACAATTGAGCAAATACATTATGAATGAAATTTGCAAATCTTTATATCTCAGCTTATAAGAAGAGACAATAGTTGGTGTAAAAAAATCAAAATTAAAAAAATAAATAAATACAATATTAAAAGGTGCCTAACAGAATGCCTTTCCTCTTTACATTTACAATCTGCAGAGCTAGAAATTTTCAACCTATGTAAGTATTCACCTAATTCCCCATGTTAAGAATTGAGTCATAATATAGTTTGGAATCAAAAGAGTACAATCTATTCTATCTTGCGCTCTAGAGAAAACAAATTTTAAACAAAATTTTATATTAATACTGTAGTATAATGTTATATTATTAATTACTGAAATGCAATTGCAAAACAGTACAGTGACAGAAGGGTTATGAAAAAAGTCCTGTATCAAAAATTATCTGCAGGAAGGTCTGGGTTATTGAAAAAGAGTAACATAAAGTAAAGTAAAGTGAGATACAGACTGTGCCCTTCAGGTTCCAGGAGGTTGAGGCTCCCAGATTGATAGACATTCAGCACATGAAAGAAAAGCCGGGAATTGAACCTGGATCACCAACCCCTCCATGGTGGCAGACTTGTTGTCATAAATTATGAGGTCAAGCAGTAAACTCAAACACATAACTATTTAAAAAAACCTTCACGCTGTGAGGAGAGTAAAAACAAATTATCAAATTATACTTGGCTATGGTATTGAAATATAAACTATTTCAAATTGGATAGAATCAGAATCTAATTGGAAAATAATGAAAATATTATAAATGAGAAACGTAATTGGGTCTTTCATTTATGGTTTACCAATAAAAGGGCTCAATTATTCACAAAATGAGACACATAACAGAAACAAAATTTTACAAAAAAATTCATAATATGCAGTACGTATGAGAGAGCAATTTGTTAATTTTCAAAAGATTTAGTTGCATAAAGGATTTATAAACACCATAAATATGTTTTCTTGAGATACCTGCAAACAGGTTAATGAATTCTCAAAAACAATCACTATCGTGAATTACCTCTTCCTCTTTATTTTTAATGAGTAAGGTTCTATGGTAGGTATAATTCATGTTAAGAAATTTTAGCCTTAACATTAACCCAACTTTGTATTTAAAAATAATGTTTTACAATAAATCATTTTAATACATCTTTTATTACTGTAAGTCTTTCAAAATATTTAAAACTGCTTATGAAGTTATCTCCACAGGAGTAACAAAATATATGGGAAATTAATGGTATAACACAGTTAAAGTCATGTGATAAAACATACTTTATGTAATAAAATTAATTAAGCACTAGCCAAAAACTTTTGATACTATATTTCTAATACTTCTATTACTTCTATAAATGTAATAAAATAGTTGTAACCATTAATTCCTATCCATCAGTAGCAACAATGTTAGTTTAACTACATGAGGCAATATGTAATCGATACATCTCAATTGCTTACAAACACACAGACTCCCAAGCCACTCTATTGTAAGATACCAAACTACATGCTATTCTAGCATAATATTATAACACAAAAAACTGGAAGGGGATTTCATGTCTGGTAATATATTTAAATATTTATATTACCATAAATTATATGTGACATAGATAAAGCACCATTTTATAAACTTTCTTGAACACAATTAGTAGATCTATCAACATGTATATCAGAGAAATTTACTAATGAAATACATGTAAGATATATTAATTGTATTATCTCTTTTTGGGAGTCAGTTGCTAAAGATAGCTGCTTAATGCAGTTGAAAGTGCTCCTAGGTAATTTACATTGCCTAATCATAACAGTGAGTGTCAAGTAAAAAAAGTTAAATAGTTTAACCAAGTTAACAAAATTTATCAAATTATTAATAAATAAAAAATATTACAAGGTCAGCAAATTCAAAGTGAATCAACACAATCTGAAAATCCTAATTTTATTTTAATATAAATATTAAAAGAGACAACAGGGGTAAAATGTCCATGAATTGTCAACTTTACTATTATAACATAATTTGCTTTTAGTACGTATAATTCTACTTCAATATCCCTTCCAGATTTTTATAATCTTGAACCAACATAAAACAATAATACTGAATTGGATTTATATATGTTCTATTTTCAAAGAACACACAAAACTTACCTCCATGTAAAGAAAACACATATGTAGAAAAAAGGGGCAATTTTTTAAAAAAATACATCATATTTACCATTACTTTCTCTAGTCTTGCAAAGTGTGTCTTAACACTGTGATTTACAAGAGATTCAAGAAAAATAATTAATTTTATCATGAATTCCTATTCCTAATTCACATTTAAAACAGTCTTATCAGACAACTTCTACAATTACGGATTTTAACTTATTCAAAAATAAATTTTGTATATGCAAAATTAGAAAAATGTTTTGATTCATAGGATTAAACTATAATAAGCTGCAAAATACGGGCACAGCGTTCTATCAAGAAAACTAGTTAATCCTTCCAGAACTTTCCAGAAAGATAACCCTTTCCTTGATCAATAGAAAATTAGAAGAAATGAGATAATTTTTTTTTCAATCAATGAAATTAAACCAAAATGAAATGTCTAAGTCATTAAGTATGTAAGTAAATAAATAAAAAACTTAATTAATTAATTAATTAAAGAAATAAAATAAGTACAATAAATAATTATATACTGAAGTTGCAGGTTTACTAAGGCCAAAATTGTATTAACAAAAGAAACATACTTTCCAAATTTGAATATGACATTCAGTAATTTTCTGCAAGACTAAGGGAGTTCCTTTCATGAAAAATGTTAACTCCTAACGGGCCTTGCAAATCAGAAAATAAGCTTTATAATGCTGGCTTGCACAACTACAGGATCCACATTTTTTAAACAAAACTTGTATGTGCAGCAATGTAATAATAGTAAACACTGATGCAGCACTCAGAATATATTACGTACAAAATTCTTCGACAACACCCATAACATTATTCTTATAAATGTACACATAAGACTAACTACTTATACTGTCTACAATTTCTACCAAGTGAATACAGAAAATAATCCTACCTTCTGTGTTGCACGTGAGGAGATTCTGAATCACTAAGGTCTATATCACTGTCCACATGCATGCGATCACCCCATGTGGCTTTCAAGTACGACACCCTTCGTACCAGCCTTTCTTCCTCCGCTGTAATGAATGAAACATCATTTTCTTAAGCTGCACAACATTGACTGCTAACTTACCTAATTAGTAAAATAAAGCATCACCAACGTAGCCTCGGAGGCACTTAGGGTTCCAGGAGATAAGGCTCCCAGTTTTTGGCATTAGGTACATGAAGGTTGTACCGGCTGCCTTTATCCACAGGATTTGCTCCTGGTACTCAATTTCTGTTAGAGACTGAATCAAGCCCAGGGCCATAGTGTCACTAGAAAAAATAGGCCAATGACCTCACTGTGGATCACAAACCAGCAACCTTCTGGTATGTAAGCACCGTGGCTCAATCAGCTCAGCTACGGTGTACCCCAACATATTTTGTTGTTGCATTCAAATGAACAAATAAAATTTACAAAAATGTACTTCTTTGAAGATCACTAGCTAATCAGTCAAAAACTTGGCTTAAGGTATTACACTTAGCCATTTGTTACTAATGATGGAAAATCTGGTCATTATGGTAATCTGACTTGACAAACTACTACTGCCTCAGCTTCATGTACAACACACATGTACAAATCCCCTCAACATGAATAGTGTGGAAACCGCTTCTTAGAGACTCTATTTCTGCCATGTGGTTCACTGACCCACAGCTCGTTTTAATAACCCTATTACACACAACAGCAGGGTCAAAACTTCGGTCCTGAAGCATTTTCAACATCCCTCATACTTCCCTAACACAAAGATATTATTTTGCATTAATTAATAATTATTCAATATACAGACCTCAACTTCTACTTATAAATTTAATTTCTTATCAATATTAAGAAATACAGTAGAACCCCGTCAGTCCGACTTCTAATGGTTTGACTCCCACTTAGTCCAATATGATGCCATCAATACCACGAATGTCAACCATGTGCTATCCAGATTGTTTTATGATAATACTGCGTGTTTACAAACAGTTTATGGTTGTGTATTGATATCTCTGAGTTTTGAAAAATAGTTTTCAGTGCTGTTTATAATTATGTATAATTATTAGGCATGTTTATTTCATAATATGTAATACAGTACATTAACAACATTTTCAACTATGTAAAACATTATCTTTGTATCATGTTTTTACGTAAATAAAAGTGTTCCTCTGATAATCCGATTTTCTGAGTTCCAACCATGCTCTCAGTTCCATTAGGATCGGATTAGTGGGGTTCTATTGTAAAGTAAATATTTTATTTAACAACAGTAAAACTATATAAAATGAACTCATTCATTACGCACTATTTAAGAAGGAAGTACTTGAAACTCTTCTGCTCTAATGCAGATATTAACAGTAAGACTGAAACCATATGAACAAACAAATAAACAACAGTTTCATTATTCAGATGGAGCTTTAGTGATGTGAAGAAATGAAGGTTAGTGAACATGCCTAAGAAAAATCCCAAATTCCACTTCCAATTTGAAAGAAGTTAGGAGAATATTAATTGGGAATTGAACCACAACCAGTATTAGAAAATGCATTAATAATCACTTCTCTTTCATTTTTTATATCACAAACACAACATAAATTAAAATGTCACCATTTATCAGATAAGTCAAGGAAAATGAGAGAGAATAATGCGCAACAAATTTCACTTCATTACAGTTTAATGAAGATATGTTTTTCTCTTATCTGTACTTTATCAGTTAATGTAATTCATGACAAGAAATCACCAAGCTATTCTAGTGTGTTTCTTTAAAAAAAAAACTGCTGCTATGTTCTGCTGCCTAGTTTTAAATTTAATTAAAATTAGAGTTTTTATTAATTACTAAATTGTTTTGTTCAATAATATAAAGAAAAATCACACACTTCTTAAAACAAAACATATGACAATATCTGCAGTGGCAGACTAAAAGTATTCATCGAGTGAAAAGAAAGAGTCGTAGAAACATACCTCACTTCGAGAGTATAATATGAACCTATAAAAGTCAATATTCTTCATAAAATCAACTGAAAATTATACATTTTGGAGAAATAAAACTTGGAATTGTATCCAATGATAAAGTTAGTTGCACATATCGGCTCTTCCTAATATATGACTGCTAATAGTCAGGAAAGCTTTTTTACACTGACATCCCACTAATCTTCAAATAATTTCATTAGATGCAATTCCTGATGTTATGCAAGTAGTGCTTCTGAATAACATAATTAATTCAAACTATTAAAAAATAATATAATATAAACAATAACACTTATTTATAATAGTGGATAAAACAATCTTTTACAACACACAACGTTTCAACCTGCCCTGAAACGTTGTGTGTTGTAAAAGATTGTTTTATCCACTATTATAAATAAGTGTCATTGCTTATATTATATTATTTTTTAATAAAAGTATAGTGGAAAGAATAGGACCGTAAATTATTTTCAATTGGATATAATTCAAACTAATTCTATGTTCAAAATCAAGGAAGTAATAAAATTAACTACTGACCCTACAATATTCTATTATACTAGTTCAATAACCAGTCAAACCACTATCTACCTTTTACATACTGACGCTAGCTATAGAAGTTATTAAAATCAAAATTATCTATAAGATGCTCATTTGAGGGGGCACACAGACAAGAAAATACATTTTAATCTAAATGAAAACTAACAAAAATAATGATACTATGTGCTACAATTATTATATATCACATATTATACAATTCAAAGAAACACCTAAACACAATATACTTACAAATATCTGGATTTTTCTGACGTCGAACGACACTTGAAGTATCAGGGGATGATGCAGAGACAACATTGCTACTTTCACTAGGAATTGTACTAACAGGAACTGAAACAGATGAGGGGACAAGCACAACATGCCACATCAATGCAGGAACAACACATCTCCAAAGCTAGACGCAACACGCTCTAGGAATGGATTAGCACCAGGATTAGGATTTTTAGGTGCAACTTCCATATGGAAAAAGGAGAAAGGTGCTAAAAAACAGGCAAAATAGGGGGTAGGAAAAGGTGCTACAAAACTCATTATGTAACGAACTTATGTTCACAAACAACAGGGTACTGTCTAATTCCAGTGAAATTAAAAAGAAACATGGAATATTTAGTAATTATTTTCATTGTTGCAGGTGTGCTTCCAGTCCTGCATTTGCTGAAAGCAGACAGGTTCAGAGGCGTAAGGGGGGGGGTTATATCTCCTTTTAAAAATCTGCTTATAAATTACTTAATATGAGTTTAAAGCGTGGGAAACCTAAAACTCGTTATTGTGCATCTTAATTTTTAAAATTTTCCGGGGGAGGACCCCCGAACCCCCCTCTCCATGGGGGGATTCCATACCCCCCATATGATCGGCCTGGTTACGCCTATGGACAGGTTCAATATTCCCATGTTCACTGCAAGCTGATGAAAAGATCTTTGAAAGTTACTTCAGATCTTAGATATTAGTATGAAATAAAGAGAATTATATAATGAAAAGCAATGAGTCTCAAAAGTCTTATGCCTGTTGCTCAAGGTCAAATTTTTCGTTAAATTTATTGCACATCTATCACTTTGCACCAAATTTGTATTGCTAATGGTCAAATTTTCCTTTGGGCAAACGTTTGGTTAAGCGTTACGGCAAATAAGACGTGTTCTAATTCCAGCAAATCATTGACAAAATTATCCAATCAGCGCAACGTATGTGGTGCTGCCTGGGCCCCGGCAGTATTGTGTAAACCTTGTTGTTTGCAAACTAGAAGTCTGCAAGTGCAGCCATTTTCCAATCTCACATATTCTTCAACTCCAATGCAACTCCACAAAAATGGCATGAGTATATACATGTGTAGATACCGTTATTCCGAATGGATTAGTGTAAAAATTGTTATAAGAACAGGACTCGTTGACATACAGCAATGAAATGAAAATGTGAAGTGGGAACACAAAGGAGCCATTTGTTGTATATGCACTATTCACGAAGCAAAGTAATCTTCCTCAGTAGCTCAGTGTTAGCAAGCTAGACTGTGGTGCAAGAGGTCTCGGGTTCGCTTCCCGGTATAGTAATTTTTTTCTTTCATAATTATTTTAAATGATCGTAAGCAATGCATGATTTTAATAAAATCAGGTAAACTGATACAACAAAGTGCCAGAATGCATTTATGATAGCCCCATGCAGAAAATAAAGTTATTTTTGTAATAGATCTCCGAGTTAAACTCCAGATTGATTCATTAAGCAGGGCTTACGGAAGAACTGAGGTCTGAAGTTTGATTCTTAACCTTAATTCATATTGGTATACACTGATATAATAAATTCTTAAAATATGTTAACATTTTACAAAATGCAATAACAGTAATATTAATGATGTAATAGGCCTACGATTCGCTGACATGTTTGTTTCAAGTTTAAAGCAGCCATATAGGTTATGAATGAATTAAAGTCAATCTGAAATCAATCTGTCAGGAATTACATTAGGTATATTGGTCCACAGGAACGAATAAGAAAAATACTCACAATACAACATAATGCAGATATCTGTAGCCATTCATATCAATAGAAACACAATATTATATCAATATTCAATGGCTAGGTGTGTTTTAAATTTTCTATTTATACTGACATCGTCATGAAGAAATGAATCCACCAAGGCAGGCTAACAATATCAATAACGATTGGCAATTTGTTATGTTATGTTTAATGTGGGCCATGCAATAATACTGTAGCGTCTAATATCATTACAAAATTAATACTTATATTAAATTGGAAATGAAAGCATGCCCTTTAATAAGTAATTTCGCCTATTATTTATATTTATAGAATTGATTACACTAGGATATTAGTTACGGGAACTCGGCCTCTGATTGGTTGACCGCGAGCCAATCAAAATGCTTCGAACTGTTGGAGAACGAAGATTATATTATAATAGATGTGACTGTTAATTACACTTTATTTTGGTACCAGTCAACCGATTTGGTCCAAATTCAAAAGGCTTCTTCCCATGGGCGTCATAAATCCATATACCAAGTTTCATGAAAATCTGAAAAAGCGTATTTGAGTTGTAGCGCCTTTCTGATATATTACCATTAAAATATGCACAAAAATGGGCATTACTCTGGTACCGGTCAACCGATTTGGTCCAATATCAATAGGGTTCTTCCCATGGTCGTTATAAATGCATATACCAAGTTTCATGAAAATCGAATAAAGTGTATTTGAGTTATCGCATGTACAGTCACACGGACAGACAGACAAAGAGATGAACATTTCCCAGTCCCCAACACAATCTCATAAAGTACCATACTGGCACTTAATAATTCAAGCTCTTACGCACTGTTTTCATTTCAGTGAAAAATTCGACTACACAGGAAAAAGGAGATCTTACAACAGGATGTGAAATTTATAAAATTACAATAATCATTATAAATAGCTAAAGCATTAACGTTTGGTGGATTTAAAGGTCACCTTTAATATTATAACACTGGAATAAATTATTTAAAAGTTTTGTAAATTATCTAATATCTTGCCTCGGAAGTCCTTACATCTTGGTATTGTAAAATCTATTAAACCTGTGGTTCCATTTAGGTTTGTCTTGTTACATATGATCTACAGTAGACTAACATTTATTATTATTATTATTATTATTATTGTTATATAATGATATCAGGCTTCAATGCATTCTGCATGTGCTTTGCTGTGTAAAAGAAAATCAAAATAAGGAAGGCTCTGTATTGCAAACAAATTACAGTATGCTTACCTTCAGGCCTATATCCAATAGGAAATACTCCTACATGAATCGAATGCTTTAACTTACTCTAATTGTGATTTAATTTAAGGATTATGTTTCTACGTGAACCTAAATTACAATACTGTTTTTTATACCATAAACTAGCAAACTGCTCAACTTCTTTGAGATCCATTTCAACTTAAATTGTTTTACTGCATAAATGTATTTCCTGAAATAAACTAGCAAAATGCTAAACTTCTTTGAGATCCATTTCTCTTCCTCGTATTAATGAACAAAAAAATGATTCTGCAATGATGAATTTAGCACTACAGTAGAACTCCAACTATCTGCATCGCCAATTATCTGGATGGCTTTGAGGCCATTTCCAAGTGGTTTTTGCAGCAGCGATAATTGGGAACTCTCTTTCAGGGCTGATTATTTGCGAAAAAGCAAAACTTTTATTAACAGTTTATTAACAGCCGACTCTGTCCGATGTATTCAAGATGTGGCACTTATTGTACCGTACAGTTTTTATTTGTTTCCTTTTTTGTTTGTTTTTTAAAAGAAATGTCCTATTTCATTATTTATCCAATTATTATCCGGATATTTAATTATCCGGATCTGGTCCCGTCCCAATTAATCTGGATAATTGAGTTCTACATATTTGAAAGACAAACAAAAAAGTGTTGTCTTTTAATACAAACAATACAACAACCTACCATTAACAGCAGAATATGAGTGGCTCAATATTTAGAGTACAAGATTCTACCACTAGGTGGCAGAGTAATACTACGATGTTGTGAAATTTACACTATAGAGGGACAATCTTTGGCTAGTATGCATATGATGACACACTTGACCATTAGCAAGAGGTAAATTGACTATATGTTTGGTGAAATTAGTTGTACAATAAATGTAACGAAAAAATTTTATTGTGAGCAACAGGCATTAGGCTATAAACAATGAAATGGGTTTTAGAAGATTATTCAAAACCTGCAGTAAAATACAAAAAAAGAGGAAAAGGGGATTATGAGCAAGATGAAGAGAAAAAAGGACAAAGGCCCTAAAAAGGGGAAAAAGGTGCTAGAAAGTTGCCTCCATTCTCAACTAGAAATGTTTCACATTGTGATTATTTCACAGGATCTACAATTTGCTCTACGGAAAAAGATGCGCACCTAAGAATCCTAACCCTGATTATCACTATAAGTCATGTGTTGATCGATTTACAGTGTACAACAGGATTTGTGTCTAAGTGGATATCTAATTTCAGGTAAAAGCCTGTTCTGTATGTGATATAATACATGCAAATAAATTCTAAACCACAGTTCTGATAAAATTTGATTGGGTGAAATACCAAAAATAACTGGGTACCCCAAGAAAACAATAAGGATATATATATGTACTAGAGAACCTATGTATCTATTAGCATGAAAATAAACATTTTTTGCCCTCTTGTTTACTTCTTAAATCCTGGCTGTGCATAAGTAACCACACACAAGGGAATTTAAACAGATTTAAATTAGTTATAAAACTGGAAATACGAGGGATGAAACATAAGTCATGGCAACTTTTTTTTCCCTCAAAATAAGGTGATGGTACTATGATATGTTGTATGTCACGGCATCTCCAGTGTATGGACACACCATTTGGTAGCATTGTGATGTTTGGTTTTACAAATAGAGGCGATGGTAATTTAGTTGTGATTTAGCTGCAGTTCAGAATGGATATGACAAGATGTGAACAGCATTCTTACATCAAAATAGTCACCATCTGAGGGAGAAATGCCAGAGAATACCACAAGGTGCTAATGGAAGCTTCAGGGAGTAATGCCCATCCGTACTGAACTTTAAGGGATCATGGAGAGGGTATGTGTACTTTCATGCTTCCAACTACCGCAATACATTGGGTGCTAAGAGGTGCATTAGAGTGGCACAATGCAGTTGTACATGGATGTTTATGGGTCACTATTTCCTTCACTATCCTACATCTAGTATCCACAATCTGCATTGTACATACATTCCATACCCTCCCCTTTCATTTGTATACTTCAAAATTTAAAATGGTCCCACATTTTCAAAAGAAAATATAGTTACTGTGACTTATGCTTAGGGGCCGTATTTTTTGGTAACAACGATAAGCGCGAAATTTTATAAAACAACCTCCCTTAGCTATATTTAGCTTTTATATGCTTAAAATACTAATATGAACCAACTTGAATCCACGAAATATCGCAAAATTTACTCGATTCCGCGAAATGTGTCGATAAGCGCGAAATATGCCCTCTCTGTCTGAAAAGTGAGAAATGAGCATGAAAATGTGCCTTAAAATCACAATATTGTGTTTTGGTGTACTGTATTTTTTTATTTCTTAGCAGCATTTTTTCTGCTGTTTCTGTGGCTGTCGAAGATTTACCGATAGGCCTATATCTATATTTATGATCGATTACAAAGATTGCAGAATTTACGCAAAGATTGTCTGTGACCTGGTTTGTACTGTGAGTACACTCCTTTCCTGCTATGTCTTTGCCAAGATAGCGATGCCTATGATCGATTACAGCAGAAGAGTGTAGAATGTTTGTTACTTTTATTCAACAGATTTCGGCTTTTATTCACAGTAGTATGGTTGGCACTTCTGTTTGTAAATGGCTATCTGATGGTGTTTAGTAGAAATTACGATAATATTTCTCGTCATTATATTTGAACATTAACTCTAATCATGCCTAAATCGAAGGTTACTTCAGTTCATACAAGGGCAGAAGAATATGGAAATGGGGGGGGGGGGTGTTAGTTCATGTAAATAAAAAAGCAAAGTTTATTATTGCGCAATGTTCCCAATGTAGTATAAGTAATTTATTTCACGAAATACCCACCGAAATAGAAGGAAGTTAACACCGAAATCAGCCATTTTATTTCACCAATAAATCAGGGCCCTACTTATGTTCCATCCCTCGTATTTCTAACTACAACTAAATAAACAAATAAACATATAATGCGATAATATTACAAATAAATATATCAATGACACTATAAGCACACTATGCTTATTACAGTCAACAAAAGTATAATATGTATTCAATTAAACTGAGAAAATTAATACGGAAAGAATTCATGGTGCTTCTGTTTAATTTCAATACAACATTAATCGAAGTGATTATTAAATAACTTCTGTGTTACATATGAAGAAGCATGCTCAAGACAGATTTTATCTGTAAATTATTTTGACAAAAAGTAAAAGGGAGAATTTCTCATATAAGTCTGTAACTAAATTAATACCACTGATTTCAAGGTGACAAAACTCTGGCATTGTAGTTACAAGGCGTGCATTGTTTTGCCACCTCTTTTGAATTCCAAGCATTAAGAATTATTTTTTGCATTAAATTGCATGCATAGGCAATGAGTGCAGTAAAATAAAAAGATTGCAAGAGAATAATTAATCCAAATCACTACACAACACAAATTATTCGCTTTAATTATAAAAGCAAGAAACAAATTTATATTTTACTCTACTGAACTCTTATTGACTCTGGGTTGGTCATATATCCGGCATTAAGTCTGACAGCCCAAATTTTGAGCTAGTATTAACTCAAGCCAGAAGCTAATTTGCCCTCCTTATTGAGGTTGAACTACATAAAGATGCCTTTGTATGGCATTTTCTGTGTGAACAAAAAATATCACTGTCTGTAAGTGACTTGGTGAAAGCAAAGCTCCAAATTCTGCTCAGTCATGTACAGTAGAACTCTGATTTTCCATCATCCTATTAACCAATTGGCGGATTATCCACTTCTGGCTCAAAATTTATTTTTACACTTATGTATATTTTGTACAGTATTTTATTTTATTCTTCAGTGTATTTTTTCAAGAGGAAAATATAAAAAACTGAACACAATAATAGTGTACCGGTATGTAGCCTACTTATTTTAGTATAGTGCCGTTATACCACCTGCAGTAGGGAGTAGCCAGTGTTTGCTTTCAAAGAAATGACATTCACAAATTCCAATGCCATGGTATTGTTTTTCTAAACTTGTGAAATAAACCATCTGCTTTCTAAGAAACAACCCTCAGAGATTGCATACAATTGCAAACACTTGTAGATCCACTTTCAATTATTCAGTTCCTATCTTGTAGTGTTTGAGTTAATGTGCTTACACTGTAATTTCTGTAAGAAATGTCTTCCACAGGAGTGGAGAGAAAACTTGCCTTAAGTATATAATATATTAAAAAAAAATAAAAAAAATAAAAAAAAAAAAAAGCTGTCTAAGAATGGAGAAACTGTGGCTCATCATACATCAGAATTTGAAGCTGGCTTAACAACTGTGCTTGATTTAACAGTAAATCAATTTTGAGCTTGGGAGGAGCTTCAAATTATGAAACTGTGAGTACTACACACTCAAGGTGCATTTACATCAGTGTTCTATGCTCCTAGTTGCTGTGGCTCTGTGAAATTATTTTATTGAATGGGCTATCCTACATAGTTGCTTTACCGTTTCACCCCATCCCCCTCATTGCAACGGATAATAGGGATTCCACTGTACAATCAATTTCTGGCCAGCAGTTGACTTATGGACACATGGAGTAGAGAAAAGAAATATAAAAAATAGACATTCGCATCACCAATTCTTGGTAGTTATTAAGAAATGTGTACACTGCTGTTAGGATAGTAATTTTATAAATCTACACTGAAATTTCTGATGCAAATTAAAGTGATGGTAGAAGTTGAGTTTAAACTTGCAAGACTTCTTTTTGAGCCCTTCAGTTATGAATAAAAACAATACTATACAAATTACTATACAAAGTATATCATCATTACATATCAATAATTTGGAATCTATGATAGCCAAAACCAATTTTCATTGGGAAATAAAATATCTGAAGATTATTTACTACAGCTCATGTTTCTTCTCAAACTGTTTTCAAGTGGTGGGGACTATTTTTATTAGCGGAATAGTTGAACTTACTCTCTTTGAAAGAAAACTTATAATTTTTATACGCTGTGAATTATGTATTTTTAAACCTGTGTCCATTATCAAAGTATGTACCTGGGAATTTCGCTTTAAAAATCCCTGGGAGTAAAAGGCAGCTGGGGTACTATGATGGCCATACTGCCTCTACTCTATGCCAAATGGCTTTGTTGTTGGGAGCCTTATCTCTTGAAACCTTTACTGATGTAAGGTTTTAATGTGAATACAACAGGGACATACAAAAACAGGATGAAATGTTTTAATAATTTATTAAAGACATTTTTCAATTAAATTTTATGTTCATGAATTTAGTTTGAAATATATAAACAATAAACAAAATATTATCCTTAAGATGGTAAATGAATACCATAAGGCATGGGCAAAATACAACTTCAAATTGAAGTTTTAATATTAGTACTGAGTTGTAGTAAATAATCTGGTACCAAGACAGCATGCTTGAAATCTGGCATTGCTTCTAATTAACATATTTCTTAATGTTGATTTAGGTACCATTGTACCCTTTATTAGCTGTAAAAAAAAATTTAACTTGTGTTGTGTAGTCCTAAGAGATAAAGCAAACAAAACTCAAACAAGCCCTAACCTGGTGAGATGCCTGTGAGAGCAGCCATGAACTTCCCGATGCCATCATGTGCATCTGTTACAACACCATCTTCATATGTGGGCGAGGATGTCATGGGCTGGGGGATGGCTGGTCGCAAAGGATTAGCAATAAGGAGGTGTGTGGGTCTTACTGCAGGAGGAGTTGACGGAGTGTGAGGTGAAGGAGTAGTGGAAGGTGGAGGTTTGTCCATTTCTTCAGGTTCATCTGTGGTAAGTGCACCTTGGCGCTTAAGCATTCTTGCCATGCGCTCTGACAATGAGAAACAGAAGGGAGCAAAAAGAAAAGAAAACAATAACTTAAAATAAAGGCAAAAATAAAAGCAAGCTGCATAAAAATTTACACAAATGAAAGACAAGCATTCATACTGAATGAAATGTATACATGAATTTAAGGATCTTTATTCTTCTCGACAAGATTGTTATCCCTACAAATAAGAGATATACAGATTATAATATAAATGAAATCCTCTTCCGTAATATTAAAAATAACATTTTTATATGGATAAGTTGGTAGAAGCCTGCATAATTTTCATAGACAAAAGCTTAAACGAATTCCAACTATCTGTGAAAGTAATAAGTTGATGAGCGATATTCTTCACATTAGAAAAAAGTAAAAATTATTGCAAAATCAGATCGATTAAATTTTTCCATTACTTAGAAAAAATGTAGAAACTTCACTAAATTATTTTTGGGGCTACTTGTTACAGCAGTATGACTGTCATAGCCTAGTGACATTCGAAAAAATACTGCAGAGGGTGGTAGGTTCAGAAAATTCTATTTAAAAATATAAATTTATACAGATAACAGTTATTTATGATGTAAGACCATTATGTAGAACCCAACAGGCAGTCTTCACATACTACTAATATACTATAAAATACTTAGCAAAATTTGGCCACTAATTGTCAAGCATGCTCCAATTAGAGGGATTTTAATGAAGTTGTGCACTTCTTCTAAAACCTTCTATTAGACAGCAACTTTGATATGGAAACCTCCCCTCTAATGCTCTAATAACATCTCCTATGGGAAAGATTTTATCAAGGAGAATGTGATCTTCTATATTGGAAGTGGGCATCAGTCTAGGATTATAATTCTGTGAAATCTACTGATTATGATCACTATTTCATTGTAATTCATTTTGTGTAAATATTGTCCTGTTAAATTAGTTTTTTTCTTAATCAGGGTAATTGTTAATAACCAATAGAACTGAGTAAAAGAAAATTTTTAAAATATTAGTCAGTGAGATTGAAACTGGCCACAACGGCATGGAGCAGCTCTAAAAAATGGCTAATAAAATAATTACATTTCATTCAATATGAAAAAAGAATACAACATATATATATTACAACGCTATGTGCAATTACACAAAATAAAATATATATATACACAGTTAACAAGCTCTCTTATAACTACACACATAAAAATATATACAAACACATATAGGCATTCATAAATGAGAAAAGTGGCTATGATTTAGTTATTTAAGCTGAGTCATTTATTTTTAATATTCAAGCCTTCTTCAGGAAAAACTGTGTGTTAAGATATTAAGTTTATGCTACATAAATGTCATAGGAGTTGACAACCTATTCATTACTGAATCTTCATGTAACTTAACGTAAACATTAACATGTTGGTCATTACACAGTATAACATTGTTTAGTATCATGGGTTGAATTAGAATTTTCATCAATCGGAACCATTATTTCTTACCATACAGAATAGAAATTGCTATAATAAAAATTATTTGAAAATAAGTAAAGATCCGTGGAAATGGTTTTATTTTCAAACTAAAATCATTCTGGTGTTATTACATTTTTTATTTTATTTTTTTATATTTTTTTTAATATGACCTACCCTGTATATACAAATTATATAATCCATTCAGCATTATTATGAATTAGCCTACTAAAAACCAGTTACTTTGTATTGCCAGCTTAATCCAAATTTCCTGCACCCTGTAGGTTTGTTTATTGTAGGAAATATTAATACCATTCATTTTGAACTTATTTGTAAGTGAATGATGTTCATAATTCAGCATTCATATCTGAAAAAATTGAGGAATTAAAAATTGAATTGAATATTCCAATATGCGAAAAGAAATTAGAAAGCCATAGAAGTTAGAATTTATAGAGCAGTTTATGTACTCTCCACAACATACGTTGCATCACAGCTTGTCCTGTGATTCTTCCTCCTTGGCTGCATTATGTACAGTGACAAATTCATTTTGCAGCGAAAATTTCCTCTGTATGGCCGACACATTTATTTGTTGACAAAGTCACAAGGAAATAAGTACAGGATATCGTAAAAATATTCCTTAACAATGAATTAATATTAAGATTTTGTCTAAATAAAACAATTTTTCCTGGAATTTGTTTAAAATGTATGATTATATTTTATTTATTATATGAATTTGTGTTTTTTCATTATTCAAATGTACATTTTTGGGGTTATGGACGGTGTTAAAAGAAAAATTTGTAAACATTTCTTAAAATGAAACAATAATTTGTGTTATCGCGTCTTGCGAATTTCCCAGATCTCTATGATTAATTCAATTAATGGGCTTATCATCTAATATTACAAGAGAGAATTACTTATGATGGTCTCTCGGGATTCCAATCGGCTGAAAATGTTTGTGTGGTCCAAGCTCTCGGCTGCTACTAGCTCTGCAGTCATCTTCTGGGAGAGAAGTGAGCTAGGGACACACCAGACCAAATAAGCTAACTGAGGTCAGAGCACTGCAGGCGGGCTTATGTGATGACCTCGACTCCGATTCCATACCACATACGAAATGCATTGCTGGAAATGAAAACGGGTTCCTATCCTATAACTTAAATTAGCTTATGTTAACGGTGTTCCGCATAGGACTTGAACCTATGCAGGGCAAGTGCAATGAGTGTTGGGGTTCAGGCCGTGTCCCTTTTAATATAGTTCCGGTATTCACCTTACAACCAGGGAAAACCATGGAAAACCCTGATCAGAACTTGCAAAGGAGATTTGGTCATGGTCCTCCATTCTGTAATGCCTGGTTGGGGTTGAACCGACCAGTTGGGATACGTGTCAGTTTATACATATATGTAGTGATATGGGGTATGTTCAGGATGAAGGCCTCAAAAATTTTGACGATATTATTCGTCCCCTGGTTGCCCTACTAAAGGGTTCTCAGCATCATGAAGCTTGGAGTCGAAACTCTGTGCAAGGCTTCTGATGCGGGCAGCAAGTAGTGGAACCTTTAGGCCTGTTACTGATGTACCAAAGTGAAGACATTTCGACTGCACGACTTGTAGTCTTGTGACATGTGTGAGTGCTGTGGACCTCCAGGCTGGACTGGCATAGTCCAGCAGAGGTTGAATGAGTTGCTTACAGAGCAGTGCTCCATTCGCAGGTAAAAGTCCTCCTCTGCCGTTAAGAAGAGGGGATAAAATTCCAAGCCATTGCATGGCTGTTCGTCTAATCTGGATAACGTGGGGTTTCCAGGTCAGCCTTTTGTCTAGGGTTACCCCCGGTGAGCTAGGGAAGGTGGAGGAGATCTTTATATCTTGTAATTGAGTTGGTGGAGGGATGCCAATCAGATGGCAGAAAAATTTGTGGTAAAGCACCAAAATTCAACGAAATTCAGTCGTTGGTCTAATGGTAGAAGCAAGATGCACAACCCTCCGAAAACTGTATCAGTTTTGGGAGAATTATGGACTGGATATAATCATCATCACAGTTGCTGCTGTTACAGGATAAATGTACATTTTAAGAATCCATTTATTGGAAACATGATATATTTTAATAGTTATACAATGGACAAATGTTAATGGTGCTATCTTTTAAATGTTTGGTGGACTTATATATTATTAATTAATATCGAGCTGCATTCAATAGTCTACATACCACAAGTTTCATTAATGAACTATTTAGATTGGAAATAGTGCTAAATTAACGTCCACAGTACTGACATCAGTTCATAATAGTTATAAATAGTAAAAATTTCTAAAGTGCACTTTTTTTAACGATCTGGAGTTAAAAAGTAGTTTTGGAATTTTAAGACTGTCTGAACCTGCGATCATCTACTGTCTTAATACATAAGAAGTGTACACGACACCAGAAGACGAGCGGAGTAGATAACAGTGGAACATTATTTCTTTATTAACTCAGTTTTTTATGAATAGGGTTCGGATGTTTATGACCTAAAAAAGAGGAAAATATGACTGCAAATATGACCTTAAAGATGATTAAATATGACCCGAAAGTCCTAAATATGAACCCATAAAAGAACTTATTTTCTACAAATAAATGTTCCAATTTACAACATTTTGTGACACTAAAATATTACATCACATTTATTTAATCAGATAATCACTTTTAAATAATTTTACAGGTGATTTACAGTTTTACTTGTAAAGAACTTCTAATCTGATAATCTTTCCAGATACCACTGCAAATGTGAATTGAAATTCTTGTAAAAACATGTCTATTGGAAGTTGTTAACAACAAGGAGGAAGAGGCAAATGTGTTATTATTACTTGTTATTGTCCCTTCACATTTCAGTTACAGTAAAACCAAAATATTCGTGGCTCTTTTTTTCGAAAAAAATAAATAAATAAGTCGACAATTTAGTGCACATAAGCTACTGCAAAATTGTGCTATTTTACAGAATTTATAACTGAAATATGATGATAAATTACAAATATGACCGAAATATGACCAAGGCCATGAAAATGACCAAAATATGACTTTATATGCAAAATAAAAATGGTCTGATTAGGATAAAAAATGTGCAATTCATGGTTAATTTGTGTTTGCGGCGAGAATGGAGGTCAGGATAAAAATAAAATTCATAAATATCCGAACCCTATTTATGAATATTCTCACTTATTTTGTTTGTGTTTTATACCTACATATGCTTAATGCTATTATGAAGTGAGTAAGAATGTGTCGGAAAAATTCAATGCAATGCATAAAATCAGTAACAGTGTGTAAAGAGATAGCTTGATTTTTCATGTACTTGTATTTTAAAGGTGCACCTTACGCACTAACCTCAACTCGTCAAATTGCAACTTTATGCTCTATTGTACAACAAATCTTTATTAAGTATGCTATATACAATACAGAATAAATAAATGGATTATTTATAATGTCCCTTCAATAATCACCCTTCTTACTCTGTTTCCAGAAATAAACAAACTGAAGCAACCTTGCAAAACTTAATTATTCAACTTAGAGACCAACCATGATATAGGCTATATTTTTTTTAATCGATTAAACACATTCAATATTATTTCCTTTTGTCCTCTTCACAAAGATTTACCTCTCTTATTTTTAACTATGCCACTCGGGCTGGGTTGAATTTCTGTCATGATGTTTAATGCTTCTAGCAGACTGGGTTATAAATTATAAACGCCACGTTTCGCTGTTCACTGAAATTTATAATTTTATGTTTTCAATTATTCACAACAATGACTCTCGCAGACAAAAGGGTGATACTACGAAAGCTACATTTTGCAATACATTGAAACAATTGTAATACGTTGATATTTTTATCCTAATAATTTTCGTCACATATTATGAGCTCTTACTATTATAAAAATCAAATCTAATACCACACTATACTGTCTTGTAGCATGATGTGTGCTGCGGTTAAATCATGTGCATTTGTTTACATGGGGTTGCATTTTCGAAATGAATGGATAATTAAACAAGCAGGCTTGTCACTAGTGACATCTATGAACTACACATGAAATTAAGGAATTGGGCTTCAAGCTTGTCACCAGCAGATATATCCGTATTCCACTCGCAAAATATTAACATGGTATTTTCAAAAGCTCTTCAAGATGCAGTGTAATTGTGGTTGGTGTGCACCAAATGGTTTCTTTTTATTTTCTGAGAACATGAAGATCAAGTAAAATGCCGACAACCAAGTGAAATTTCCACTGAACTGAATCTTTTACTGACTGCTTAAAAACTACAAAAGTAAAATGGATCCCTGTTAGAAATTAAAACAAGAACTAAGAATTAATGATGGATAACTCAACTCACCTGCAGTAACTGGAGTGCGAACAGCAGCGAGATACGAAGGCTGTCGGACTGCTTTGTGCCTTTGTGGCTCGTTAGCACCTTCTTCACCCTCTTCATCTTCCTCCTTGTTTGGTGGCCACTCCAATGTGTTTCGAGATTTCCCGCGTCGTGATGATGAACCCATTGCAGCTGCCCAAGATTCAGCTGAATTTGAGCGGGCTCGAAGCTTGACAGGTTCATGTGTTTCATCGTTATCTTCGCTTGGTGGATCTGGAATTGATATATTAACATTAACTCAACTTATTAATGACTATTTGTATTCACAACTAACACTGTAGGTATAACGTCTTATCATCATATTACTGGAATATGACTTGAAAACTGCACTATTACATAAAATAAACTATTCCCTGGATCAAAATTGAAATCAAGCGATCCCTTACAGCTCTACAGAAGGCATCCATCTTGCTTTTATTAGACTTCTTTACTTTTATCATTTTTTACGTTTGCTCAAATTTTCTGAGTAGGGGAGGGGTGCTCTCAGCCTCATGAGGACAAATGAGAAACTACTTGATGAACAGTAGCAGTTCTGATCACAAAAACCGTCCACAACAGCCATGGCAGTCCTCATGCTGACCACATGCCCACTGCCATCTGCTTAAATGTACTGTTCAACATTGTAGGGCAAAATTAGCAGAAAGAAAGATCTTGAGGAAGAAATTTATTAATTATTTTCCTGGACACAAGAGTGTGATTCTGAAAATGAAAATAATATTTTATTGATGTAACATTTTCAGTTATACATCAATATTTTAATAGACTTCCTGTATTTTTACTTCTTTTAAAATTCTTTTTAAATCATTTAGTAGCCTAATCATTGGTTTTATAAGACTTCTACTATTGTGAAATTAAATAAATATGTATAACATATTACAATTACTAACTTAATGTTCGAAGCGTCTTCATATGCACAAAGATATTAACATCTCCAAGTGCCTTTGTTGACGTTACATGAGAACGGTCAGGAGAAAAATTCCTCTGACAATAGGGGTTGAACTCAGGACCTTCAGTTTACTAAAAGTAATCTAGGGAGAGGTTCCATACACCAACATGAGGGCAGTTTTGGCAATTCTCTTTCTAGAGGTGCTCGTCCCTCTAACTATTATATTAAATATACCTGTAAATACTGTATTAATAACTTATGTAGCACATGAATATATTCACTTTTTTGTTTTTGTTTTTCGGCTTAAAGTTAATCTCTTTTTGAGCTGCGAAGGTGTTAACAATGTTTTCAAAAGCAATGATGCAGGTAAGGCTAGATTCAAAGGTGAGGAGAGCTATGTAATTCAGGCCATTCTCATTCACTGAAAACCTTAGAAGGTTCTTAACACGCTTCAGTGTCCATACCTGCACTCACCTAAGGTGTTACTAACAGCTGTCCATAGAAACATGCACACAGCAACATCCACATTGGGATATACATTTTAGAGGTCTTCCTGCACAATAAAATGACTGATTGAAGTCAACTCTTTGGGCTTATGGGTCGTAGTCCGTCAGTTTTGTTGGCTGACGTTTTCCCCCAAGCTGCAAAAGGCATCTTCAGAACTCTGTTTAAGGCTGTCGGCTGTCAACTGCTACTACTTTCCCCGTAAGATCAAAATTAATACTGTCTTCTGCACGCTGATTGGTCAGCGCCCCGCTGTGGGTTTTTGTTCTTTTTTCTGACACCCGACAACTGTAGACAACACTCTGAAGATGCCCGACGCAGCTTGCGGCGAAATATCAGCCAATAAAACTGAGAAACCAATGCCTGGAAGAGTTGACTTCAATAGACGCTGGCCTTGAAAGCCTAAATACTTATATAAAACGACTAAATGCTTATGTTATCAGTTTGTGTAAGATGAGCAGCATAAGTGAAGGCATTCATCGAAGAAGGAATTTTTCAAATCACTTGGATTACAATTCAACAGTATTTTTGCACACTTCCGTAACTCTGGAATGTCTAGCACAGTAATCCTTGACAATCACAGAATATGGTTCACTGCATGATTTGTAAGCTAAACATTTCTTCGTAAGTACTCTTTTTAAGAAGTCTAGAATGATTTTAAAAGTGTTGTTCTTGAAGTCCATGCTTCTATTTTATGTACATCTATAGATTTGCTTGTAACGTAACAGTTACAAGCCTCCTTTGGCCCTCCCTCTCACTCTTCAACATGCTACCAACCCAAAACAAGATATGTTGCTGTATCAGTGTTAAAATTAAATAGCCGATAGCACAAAATTAAATCACGCTCAAAATCTGCAAGGTTTTTAAAAATGAAAATGGAAAACTGCTGCCCAAGGCCAGGCCTACTACAGCTTAATGGAAAAAATGGCTCTGGCCATCAAGCCACAACCTCTATGCAGTGATGGGAAGTAAATGAGGAAAGTAATCAGATTACAGTAACAATTCCTTTTTTGGTCCCATTTACTCGTAGTCAATACTTTTAAAAAAATGTAATTTCTACTTGTAAATAACTGGAAATAAAATTGTAATTGTTATAATTTAGTAGTTGTTAGTATTAGTATCATTCTCGCTTGCTATATCGCCATCACTACTGTTTTGCAACTAATATCCAAATTAGAGTTACTATTAACAAAAAGTTAATCAATGTTTCCGAAAATATTCTCATTGATGTGTTTTTTTGATTGTTCATTAATAATTTGGTCTTGTGCCCAAAACAAACCAAAAACAAGGAATTTTAAGGGAATTTTAGGTACTGCCATTTTGTAAAGTACTTGTAAATGTAATTGTATTTTTACTGATTACTTTTTGAAACAGTAATTTGTAAGTGTAATTAAGTAAAATGTCTCTCAGGTAATTGTAATTCAACCCAATTACTTTTTGTACTTTTCCCATCACTGCCTCTGTGTAGTTTGGCTGGAAGAGTCAGCAATATAAGCTGAAGTTTCTGAGTTCAAGTCCTAGGGTTGGATAAATTTTCTGCTTATCATTCCTATGTATAATATAAAATTTCTCATAAAATGATTCTTAGAAGAGGTTTGCCTTCTATGCACTTAATTTAAATCTTAAAATGTAACATATATACAACTACATACAACATAAAACATAAAGTACAATTCAGACAAACAACAAAAGTTAAGTTATGTGTATATCTCACAACAGAAGAAATAATTGTACACACTGTAGCTATAAAGAAAAATCAGTGTTTGGTATTGCACCCATTTACAACTAAGTGCAAGTGCTGTAAGATACAATAGTGCAGCCTAAATTATATAGGTGAGATGCTGAAGAAAACTTTATCTTTACAAGACATGCCCTGTAATATATATAAAAAATAAAAAAAACTGTATCACCACTGGAACCCAAAAGTTTATGTCTCTGTCATATGAACGTTCTCATTTTATTTAAAACAGCACTTACTACAGTATTATTACAAATCCCAAAAAGATATACGAGGAGCATCGTTTCAAACCCCAATACCGGTATGTCCATCACTGGACAAAATTGAGTTTGACAACATTTCACACTATTTCTTAAGCGATCTTTCGATCTGTAAACCTAAATCAAATCAAATCTTGTTTTGTCCTCACGAAAATTAACCTTGAAATGTGGTCATTTCACATCCCATTACATCCACATTACTGGTCAGTGCAAATCCAATTATGTCCTCCATCAAGGGTTGCATGCCCTGGAGAATGTAAAAGATGTTTGAATGTGTTATGTGAGTTTCTAAAATTGATAATGAAAATTCTTGCTTTCAATTAATTTCAGAATGTTCATTATTCTACTCATTACGATTTTATATGTTTTAAATACATCCTTTGTCAGAAAAGTTCCAGGATTTTTTTTTTTTAATTTCTGGTTCACCATGAGTAGGCCTATGTTCCTCCAGGTCAAAGAGTGAATCAAACTCTTTACATCAAAGTCTTGAAACGTTTGCAACAAGCAATTCGACGTCGCCATTCTGATTTGTGGCATTCTCAGGACTGGTTCTTACTGCATGACAATGCAAGACCCCATACTGCTTTATCTGTTAACAAGTATCGGCCAGAGATTCTGTTATTGCCATCCCACATCTGCCACATCGTGTGATTTTTTCTTGTTTCCACGAGTGAAAAGGCGACTGAAAGGAAAGCTTCACCAAGATATTGCAGACATCCAACGGGCTGTGACAAATGAGCTTACAAGCACCGCAATTGAAGATTTCCAGAAACGATGGCAATTGTGTATAGATAGCCAAGGGGACTATTTTGATAGGAGCTAGGATCATTACTTGATAAGTGCAATTTTCTATATTTTACGACCTTTGTCCTGGAACTTTTCTGACAAAGGATGTACATACCATAGGTAATTTCTACAATTCTCATAATCCTATTTATTAGGTGCTTCCTTTGTTTAAATGCATACCATATGGAATAAGTTTTCCTCAATGTTTTTTTCTGTTAAGAAAACACAATAATAAGTCATTCACTGTTCTGCAAGAGTAAATTTTTCGTGTAGTCACTTCAAACCATGTTATGTCCGTAACCCCTTTCCCATTTTTATTAAATGTGTTTGAAAAGTGTTTTCAATTATTGTACCTCCTAAATGAAAATGGTTAGTATTTAGGAATATGGACTTTTTGAACTTCCTGTCATAATAGGATTTGAAACAATGCTCCACATATGACCTCGCTCTTTCTATTCAATATAAAAAATGGAATAAGCCTAGTGAGGCTGTGATTTCTACTTTCATTTGTCCAGACCTGACATATTTCCATGACAGGCTGTTTTAGCAAGACCAATTTTAAAAACCTGAAACGCCAACATTAAAATATAGGTATCTCTTTCCAGACAAATTGCAAATGGGTTCTAGTCATCATTCAACGTGTTTTCAATGATATTCGATTGTTTTCACAATCACTACACTTTCTCTAAAGTTTGTTTATATGAGAAACTAAAAATTATTTACAGGTAAATAGATAGTGCAGTATTATATATTTTTCCCCTGTAAAGAAATAGTATTACATTTATGTGCAAGTTAGTGTGTAAGGAAAACAGTGTGTAGTTAATAAAATATACAAATAAGAAAGCTCATCTACAAAGGAACAGAGAAGGAAAGGTGTGATATAAAATCCATGATGTCATGTAGAAAATGACAACAAATTAAAATAAAATCATAACATGTAGTTTAAACATTTTAAAAATAATATTTCTACTTTATTTTTTATAATATTTTTATTAAAATCAATACGTTAAGAATTTTGTAAGTTCATAGAGGATGAAGAGAAAATTCTACAGCAGTTATGCAAAGTTGCTCTCAAAAGGCATGGGGTCAATCTACATAGCTAACCAATATGACCAAATGTTTAAACTATTTTCTTCAATCTATCAAGGCTTACTGGATTACTACTCCAAGTTACTAGATTACTACTCCAAGTTCCTCTCCAAGTAGCTCTCTAATACTGAACTCATCGTTTCTAAACTAAGAGCTCACTCATGATTTCACTCGATGACTGATATATAAATATACAAATTCAAGTCTAACAGTGTTAAAGGTATTTATTTCTGGAAATCAAAACTTTCATTCACAGCAGTTAGGGGAGACAAAAACCCTTAGTTATTACTATTGGTTTAAAGTTTTACAAAACATTATAATTATTTGAAAAATCAAAATTTTTATCCACAGTAGCGATGAAATATTGGAAGCAAAATATTGATAATCATATCAATATCAATAACAGTATTACTGTATATTGGTAAGAAAATATCGATATCCAGTAATATCGAAAGTTTTGTTTCTAGAGTACTCAGAAACTATTAACACATAATTTACGCATACACACACTGATAGTTTCGCTGTGCAATATACGGAAACTGACATTGTGTCCATGTGTGAAACATGTGTTCATGGTTTTTGAGCGCTCTAGAGCGACTTAGGGAATGGTTTGGCATCACTGCTAGTTGTTGTTACTTCTGACTAGTGAATGTAACTGACTAGTGAATGTAATTGAGATGCTCTTGTGTCTTCAGATTGAAGACCAGAAATGCTGAAAATACGTGTAATTAAATGTTGATAGCAGTCAATTCAATAAGTTATACCTAAATTTGATTAAATTAATCGGGAAACATTGTGAAGTGTCAACATTAACTTAAGAAACTTCAAAATAATCGACTTCACACATTACTGTAAGTAAATACTCACTAAATCAGCTAATTTGATTTAGTGAGTACATTTACTTACAGTAATGTG